>QODF01000047.1:499641-630658 GCA_024372805.1 Oostethus manadensis | reverse complement strand
TCCCAACCCCATTAATAAGGCAATCAATTTCACTAAGTAACCCTGACAAGCCACACCTGTGAAGTGTAAACCGTTTCAGGTGACTACCTCATGAAGCTCACAGAGAGAACACCAACGGTTTGCAGTGCAATTAAAAAACTCAAAGGCTGGCTTCTTTGAAAACTCTAAAGTATAAGACATATTTAGAGTGATTTGGCAGTGCATAGTTAAACACGTGTTTAATGCCTTCAGTGGGAATCTACAATGTGAATAGTCATGAAAATAAAGAAAACGCATTAAATGAGAAGGCGTGTCCAAACTTTTGGCCTGAACTGTATCTATATCTAAACCTATTCATATAAAAAAATCATTTGAAATATATTAATTGAATGATTGATATGATATATAATTTTGTCCTAAATAAAACAACATGACATTGTGCTATGTGTTACAGCAAATACTATTGTTACATATTGCACTATATTTACATTATTATTCATTCTGGTATAGTATGATGATTTACATTTATCATGAAATACAAATGTAACATACTGACTCATAATAAGTAAGTTAAATAAGAAAATATAAGCACCCTCTAGTGGCATTCATTTGAGGCATTGTCCATGAGAGTGGAGGCTTTTATTTGAGGAAATGTGGCAGTTTAAAGACCAACTTGCTTAAACCTACAATGAATTGTTTAAAGAATGGCCTGTAGACTGTTCATGGATCTTTTAGTGCTCTTTGTTGTCTTGCTTGTATCTCCTTTGCACACTTCCTTTCTCTTGTTGTGCTGACTCACTGCTCCCTCTGCTGCCTGGCTGTGTGAACTGCATGTGGGTCACACCAAGGGGTCACTCTAGCAGACCTCACAGAGAAGAAGAAGGGAAAGTTTGGCTGGTTCACTCAGTCCACAGAGACGCAGGGTAAACGTGAGCCCCGACGGTGTTTTGTTTTTTTCAATCGCCACCTTCATTCAGCGACACTGAACATCTCGCCGCTCATTCGGTTTCTACGTCTGTCTGCTTGTCTGACATTTTTGTATTTTGTTTTTGTGCATCTCTCCTATCACTCACTTTGTCCTACACTCTCTAAACCTTGTTCCCCTAAAAGCAGACCCTTCATCGTGAAACTACGATATTTGCCGATTGCAATGAACTTAATCTAAATGCCGACAAAAGCTCAATTTGAATTCCCAGACCTGTGTGTGTGCCTTTTGTACACATGTGTATATATGTGTACATATGTGTATGTGTTCATATCTCATCCCATCATCATTGTTGGGAAACCCCTTTACTTCACTGTCACTTACTGTCACAATATGTGCAAAACATCCAATGCTGTATACTATACACTGTATATACTATACAGTATATATATTGTATATATGACAACACTATCATTTTAGATAATGCACTTAACTTCTTATTTTTCACATTCACAATTTGCTTTAATTTGATTACATTTGTAGAAAACAAACCCTCTGTGCATGATATGCGGAACATTATATTTCATCCAGGCTGAAGCAAAATAAAAAGCAGGAATGTGTGTTTAAAGTTGTCTTACAATGAGGGAAATCATGTTCCACCTCCTTATAAGCGTGTGTGTGTGATTCGACAGCGAGCGTGCCCACCAGCGACACGGAGTCTGTTAACACCGACAATCACAGCAGCGACGACGACAAATGGCTTTGCTGTGCTCCTTTGTGGTGAGTGTCAACTGCCTTTTCTTGTCTTTCTTACTTCACTACCACACAAAAGTGAGCACTCCCCTCACATCTCCAAAACCATTTTCTGTCTTCTCAAGGAATAATGCAACACGACATAAGCCGGATAGATTTTAGAGTAGTCCCTCTACAACTTGTACCGCAGTCTGTATTTACTATTCATTCATTTTCTTTGCCGCTTATCCTCATTAGGGAATGCTGGAACCTATTACAGATGACTTTGTGCGAGAGGCGGGGTACACCCCGGACTGGTCGCCAGTCAATCGCAGATTCAACACAGTCATTTTTGTCTAAATAGCTGGCAACAGAAGTGAGTACCAGGATAATCGTGACTTGCTTACAGTCAAGCATTGTGGTGGCAGCGTGCATGAATGCTGCTTGCATCGGGGAGCTGTGGTTTGTTGAGGGAAAACCTATATTCCAAAATGTACCGCGATGTATGTTATAATGTATATTAGCTCGGCTACATTGTACATCCCCCCCCTCATTATACTTCACGGTTTCAAATAAATCAATAAATGACTATCTTGTCTTGTATTCTTTATGCTGGGATTTCAAACACCGTAGCCTGCGTTTTAGAATTAACCAGACACATGACTGAATCGGTATCGCCGATACTACCCTGAATTTTATGATTATTATTTTATCGAATCAGAAATGATATCAGTTGTATCGCACATGACATGCGAGTGATGTTTTGCCTCTGCGCAGGCACGTGACTTTCCAGGCACGTTGCGTTCACATTACACGTCGCATTTGTTTGGTCACGTGAACGGCCGCATAAAAAATTCGGATTTTAAACAAAAAATCAGAATCGGGGATCCTACCCTGCAGTGTGAACGTGTCCTATGTCTCCTTCGGATCCGAAGCCAATGGAACACCTGTGGGGAATCCTAGTCGTGCCACAAACTGTACATGTTGAAAGTCATTTTTCCCCTCAATGAACTGCAACTCCCCAGTGCAAGCAGCACTCTTGCAGCCACAGACCGTGATACTACTAGCACACTTGACCGACACCGTAGACAAGAAACAATCATGTTGCTATCCGCTTGCGTTGCCAGCTTTTTAGGGAATAATGGCTGCGTGGACTCAGTATCAGTGGATTATAAATGGATACTGCTGCGCGAGCTGTACGTTGTCTACTCTGAAGTATATCCAAGTGTCATTGCTAGAGTGTTGTCCCTTGAGAAGATGCAATAAATACTTTCGGAGACGTGTGGGGTGTGCTGACTTTTGTGGATACTAAATAATATAGCAAAGAAGTTGCATACAGAATAAGGGCTAAAAACGTTAAACATGTTTTTTTTTATCTTCCTCAGTAAAAAAATAACTAAGTCAAAGTGCAGGTTAGTAGCGTGGTGTGACATCACACAGTAGGTATGTGCCTCAGTCCAACTCGTCCTGCATGCCTTTATGCATACATTCACTGTGACGTGAAGCTCTTCAGTTCCTAATGCCTTCCATTCTTCTTAATTGTGTCATTTCCGCCCTGGATGCATCCTCGTGTTCAATTTCTCATCTTCTTCACTGACTCTGTTGGGACTGTTGGTGATGCTAATGTGCGTTTGCTACAGTCGTCAGGGGCGGCGGTGGAATCGCTTCTGGCGCAGGAAGTGTCGAGCGGCAGTGAAATCTGTGGTTTTCTACTGGCTGGTCATCGTCTTGGTGTTCCTAAATACACTCACCATCGCCTCCGAACACTACAACCAACCTGACTGGCTCACTGAAGTTCAAGGTAAGCTCCTCCTTTCCTATTGTCCTGTTAATGACCACCAAGTATGAGGAAAATCTATCATCTTCCTCACCTCTTTATTGAGGGAAGAGGCCCTCAAATGCTGAAGTTGCTGCTTTTCACGATGTCATGGAGGAAAAACCTCCTTCCCCACATACATACTATCCCTCTCTGATGCTTCGGGATGATCCCACCCGGAATATGGCTTGGATCAACATCTCTGTTGATAGCATGGTGCCGTACCTGGACGCTACAGAGGTTGCACAAATAGTGCAACTCCTCCAGGGTGGCACATCGATATATACTTTTGCAAGAAGGTTTGATGAACATGGAGGAGATTCCAGGAGACAGGTAGTTACTCCAGGAGAGCTGGACAGGGCCGTAGAAGGTCCTTAAACCCTCAGCAGGATCGGTATCTGCTCCTTTGCGCAAGGAGGAACAGGATGGGCACTGCCAGAGCCCTACAAAATGACCTCCAGCAGGGCACTGGTTTGAATGTTTCTGACCAAACAATCAGAAACCGGCTCCACGAGGGTGGCCTGAGGGCCAGACCTCCTGTAGCGGGCCCTGTGCTCACTGCCCAGCATCGTAGAGCTCAATTGGCATTTTCAATAGACCACCAGAATTGGCAACTACGACACTGACGCCCTGTGCTCTTCACCGATGAGCGCAAGTTCAACCTGAGCACATGCGTCACTTTTATTTGTGGGGTGTCTTTGATTTCCCCCCTCTATAGGGTGATCATTTTCATTTCTATCAAATTATGTGGCATCATTTTGTTACTATTACATCACCTGCTTATTATCAGGAAAGATATTCAAGATCATTCCCTCCCTTTGCTGAACATCCTAAAATAAAACCTTATTCAATAGTTATAGAGTATAGTATAATATAGTAATAGAGGTGTAAGATTTGTAATTTTGTTTTTTTTTAATCAAAGAATAGGCTTACTTAGTATGATGTTGCTTTTAAAACGTGACCGTAGCCAACGTAGGTCTTGGTATGTTTGTTTCCTCCTAACATGGCCTTCAAGTGAACTCCCTTTTTCTTCCTCTCATTCCCAGATGCAGCCAACAAAGTCCTCCTGGCCATGTTCACCTTGGAGATGCTGGTGAAAATGTACAGTTTGGGGCTGCAGGCCTACTTTGTGTCGCTGTTCAATCGCTTCGACTGCTTTGTGGTGTGCGGGGGCATCATCGAGACAATCCTCGTGGAGATGGCCATCATGTCGCCGCTCGGCATCTCTGTCTTCCGCTGTGTCCGCCTACTGAGGATCTTTAAGGTCACGCGGTGAGCATCACACAGTCTTTCCCTTCCATTAGCCATGTCTTAAACAGCACAGAGAACTGTGTGTGTAATTTATTCCAACAAGTTATCAGCATGAATACAACTGAATTCCTTTTCATGTTTAAATGACATTTTCACAGCCTCTTCTCGCTATGCGGAATTTTCGACACCCTCCCAAAAATCAAATCAAGAATAAATGCAAAATAGTTTTCTAGTTTAATACTGGACTCTTATTATGTGTCCTCAGTCACTGGGCATCGCTGAGTAACCTGGTGGCCTCACTGCTCAACTCAATGAAGTCCATCGCCTCCTTGTTGCTGCTCCTCTTCCTCTTCATCATCATCTTCTCCCTGCTGGGCATGCAGCTGTTTGGGGGCAAGTTCAACTTCGATGAGACCGTTACCAAGCGCAGCACCTTCGACAACTTCCCCCAGGCCCTCCTAACCGTGTTCCAGGTGTGTGCATTTCTGAATGAGCGTGTGTTCTTTGTGATGACCTCGTTGAACCCTAAAAGACAGCGGCCGACGGGGACAAAGGCGCAATGCCCCAAAAATAGAAATGATGATGTTGAGTTGAGCTGCGCTTGTGTCAAGTTCAAACAAGCTAAAACTTTTAGAATAAACAGGAAAGAAGACAACAGGTATGTTTTTTTTCCTCACGAGGAGAACGGACAGAAATGGACTCAGTTCCATTCTCTGGCCGCTCCTCTTTTTATTTCCTTTGGGGGTTCCCTAGTTACATATTAACCCATTGCAGCAATCAAAAGGAGGGGGTTTCATACAAGCTGCACACACTAAAATAAAGACCACGACCGCACAAGCCACAAGACGTTTCTTAAGAACAGAGAACCAGTGATTACATTAGCAAATAAATGATAACATTCATTCATTCATTCATTTTCTGTACCGCTTATCCTCATTAGGGTCACGGGGATGCTGGAGCCTATCCCAGCAGACTTTGGGCGAGAGGCGGGGTACACCCTGGACTGGTCGCCAGCCAATCGCAGGGCACATATAGACAAACAACCATTCACACTCACATTCATACCGATGGACAATTTTAGAGTCACCAATTAAGCTAACATGCATGTTTTTGGAATGTGGGAGGAAAGCGGAGTACCCGGAGAAAACCCACACACGCACGGGGAGAACATGCAAAAAAATTCCCTTGCCTTCAAATGGAAATGTCGCTGCGGTGTGTTACATTGCGTTATGCTACGTTTCGGCCCTGACTCTTTTTAATGTTGACGTCTCATGTTTGCATGGCCACTTGTTGCCATGCACACTTTGTGGAGAACAATCAATGCACTTCCAAAAATGGCTCCTTTCAAGAGAGAACAGATGCCCTTTCTGCCTCCAACCTAGCTGCGAATCCAACCCTTACCATCTGCCTTTAAAAGGCAGAAGCGTGAGCCATTAAACCTCCAGGGAACTCAGAGTTTGTGGGGAACAATAACAGCCTTCCCTAAAATGTAGTGTTTTTCTGAAGATTTTCTAAAGTACTGGTATACTAAATGTTTTAGTGTCTTGTCCGGGCGTCTGTGAAACACACTCAACTGGTCTGTGATCCACTTTTGGGTTGCAACCCACATCCCAACTTGTAATCAGTTGCTGTGGCAATTGCTCTAAGATTCGAAGTATACACTAAAATACCTTCATCTTTTGTTCAGAATCAGCTACTTCACAGGTAACTGACACAACTTCCTTCTTATCCGCACAGTACTGCGGCGGACGCGGAGCATCTACTGACTTTGATGTGGAAGTGTAGAGCGGGTTGTTCCATGGTGATTGGATAAATGCTGGGTTTTGTCCCGCCCATCGGACGCTTAGTATCTCTGGGGGTCTATAGGGCGCTGGGCTGGCCCGGATGCTCGGCTTCTGCGTGATGATTGAATGATCTGTCTGAGGCGGAATCCGTTTTTGATTGCCAGTGATATGAGCGGATCAGAGATCTTGCTATATAAACTATTGTAGTTTTTCCTTTTGTGTACGGAACTGATCCTTAGAATTTACCAATCCCAGCGACATTGTCTTTGTTTAAAACGACAAGGAACAGAGGGTAGAATTTACATATAAATAAACAATTTATGATGTAGGTCAGGGAAATATGAGCTTCCCCGTGTTGGTTGACCAGCAGCCGCCACTGATTAGTTGGTGTTACTTTCGTTACCTCTGTGTTGAGCAGATCTTGACAGGAGAAGACTGGAACACGGTGATGTACGACGGCATCATGGCGTATGGTGGTCCCGCCTCCTCTGGAATGGTGGTCTGCATTTACTTCATCATCCTCTTCATCTGTGGGAACTGTATCCTGGCAGACGAAACCTTTTTGAAGCCCTATCTCTTAGTGATATTTTTTTTCAGCTGATTTTCATTCTGTGAGAAGATTGTTTCTCCTCAAGTCACGTGACCAGACATTCTGCTCAACGTGTTCTTGGCCATTGCTGTGGACAACCTGGCTGACGCCGAGAGTCTCAACACGGCACAGAAGGAAGAGGAAGAAGCCAGGAAGAGAAGGAACAGTGCCAAGTAGAAACATGTCCTGAAATTCACATCTTATTTTATGTTTTGGAGCATTCAATTGTTACAACCTCTACCCTTTCTGTCCTTCTAACCAGGGAAGTGGCCATAGACCAGAGAGTAGAAATAACACAAAACACAGACGGAGAAACAAAGGTATGAAGGCAGTTTTATAGTATGATTTTGTCTTTTTTTTATCCATTCTTTTACAATGTGTGCAGGTGCCAGTGGAGTTCTTATTGGAGGAGGACAAAGAACTTTACTCCATTAACTCACCAGGTATGTATTCCATTTTCCGAGCTTTCATTTGTTTGCATATTTTAAACACATGTGACTGCTAGGGCACATCTTGGTACGCAAAAGGGGCAAAAACAATCGTACTACAACTGTATAACTAGTACTATGAATAATAGTAAACTAGTAAAAATAGTAATATGTGGCGTCACATCATTGTTCAAGTTCAAGTTCCGATGTTGTGTTTCCAGTGTGTTACATGGATGACGACAATGACAACCTACCAGAGGTCCCCGCCGGGCCCCGCTCTCAGAAGCTGTCCGAGCTGACCCTCAAGGAAAAAACTCCCCCCATCCCGGAGGGAAGCGCCTTTTTCATCTTCAGCAGCACCAACCCGTGCGTCCAACACACATTTGTCATCATTTTATACATTATCATTACTATAGGTGGTATAACGATTGAGGTATTGTGCATTTTCAGTAAGTACTTTTGTATCCAGCAGAGGGTCCAAGTGATTCAGCTCCACTTAGTTTGCTAGATATTTAGGCTGCAGACAAAATCAAAACAGGATGTATAACTACATGTTATGCAGAAGAAATTCTAACAGCATGTGCAGTACTACCTAAAAAATGGAATATCAAGTATTTTGGCAACATAAAAGATGAAACCAAAAAATTCTGTTGAGCCGTTACACACAAATTGACATATCTCGGGCAGTTCCTTGTTGTAACTTTGCTGATTAAGATTTTCAGCTTATTAAAAAACACACAGAAAATGTAAATATTTTTTTAGGCTGGAAGACCTGATCACCAAAATCCAAAGACAAAAAAACCTTGAAATATAAGGATTTGCATCTGATTCGATTATATATTATGTTTAAATTCCCCTTTTAAGTTGAATTGCAGAAATACAACAACCTTATCAGGTTATTCAGGTTTTCTGGCCGGTACTGTACTACACACCTGCAACACAAACTGATGGAAACTGCTATGTTGGTGTTGAAGTGAGGTTCCCTGTTTTGAAGAAGGTAGCGTATCCATTCCATTCCATTTACTTCGGCTAATCAGGGTCTGGGTCACGTCTCATTACGGAAGCTCAGGCTACCAACGGTGAAACCAAGGTGTTCCCAGGCCAGCTGTGACTGGGCAGGCCCGGAACACCTCACCAGGGCGGTGTCAGGGCTGAGCCACCTCAACTGGCTCCTCTTGATGTGAAGGAACAGCGGCTCTACTCCGAGCCCCTCTGGGAAGACTGAGCTCCCCACCCTATCTGTTAGTTCCAACTACCAGTCAGGGTCCAACCACCCTACGGAGGAACCTCATTAAGGCCACTTGTATCCGCAATCTTATTCTTTCAATCACGACCCAAAGCCCATAACCGTAGGTGATGGTGGGAGCATACAGTAGATTGATTGGTGATCTGCTGGACTAATTGTCATTACTTTATACTGAATGTTAGAAAACAATCGTGCATTTGAAAGTGGATTTATTTAGCTCTGAACCTCAAGTCTCATTTTACCCCTTTTTCCATAAGGGAAGCATTTAATGTTGAGTTGTTGGAATATGATTTTCTTTACTCTTCTCTACTTATGACTATCACACATGACCTTGATGATCTCTCTGTAGGTTCCGAGTGTTCTGCCACAAGCTGATCAACCATCACATCTTCACAAACCTCATCCTGGTCTTCATCATGCTCAGCTCCGTGTCTTTGGCCGCCGAGGACCCCATACGCAGCTTCTCTGCGCGCAATATTGTACGTAAAAAACCTCCACTACCCGTTGATAAGCTATGGAGCGGGACATGCTTGAGCTACTTTGAGTTACATGACATAATGTACAGTAAATAGTACATACGATGTATAATATTTAATGTTGTGCTAGACGTTAATATTATACTGTTACTTTTCGTGACTGCATGCAACAAATGCAATATATTATGATAGTAATAATTATATATTTTTATCATACATTAGTTTTATATCATAATTATGTATACTTTTCAGCAGCTAATTACTTTTATGGGTCCATGCTGCATTTTGTATGTATTTGTATTACCTCTAATTTGTCAGTTTATATGAAATTAATGATTGTCATAATATTATTATTATTATATAATATTATCAATCATTATAATTGTTGCTTTCACGTTTTCTAGGATGATACTGTTATATAGTAATTATATCTGATTTTATATGAATGATACTAATTTTCATAGTTAATTAGTTCAATACACCTATGGATTCATCTTGCATGTATTTCATTTATACTTTTATTATTACATTTTCTACCTTCATTTTCCAGTTCATATTAAAAGTAGTTATCGGGTATTGATAATGTACTGTATATAGTTATAAAATACAGCTTTTCTGATAGTTTAAGAAGAGCCGAAGAAGAATAGGTTCGGTAATAATTTCATGTTTACAACTTTTATCGATGTATACACGTATCAATGTATTATATAGCACATTTTTATCCAAGCCAGCTCATTTCCTTTCCTTGAATTCGTGGGCTTTCAGATGCTAATTTCAACTAACATATTTATATCTATTTCTGTTAGTTCAAGTGTAGGTATGTATATTCAAAATAAGCTGATTTTTCTGAATCAACTCCAGTTTGTGCGGAACTTGCTTTGGCGATGAAAACAGAAGTTAACTTTCATCCCCTGTAAGCGACCAGTCAGTCACTGTGCTGTTGTGCCCAGAAAACGTCTTGATGACTGCAACCTGTGCATTGCCTCTTGCAGATACTCGGTTATTTTGACTATGCTTTCACGGCAATCTTTACTGTTGAGATCCTGTTGAAGGTAAATGGCGTCCGTGTGCGGTGTGGTGCTGTGCTGGCTAGAGCTTCAGTAACCTCCTGCGTGCTTGTGTGTCCCTCTGATTGCCTCCTCAGATCCTAGGCTATGCAGACTATGTCTTCACTAGTATGTTTACATTTGAGATCCTTATTAAGGTAAACAAGGGAGCCTTGAGATGCCTATGCAAACAAACAATCAAGAAAACAAATATGTTAAACCACTTACAAGCATGCTGCACACACTCTCTCCCCCCTGATTTTTTCCCCTGAAAAAAGATCCTGTTTGTTGTCAATACTTTTTCCAAAACGTCAGATCCTTTTCTAGATGTTCTCTAATAACATTGTTTCATTTTTTTATAACCTTATGAGAGCAATCAAAACTCTTTTTTAAGCACCAATTTTTGAACTTAGTCACCTTTGCATCATCTGGGGGGTATTCCAGGTAGGAGAGTAAACAAACTCTGGGTCGAATCCTGAACTCTGAGATGTCTTTTCCTGAGAAAAATGCAAAAAAAAACTGGCATCGGGCGGGTTAGCTTCACAGAGCAGGTTACCATGGTAACACCTCGTTCTCAAATGGAAAACCCAACGTTTCCCTCATCTCAAGGTTTTCACTAAACCTGCTTCCTGGAATACCCCACTAATGTCTGGATTAGTTCTTTTTTACAGATATACAAATATTATTTCTTATTTTGAAAGTACACATATTACATATACTATATTGCTTTTCTACTGTACTTTTTATATTGAATATGTTACATGAATATGTTACATGTAATAATTCAGATTTTAATATTTCTCTTAATTAGACATATTCTCATGAACTATATTTTGACTGGATTTGTTTTATTTTTGGTATTACATAAAACTATTATTATTTTTATTAAATAATAATTTAATTATTGTAAAATATATACAGTGTGCATACAGTATATATATATATATATATATATAGTGTACTGTGTATATAGTGTGCATATATACACTATATATATATATATATACTGTATAGTGTATATACTGTATGTATAGTTTATGCACACTATATAGAGCTTCAGTCCTTTGCTTTACCCCTTAGCATGTTTAGTCTAAGTAAAGCCCTTGTTTTTCTTATTTTAGGATTTTAAAATTGAATTCTAAATGAAAATTAGAGGGCCTCTTCAATGTAACATGCCCGTAGGAATGAATGTGGTGGCTTTGTTTGAAATGTTGTGTCCGATGTCTTTTTAAATGTTTCATGTTTGCATATGTGTATGAAATATAGTGGAACTATACATTGGAAAAGACAGAACTGAGCTCTCGTGTGGTTCCCCGAGGTTAAAATTGTGACGTTTGACGTTGCATTAAAGCAAAATTTCCCATTCAGTTTTGCATCAAATTGGTTGCATTGAACTGTGGGGGTTCCACTGTACTTGATTACACGTGTCTAGCCAACATTTTTGAAAGTGCTATTATAATTTCTTGTGAGAGTGACTTCACTTAGTTTTGTGTTGTCATCTGTCATACATGAAGCATGAACAATTTTTTAAAATGGTTCTGTTTAAATAGATCATGTGGAATTTTGTGTTATGAAATAATCGTGCGTGTAACATTGTACGGTGCGAGTTCTTTTTTTGGGTCCTCTAGACTTGACCTTTCCTCTTCTGCTTAGATGACGGCATTTGGAGCGTTCCTTCATAAAGGAGCCTTCTGTCGGAACTACTTCAACCTCCTGGACCTGCTGGTTGTTGGAGTGTCTCTGGTCTCCTTTGGTATTCAGTAAGTTTCGCTCCACTGTTACGCTTTTTTGCCGTAATGTTGAAGCAAAGTACAGTATTTCACTTCTTGTGTTACAAACCCATCGTTTTGGGTTTGTTTTTATTAAGACGGANTCTCATTACGGAAGCTCAGGCTACCAACGGTGAAACCAAGGTGTTCCCAGGCCAGCTGTGACTGGGCAGGCCCGGAACACCTCACCAGGGCGGTGTCAGGGCTGAGCCACCTCAACTGGCTCCTCTTGATGTGAAGGAACAGCGGCTCTACTCCGAGCCCCTCTGGGAAGACTGAGCTCCCCACCCTATCTGTTAGTTCCAACTACCAGTCAGGGTCCAACCACCCTACGGAGGAACCTCATTAAGGCCACTTGTATCCGCAATCTTATTCTTTCAATCACGACCCAAAGCCCATAACCGTAGGTGATGGTGGGAGCATACAGTAGATTGATTGGTGATCTGCTGGACTAATTGTCATTACTTTATACTGAATGTTAGAAAACAATCGTGCATTTGAAAGTGGATTTATTTAGCTCTGAACCTCAAGTCTCATTTTACCCCTTTTTCCATAAGGGAAGCATTTAATGTTGAGTTGTTGGAATATGATTTTCTTTACTCTTCTCTACTTATGACTATCACACATGACCTTGATGATCTCTCTGTAGGTTCCGAGTGTTCTGCCACAAGCTGATCAACCATCACATCTTCACAAACCTCATCCTGGTCTTCATCATGCTCAGCTCCGTGTCTTTGGCCGCCGAGGACCCCATACGCAGCTTCTCTGCGCGCAATATTGTACGTAAAAAACCTCCACTACCCGTTGATAAGCTATGGAGCGGGACATGCTTGAGCTACTTTGAGTTACATGACATAATGTACAGTAAATAGTACATACGATGTATAATATTTAATGTTGTGCTAGACGTTAATATTATACTGTTACTTTTCGTGACTGCATGCAACAAATGCAATATATTATGATAGTAATAATTATATATTTTTATCATACATTAGTTTTATATCATAATTATGTATACTTTTCAGCAGCTAATTACTTTTATGGGTCCATGCTGCATTTTGTATGTATTTGTATTACCTCTAATTTGTCAGTTTATATGAAATTAATGATTGTCATAATATTATTATTATTATATAATATTATCAATCATTATAATTGTTGCTTTCACGTTTTCTAGGATGATACTGTTATATAGTAATTATATCTGATTTTATATGAATGATACTAATTTTCATAGTTAATTAGTTCAATACACCTATGGATTCATCTTGCATGTATTTCATTTATACTTTTATTATTACATTTTCTACCTTCATTTTCCAGTTCATATTAAAAGTAGTTATCGGGTATTGATAATGTACTGTATATAGTTATAAAATACAGCTTTTCTGATAGTTTAAGAAGAGCCGAAGAAGAATAGGTT
The DNA here is from genome assembly GCA_024372805.1 of Oostethus manadensis. NCBI lineage: Eukaryota > Metazoa > Chordata > Actinopteri > Syngnathiformes > Syngnathidae > Oostethus > Oostethus manadensis. The sequence goes on along the minus strand of QODF01000047.1, from coordinate 617,191 downwards.
CGGTAATAATTTCATGTTTACAACTTTTATCGATGTATACACGTATCTATGTATTATATAGCACATTTTTATCCAAGCCAGCTCATTTCCTTTCCTTGAATTCGTGGGCTTATTTATATATACATATATACATATTTATACCTATTACTGTTAGTTCAAGTGTAGGTATGTATATTCAAAATAAGCTGATTTTTCTGAATCAACTCCAGTTTGTGCGGAACTTGCTTTGGCGATGAAAACAGAAGTTAACTTTCATCCCCTGTAAGTGACCAGTCAGTCACTGTGCTGTTGTGCCCAGAAAACGTCTTGATGACTGCAACCTGTGCATTGCCTCTTGCAGATACTCGGTTATTTTGACTATGCTTTCACGGCAATCTTTACTGTTGAGATCCTGTTGAAGGTAAATGGCGTCCGTGTGCGGTGTGGTGCTGTGCTGGCTAGAGCTTCAGTAACCTCCTGCGTGCTTGTGTGTCCCTCTGATTGCCTCCTCAGATCCTAGGCTATGCAGACTATGTCTTCACTAGTATGTTTACATTTGAGATCCTTATTAAGGTAAACAAGGGAGCCTTGAGATGCCTATGCAAACAAACAATCAAGAAAACAAATATGTTAAACCACTTACAAGCATGCTGCACACACTCTCTCCCCCCTGATTTTTTCCCCTGAAAAAATATCCTGTTTGTTGTCAATACTTTTTCCAAAACGTCAGTCAGAGATCCTTTTCTAGATGTTCTCTAATAACATTGTTTCATTTTTTTATAACCTTATGAGAGCAATCAAAACTCTTTTTTAAGCACCAATTTTTGAACTTAGTCACCTTTGCATCATCTGGGGGGTATTCCAGGTAGGAGAGTAAACAAACTCTGGGTCGAATCCTGAACTCTGAGATGTCTTTTCCTGAGAAAAATGCAAAAAAAAACTGGCATCGGGCGGGTTAGCTTCACAGAGCAGGTTACCATGGTAACACCTCGTTCTCAAATGGAAAACCCAACGTTTCCCTCATCTCAAGGTTTTCACTAAACCTGCTTCCTGGAATACCCCACTAATGTCTGGATTAGTTCTTTTTTACAGATATACAAATATTATTTCTTATTTTGAAAGTACACATATTACATATACTATATTGCTTTTCTACTGTACTTTTTATATTGAATATGTTACATGAATATGTTACATGTAATAATTCAGATTTTAATATTTCTCTTAATTAGACATATTCTCATGAACTATATTTTGACTGGATTTGTTTTATTTTTGGTATTACATAAAACTATTATTATTTTTATTAAATAATAATTTAATTATTGTAAAATATATACAGTGTGCATACAGTATATATATATATATATATATATAGTGTACTGTGTATATAGTGTGCATATATACACTATATATATATATATATACTGTATAGTGTATATACTGTATGTATAGTTTATGCACACTATATAGAGCTTCAGTCCTTTGCTTTACCCCTTAGCATGTTTAGTCTAAGTAAAGCCCTTGTTTTTCTTATTTTAGGATTTTAAAATTGAATTCTAAATGAAAATTAGAGGGCCTCTTCAATGTAACATGCCCGTAGGAATGAATGTGGTGGCTTTGTTTGAAATGTTGTGTCCGATGTCTTTTTAAATGTTTCATGTTTGCATATGTGTATGAAATATAGTGGAACTATACATTGGAAAAGACAGAACTGAGCTCTCGTGTGGTTCCCCGAGGTTAAAATTGTGACGTTTGACGTTGCATTAAAGCAAAATTTCCCATTCAGTTTTGCATCAAATTGGTTGCATTGAACTGTGGGGGTTCCACTGTACTTGATTACACGTGTCTAGCCAACATTTTTGAAAGTGCTATTATAATTTCTTGTGAGAGTGACTTCACTTAGTTTTGTGTTGTCATCTGTCATACATGAAGCATGAACAATTTTTTAAAATGGTTCTGTTTAAATAGATCATGTGGAATTTTGTGTTATGAAATAATCGTGCGTGTAACATTGTACGGTGCGAGTTCTTTTTTTGGGTCCTCTAGACTTGACCTTTCCTCTTCTGCTCAGATGACGGCATTTGGAGCGTTCCTTCATAAAGGAGCCTTCTGTCGGAACTACTTCAACCTCCTGGACCTGCTGGTTGTTGGAGTGTCTCTGGTCTCCTTTGGTATTCAGTAAGTTTCGCTCCACTGTTACGCTTTTTTGCCGTAATGTTGAAGCAAAGTACAGTATTTCACTTCTTGTGTTACAAACCCATCGTTTTGGGTTTGTTTTTATTAAGACGGATGCCCCTCCTCACGCAACCGTAGCTGGTAATCAAACAAATGCCCACTGCCATGAAAAAGACGTGTACCGTTACACAACCGAGGGTCATTCGGATTCATGCATTATTAATCAGGAAAAAACAAACTTGGAGTAGTCAGAGTACAGCTTGGATAGCAGTAGTTCAGCCGTTAGGGTCTAAATAGCTGACAACACAACTACACTACATATCCAAATTGTTGACATGCTCTCCTTCACAATGTCACAATCCATTTTGGAATTCGGCAATTCGCTTAATGAACCACATCTCCCCAGCGCAGGCAGCAGTCGTGCAGACCCAGGTCACCACCAAGCTTGACTCTAGGCAAGACATCATTATCTTAAGCTGCACACTGACTTCTCTAAAGTATATCCAAGTTTACTTTCTATAGTACTGTCCCTTGATGTACAGTATTATGGAATCACGGGGGTGCAAAAAATAAAAGATAATACATGTGGAAATATAAAGAGAATCAATAATACAAAAATATACAAATGTTGTCATATTCTTTTTTTCCATTTTGTCATTGCTTTTTCTATATTGTGTTTGTTTTTTCCATTTTGCCGTTTATTTTCCTGGTTTATCTTTGTCTTCCCCATTTGCTGTTTGTCATTGCATTTACCGGAGGCCAGCAGTTGGCAACAAAAGGCAAATGCAATACAGCAAAGGCTGTGGGCGGGATCTTCACAATTTTGGATGTGATGCTTAATTTAGCAATATGCGATGACCATGACCACCTTCTTTCTTTAGATCTTCTGCTATCTCTGTGGTGAAGATTCTCCGTATTTTGAGAGTCCTCCGACCGCTCAGGGCCATCAACAGAGCCAAAGGACTTAAGGTTAGGACTAACTAACTAATGGTTGGACAAGACCCCGTCTGTTGACATTTAAGCGTGTCCTTTGCAGCATGTGGTCCAGTGCGTGTTTGTTGCCATCAGGACCATCGGCAACATCATGATTGTCACCACGCTGCTGCAGTTCATGTTTGCTTGTATCGGAGTGCAGCTCTTCAAGGTACGCAGAAGACATAAAGGGTTTTCCCGTTAGTTTTCATTTTAAAGTGTACTATTTTTCAACAGTTGTCCAAAATCTAGCCTTGAGCCTGGGATTTTGACACTTTAAAAGTACTTCTAGTAGGCCCTACTGTGTATGCGCCATTTTGTGTCTGTGGCTTTATTGCTAACGAGCTGTGTTTGTGTGTGTCTCCTCGAAGCTCTGTTGAGCACTTTTTATTGTCTTGAAACTTCATGATGATAAATAATTTTAAAAAACCAATGCAGTATAGCAGCCTTTTCCAATGTTTCCAATGATATTTGTGTATCATCTTCTCATACAGGGAAAGTTCTATCGCTGCACAGATGATGCAAAGTCCAGTCCGGACGAATGCAAGTGAGTTAGGTGTTTTTATTTCTGTGCTGAGGATTTATGATCTGTGGTGAAAAGTGTGGTCTTCACACCACAGGGGCACCTACATCCTCTACAACAACGGTGACACGGCCATGCCCATGGTCAAGGAGAGGATCTGGCACAACAGCGACTTCAACTTCGACAATGTCCTTGTGGCTATGATGGCTCTCTTCACCGTGTCCACCTTCGAAGGATGGCCCACGTAAGAACTTTAGCCCGTCCTGTCCTTGAAAGGTTTAGTAGCAGGATCATTGTACGTTGGCTCCAGGCAAGCATGCTGCTGGTTTTGTCATAAAAGTCTACACTATACTGCTTGCCAAGCTGATCATGCTCTGCTACACAATATCACAGTTCATGTTGGAATTCATGTTTCCCTCAGTTAACAGCGGTTACTGCAGCCGGCAGCACTCGTGCAGCCCTAGACAATTACGTGACCACCGCCATGCTTGACTGTAGGCAAAAACAATGATCTTGCCAGCTTCCATATACTCTTGCTTGTGTTGCCAGCTTTTTAGACAATGTCAGTGGCTCTACACTGCTGTACAAGCTGCACACAAACCACCTTAAAGTGGATCAATGTTTACTTTATACAGTTGTGTAAAGCCCCGCCTATACAGTAAGTGGGTCAGCATTCGCTCCCCCGCATACTCGCGCGTTCTTATTCTCTGCTTTAAATTCTAAATACGTTGTTATTTTTAAGATAACTTAAATAGAAAATGTTTTGACAAGACGTGAAGTTTTGTAATCGTGTCTTAATGCGTACAGCTGAATCTAATTTCATAATTAGTCTCATAGTTTAGTTTCATAATGGTGAGAGGCATTGGCCGCACGGTGGATGAGTGGTTAGCACATTGGCCACACAGTCAGGAGATCTGGAAGACCTGGGTTGAAATCTCCGTTGGGCATCTCTGTGTGGAGTTTGCATGTTCTCCCCGTGCGTGTCTGGATTTTCTCCGGGTACTCCGGTTTCCTCCCACATTCCAAAAACATGCATGTTAGCTTCATTGGCCACTCTAAATTGTCCATTAGAGTGTGAGTGGTTGTTTGTCTATATGTGCCCTGCGATTGACTGGTGACCAGTCCAGGGTGTACCCCGCCTCTCGCCCAAAGTCTGCTGGGATAGGCTCCAGCATCCCCGCGACCGATAGAAAATGAATGAGAGGCATATTATAGCTTTTTTGGGGGCTTTTTGTTGACTATTTACGTTTTTTCCAACGTTCACGAAGGGGTCTTGGGGTGTAACTCCTGTGAATAGCAAGGATATTCTGTATTGTCCTTTGAAGATATACAGTAATAAACTATAACTTCTTGACCTTTACTGTTTGTTTTTTTACCCCGGTTGCAGTCTCTTGTACAAGGCCATCGACTCCAACAGAGAAAACATGGGCCCCATCTACAACTACCGCATTGAGATCTCCATCTTCTTTATCATCTACATCATCATCATTGCTTTCTTCATGATGAACATCTTTGTGGGCTTTGTCATCGTCACCTTCCAGGAGCAGGGGGAGAAGGAGTACAAGAACTGCGAGCTGGACAAGAACCAGGTGCCTGCTTTTGCTTTTGTTGTTTTTAATATTTTGCTTGGGCTAAGTACAGTAATGTTCAAAATAATTCCAGTCCAATGTGACTAATCAGATTAAGTACTATTATTGGTATATTTGTATTGCTACATGGCAAACAAGTTCAAAGTAGGTGCAGTAGATTCTCAGAAAACAAACTAGACCCAGCATTTATGATATGCACGCTCTTAAGGTTGTGAAATTGCGCAACTACTTGAAAGGGATGTGTTAAAAAATAGCAGTGTGGCCTTCAATCAGAGATCAGTGATCAATTTTGTGGAAAAAACAGTGAGTCAGGTGGCCCCTATTTAAGGATGAAACCAGCACTTGTTGAACATGCATTTCTCTTTGACAGCCTGAGAAAAATGAGTCGTTCAGGATGTTGTTCAGAAGAACTGCGTACTTTGATTAAAAAGTTGATTGGAGAGAGTAAAACTTAAGAAGAGGTGCAAATTTCTTTTGGCTGTTCATCTTAAAATGGAGAGCAAAACCAGAGACACGTGGCAGAAAACAGAACAGAACTGTCAAAATGGATGGAGGAATATTCAGAATGGCAAAGGCTAAGCCAATTATCACCTCCAGTATGATCAAAGACAGTCTGGAGTTACCTGTAAGTACTGTGACAGTTAGAAGACATCTGTGTGAAGCTAATCTATTTACAAGAATCCCCTGCAAATTCCATCTGTTAAAAAAAGGCATGTGCAGAAGAGGTTACAATTTGCCAAATAACACATCAACTGGCCTAAAGAGAAATGGAGGAACATTTTGTGGGCAAATGAAAGTAAAATTGTTTTTTTGGGTCCGAGGGCCGCAGACAATTTGTGAGACAACCCCTAAACTCTGAATTCAAGCCACAGTACACAGTGAAGACAGTGAAGCATAGTGGCGCAAGCATCATGATATGGAGGGTGGATGGACATGGGGGGCACTGAAAATAATTACATCTCCAAAAGGGGGGTGTAGCAAAAAAAACGTTTGGGAGGCACTGCCTTATGCTTAAGAGGACATGCCCTCGAAGTGGGTGTTTCGACAAGACAACGACCCCAAACAAGTAAACCAGCAAAATCTTGTTTCCAAACCAACAAAATGAATGTTATGAAGTGACAAGCCCAATCCACGGACCTTAATCCAATGGAGAACTTGTGGGGTGACATCACAAATGCTGTTTCTGAAGCAAAAACAAAGAAATGGTAATGAATTGTGGAATGTTGTTAAAGTATATTGGAGTGGAATAACAGCAGAAAGGTGCCACAAGCAGTTATAAAAAACTGTGGTCATACAACTAAATATTAGTTGAGTGATTCACGGGTTTTCGAAATGCTAGAAACAAAAAAGTTTGTACAACAAAGTTTTGAGTTTGTCAGGTCAACGGCACAGCGTGCATGTCAGGAATGCTGGGTGTCGTTTGTTTTCTGAGAATCTACTGCACCTACGGGTAACTTGTTCGCTATGTAGCAATAAAAATATACTAATAACAATGATTAATCTGATTAGTCACATCGGACTGCTATTTTTTGACCACTACTGTACACCATATGGACAAAAGCATTGGGATGTATAAAGTTTTCCTCCCCTATGTAGTTATGACACATCCACTTCTTTGGGAAGACGTTCTCGGTCACTGATGGACCTATTTTGGGGTAACAGTCGTGCTGGAAAAGTTGGAAGCACCCAGTTTGCAATTTTAAGGGGTCCAGTCTAACTTTTCCGGTTAAGATGTGTGTCCCAATACTTTTGTAGTATAATCATAAGCTCTCTAGGTTGGTATATGTTAGAAGTCTCTGTCCCTTGCAGCGCCAGTGTGTGGAGTACGCTCTCAAAGCCCGTCCCCTGCGTCGCTACATCCCCAAAAACCCCTACCAGTACAAGTTCTGGTATGTGGTCAACTCCACCGGCTTTGAGTATGTCATGTTTGTCCTGATCATCCTCAACACGCTGTGTCTGTCCATACAGGTAAGTGACCTTTTATGGGTTTCACCATAACCTACCAACCTGCAGCCAGTTAGGCTGTTGCGACCAATTCTAGTGGACTCAGGGCTAAATAGAGACCCTTGCAGTTATTTGTAGACTTGCACGACTATAAGATTTTGTGTAGTTAAGTGAATGGAAGCATTAATTGGAGCATATATGGTAACCACACAAGCTTTTAATTAACGAGTTTTTTGCCTCTTTACAGCACCATGGCCAGTCTCACCTGTTCTACTACACCATGGACATTCTGAACATGGTCTTCACTGGTGTTTTCACTGTGGAGATGGTCCTCAAACTCATCGCCTTCAAGCCCAGGGTGAGTCCTTGCTCCTCAGAAGAGAAAATGCAGGAAAAGTAGAGATGTTTTTTTATATACTAAATTGCAGCATGATATGATGGATGTGTTTTTCAACAGATGTAATAATACAATGAAAACAATTATTTAGGTTTAAAATAAAGAATAAACAAAGAACACTTGGAGCAGCAGGACTTGTGGCTTACACCTACACATCATTACATTTGACTAAATAACGTTTTTATATATCACGGATAAAAGCAGCTAAAAAGAACTTTTGACGTAAAATCTTTTGTTTTTTGCAAAAATTGAAACAATGTAAGCAAAATAATTTAGGTTTTGACTAACAACATATTTTTCTTACAAATGTGCTTATTTATGATAACGACATTTCCATATCTGAGATATAGTACTTAAAATAAGCAAAATATTCTGCCAATAGAAGAAAAAAGTATAAGTAAAATGGCATTTTGGCAAGTCAGATTTTATTTTTTTTCTTATCTCAGATTTTAGTACAGATTATAGCACAACACAAACTGTTGAGTCAAACTAACATTTTGAAGCGCATGCAGAGGTCGATAAAGTTGCATCATACTTGATCATCAGGAGGTTGCCTACAGCCACAGCACAGCAAATACAGTTACAGTGGTACCATGACTTTCAAGTTCATTAACTTACGAGTTTTTCGACATACGAACCGTTACGCGGACAAAATTTTGCTTTGCAATGCGAGCTTTGATGTGACTTTCGAGCGTACAAACATCTGTTAAAGCCCCATTCAGACAAAGACGATTCGAGGCTTAAATGCACAATTACTTTATCAAACCCGCGCAGCAACGAGTTAGTTTATCATAAATCATAAAAATATCTTGCACCCATAGCTGTTTCTCTGACTACTTTCCCTAAAGCCTCCCTAATATTTCATCCCTGTGGTTCACATTAACATTTAGATGTGAAAGCAGCCCTCATGAACTCTCCCTGTTCCTCTTCCCTCCCCTTGACGCCTCTCCTCACCCACCTCAACCCTGCATCCCCCTCATCACTACGTACTTCCCTCTCTGGCTGTGCATGGCTGCCATGTCCAGGGCTACGTCGGGGACGCCTGGAACGTCTTCGACGCCCTGGTGGTGATCGGCAGTGTAGTGGACATCGTACTCAGCCAGGTAGAGAGACGCCAGTATGTACCGTTTGCTTTGTCTTTGCCTCCTCTGCTGCTTTTTCCTTCCTTCCTTCACGCCTGTTTGCCTTTCCTTTGACTGTCTTTTGTATTTCAGTCTGTTTGTTGTACGTCTAGTGTATCTAAAACAGATGACTACTTCATAGGTGAAGTACCTGCAAGTTGATAGACACTGTGGGAGCAAAGTCAAAAGCCAGTATAAAAACGTAAATATGCACCACGGTGGGTTTTTGAACCACCGTCAACCACGGACCATACGGGGATTTATGGGGAGATCCAGAACATCAAGTAAGACAGCAGCAGAAGCAGAAGAATATACCAATACGAATATTGCGCTTACCTTCAAATACACTCACCGATACACCCGATGTACTCTACTGCTGATAACTTCGAGTTCTTTGTGCTTGTAAACAGCCAAATTTGACGAGCATAAATAGAAAGGCCCGGTGATTTTAGATTCAGACTCCAACTCCAAACATCTATGCCAGTGGTTCCCCAACTTTTTACAATTGCGAACCCCTTTAGACATTTGACTTGAAGCCTTGTACCCTCTCATTTGATTAGTCGGGCAGTTCATTTTACAGTAAGTGGTTCAAAAATGTGCATTTTGCATGGTCAAATTTGGATCGGCACCGTCAAACTAAAGATAAGCACCGGTAAATTGATAAGATCATGTGAATTTCTCTTGTAGATTAATATACACTGCTCCAAAAATAAAGGGAACCCATCCTAGATAGAAAGACATGTTTTGTTTACATAGTGGTTGACATGGAGGTACATTGTGTTGTTGAAGTGTTCCTTTCAGTTTTGGAGCAGTGTACTGGTCCTAACTATCTTTTATTTCAGGTGGATGTCGGGAGCCTCCCGTTTGAATGGGTTCAACTTGAGCTTCACTTTTGTCCACTTGCGGTCTGCAAATTAATTTGATACCAAATGGAAAGGGACAGCTTAACAAGCTGATGATAAAGCAGTATCCGAAGTACAAAAATACATACGCGTTTCATTTTCAGGGGCATCCCCATTCTCTCATCCTGGCGCGCACGCACATTGACAGGTTTTCACAGTGCGGGGATTGGAACACCAATATAAACACCAAACCTTCAGGTTTATTATTTATTAATGTAACTCACACAGAGCAATAAACAACCTCATGCCTGTGTGGAGTTTGTGTGGGTTTTCTCCGGGTACTCCGCTTTCCTCCCACATTCCAAAAACATGCATGTTAGCTTCATTGGCCGCTCTAAATTGTCCATCAGGTATGAATGCGAGTGTGGATGACCAGTTCAGGGTGTACCCCGCCTTTCGCCCAAAAGTCAGATGGCGTAGGCTCCAGCATCCCCGCGACCCTAATGAGGATAAGCGGCATAGAAAATGGATGGATGGACTATTTGGAGTGTCTATTATTTAAATATTTTTTTTTTTTTTTTTTTATCATCAAATTTGGAGACGCTACAGATGGTATAATTTCTATTTTCCAGAAAGGAAACATTTTGTTTAGTTTTACATCAAATAAAGCCTAACCTGCTGTCGTTCACAATGTTTTGTTTTGTGCGTCTGTTTCTTTCATTTCTTGCCCTTTCTCTCTCTCTCTCTCTCTCTCTTTGTGTGTTTGTCTTTGCTGCTCGCCGCTTGCAGAACTATTTTGCTGATGCATGGAACACGTTTGATGCCTTAATTGTTGTGGGTAGCGTGGTTGACATTGCCATCACTGAGGTCAATGTAAGTAGTCATTTATCACACGTGCATGCATGACCACTCTCCCATCACTCTCGTTGCCTACCAAGATCATAATGTTGTTCATTTTGAAGGAATTTCATAAGCGAAGAATAGCACCACCGTGTAAGTGGTCACAGTCAATCTGGGGGCTAATTTGTGACGTTTTACACACTATTTAAATCTACATTCCCTTTTTCGTACAAAATGATTCATGTCATAATAAATCAGGGTATAATATTTTACATTTCTTGGGTTTACATTTAAAATTGTTATTAATATAGAATACATTACTAGAATGTGATATAAAATGTAAAAAAAATTACAGTATAGAGAGAGTATAAATATAGAGAATGTAATATAAAGTATAAAATAACAAAATAAAGGATAATATCTAGTAAGCATACATTTAATAGAATAAAAATGTAATAAGACTCACCACATTTTTTGTTTTAGTACAATATTTACATTTGCATAGTATATTATTTAGTATAGCATAGTATAGTTTATAGTATTGTATAGTATATTTGTTAATTGTTGTTAAACTTTTGGTAAATGGTGATACTTGTTACATTTTTCATTTAATTAAACTTAATTTTATTATTAAATAGACATATATTTGTTGTTAATAATAATTTCTTTTTTATATTACATTTGAGTGGTTTTGTAGTACTGTAGTGTATTTTATAGTAAATCACAACATACAATCCTGCTAAATGGTGACATTTAATAAATGCCTGATTTCAGGAAATATGATGAATTTGTATTTGTTTTTACTATTTATTTGCATAATTTATATTTCATTTTGTAATGTTATACATTAAATAATACACTTTTGTTGGTTGTATTCAAAAAACTTTTTTGTAATGCTATATGCATTAAATATACATTTTTTATATTTTGTCATGATGTATTTATTTTATATTTAACAATAATATAATAACCCTAATGAGGATAAGCGGTATAGAAAATGAATGAATGAATAATATAATATTTATCTTTTTATTTCATATAGTAATAGGTATGTAATGCATATGCATGTACTGTGTCCATTAATAATAATGAATAATCTTTTTTCTAGGGCTGAATGATAAATTAAAAATGTGTTTGAAGACACTGTGAACAAAAGTGCACTTTAATGTGTTTATGTTTTAAATATTTAAAATATAATAAGTCTCATCAGTTGTAGTGCTGCGTTGTCGGAAACATTTGCTAATAGAATTGAGTTGGGAGGATTTGTTAAGTGTTAATTATACGTGATGATGTTTGGTTTCTTTTTGGGGATGCTCTATATCTTACAGTAGCTTGTGTAATTAGTGTCATTAACTGGAGCTTTTTGGTTTTAAGTCGACAGCCCTTCCTGTCGTCAAGGTGATAGTGGAACCCGGGGTAAGAAGAAGCCCCACCTCCTACATCGAGCGTTTGTGTCGGGGGGGGGGGAACGTTTTCAGTGTTTTTGTTGCAGTTTGATGTTTTATGGATAGTTGAAGGTTGAGATCGGTGCATGGCATGAGGTGCGATTAATTGTCCTTGATTTCAACAATGACGACACGGTTGCATCGAGTGGACATTTGTGTTCTACATGAAAGCGGTGACGTGTTCATGTGCAACCAACTGGAACTGTTGTGGCTGCTCAGTTCGATGTTTTGTTTCAGGTGTTTTCACGGCATGTTGTTACTCTGCATGCACCTCCATTGTTGGTCTTCATACAGTAAATTTTGTGTCCACTTTAACCTTTTAAACCCTGGGGCTTTTTTCAGATGCGATAATGACAAAATCCAAAAGGAATATGTTTTGTCTTTGCAGCTGCAGTCTACATGGTGTTAATGTGAAAATGGGACACTTTATTAGTGTAGAGAAAACATGACCTATTTCTGCAACATGGTTAAATGCAATAAAAATATCGTTTTCGTCTAAACAAGTATTAAGGCCCATATTATGCCGTTAAAGCTCAGAAAACCCAAGAAATAGACAAATCGGGTTTTTAATTAATGACTGTTGCTAATTAAACAAAACCACAACAAAGTTATGAATCCGTTAGCAGAGAAATCTAACAAAATAATCCTGAATACTGTGCAGCAGGGGTTCCCAAACTTTTTACAGTTACGTACCCCTTCAGAAGCCATGTAGAGAACCCCCTACTCCTGCACACTAAAAAAACCAACCGTTTTATATTTATTGACTTGAAATATTGAACACGATTATTTGATTCGTTAACGTTTTATGAGCAGATAAGTATCATGGAAAAGTATTACAGATGCTAAGTATCATAGATAAGTATCAATAGATTAGTATCTTTCTACATATCTTTTGGAAATATTGAACATAGATAATTTTGTAGTTATTTTATAGTAATTCCGTGTCTAAATGTGTATTTTGCATGTTTCCATTTAGGTAAAGTTTAACATGAACAGATAAGTAATTGTCCAGTCTGATGTTGGCATCCTACCCTTTGAATGGGTTGGATCTTCACTTTTCCGCTGACGATGGCTATGGTTTAAATCTGCACCTTAATGCATTACCAAATGGAAGTGCAAAGTTTAACGATCACAATAAAGCCGAAGTATTAAATACATACAAGCAACGACAGAGCCTCGTTTTTGCAGGACTCACGACTCACAGTGACAGGCTTTCACCGTTGCACCGTGTGGATGGATTGGAACACCAGCATAAATGAAATCTTCCAGAGTAAATGCTCTTAATGGGCAAAATAATCATCAAACTTACTGTATTTGTTCAAATGCAACACAGCAATGAACAGCATTGTGTGCTGTCTCCATTCTGCTTCTTCACCTTGTGCTGTGAGGCGTTTAGGTGCACTTGTAAGTGGGAGTTTTCACGTACCCCCTATTTAAATTAGTGTACCCCACTTTGGGAACCTAGGCTGTACAGTAAATCAGCATGTGGGGCAAAAGAACCTATTGGACCACAAGAGGGCACTAAATATCAGCACTGGTGGCCAGCGAGTTTAAAAGGTTAACATTGCTGCAACATCCTCCTAATTCTCCTTGCCCGGCCTGTGTAAGTAATCTTTCTATTCATTGCACAGAACACAGAAGACAGCGCTCGCATTTCTATCACATTCTTCCGTCTGTTTCGAGTGATGCGATTGGTCAAGTTGCTGAGCAGAGGCGAGGGCATCAGGACCCTCCTATGGACCTTTATCAAATCCTTTCAGGTGAGACCATGTGCATATGTATATATACTTTTTTTGTGTATATATACAGTATATGCAATTTTGTGCAATGACTTTTTGAATTTAAGAAAAGTAAATACAGTAACCACAACTACTGCATGTACAGAGTTTTTTGTAGAAATTTGACGTTTTTTCTCCGCTCGAAAAGGCATAGTTTTTTTACCTCGTCTTTAGCTTTTTGTATGAATTTCTACTGAATTGTTGAGTATGTTAAATGATAACGATTCCTCTTGACGTCACTTGATGGCTTACCGATGCTGTCCTTCCAGGCTCTCCCTTATGTCGCACTTCTGATAGCCATGCTGTTCTTCATCTATGCAGTCATTGGGATGCAGGTAAAGCATTACTTTTAAAGGAGCCCTATCCTGCATTTCCTACTTTTCAGATTGATTTTCAGATTCATCAAAATTTGAAGACCAGTTGAAAAATTGCAACAACGTTCATTTTGGCCTGTTGAATCTTAAAAAGGTTCTCCAAGGAGAAAAAATGGGACTACGATGGAAAAACTTTTGAGTACGCAATTAATTGCAAACAACCTTTAAGCTGAAACATGCTGTTCAGTGGCTGATCAAAAGCTGTACCATAGTAACATCGGTTTGGGCATGCTTGATGGCCGTGTCGCCAGGAGGCTAGTGGGAATGCTGCTGCAGGTGTTGAAGATGGCTTCACCGAGGGTATCCACAGTCTGGAAGAGATGTTCATTTTTGTAAATTTCTCTTACCATCCATCTCCAAAAATATTCCTCTGGAAGAAGTCAGGCGGGAGTTGTGAACTGCACCGTTGTCCTGTTAAAAAAACCCAGTCAGATGAGGGTATGCCCCCTGCAACATCTCCATATGGCCAACTGCTGTTTGACGCCCCTGCACAATCTAAAGCTCTATTGTTCCATTGATGGAAAAATTTCCCCAGATCATGATGACCCTCCTTCCACTGTGCTGTGTGCAAAACATTTCTGGCCATGCCAGTAATGATGTAAGCCATCAGGACCATCAAGGTTGCATTTTTTCTCATCAAAGAATAAAACTTTCTTCCACCTTTCAATGTCCCATGTTTGGTGCTCTGGTGCAAATTCCATACCAGCAATTCTGTGGCGCTGAAGGAGACAAGGCCTTTTAAAGACATTCTTCCTTCTTAAAAACATCTCGCAGATGCCATCTAATGGTTTTTGGACTGCACTCAGCACCAATAACAACTTTCAAATGGGCCGAGGATCGACTTGTCTTGAAGAACAGCCAATGGGATCAACCGGGTCATGGTCGGTGACATTTTTTTGGTTCTACCACTTGGCTTTGTTGTTCCATAGCCCCCATTATGTTTAAGAAGTTTAAAATGACTGTCTTACTGCGTCCAACCCCAGCAGCAATGGTGCAAAAGGCCTTGTTTATGCAGCTCAACAATCCAATTGCTTTCAAAGAGAGAAAACTTTTTTGCCTTTGCCGTCAAGAGATCATGACAGTGTGAATACCTGACAGAAAATGACATTGAATCTACATTTTTAGAATTTGGCTTTTAAAGGCTTATTTGCAATAGAGCGCTTAGTCTTTTTTTGGTCTGAATTCCATTTCTTCATATTTTAGTCGGAAGTGCTGCTCAGGACCTTTTTAAGGTCTAACAGTGCAAAATTGTTGCAATATTTCAACTGGTCTTAACATTTTGATGAGGAGTATAAAAGTTTAAAATGTGCTGTTCTTCTTCTACATGATGTGGAAGTGCCATATTTTTGATGTCACATCTAAATCTCGTCAACGTTTAGCAAGGGGAACTTACCGAGATTTCTAGACCTTTTGCTGTCCTTGCCGATGTGTGCTCAGTCACTTTTTCTTGAAATACGTATTTCTTGGATGTATGACTTGTGTCTAAAATGTATTAAGGGAGGATATGTTTTCAATGGATGCATGCTGGAATTTTCTCCGGGTTCCTCCCACAGTCCATGCTGCATTTAAGGTTAACTGCCGACTCTAAATTGTTCGTAGATATGAATGATTGTTTGTCTACCCTGCGATGTCTGGCGACCAGTCCAGGGTGTACCCCATCTCTCTCCCAGAGTCAGCTGGGATAGGCTCCAGCATACCCCTGCGACGCAAATACAAATTTACTAATGTAATAACTTTAATATTTAAAATGTTATTATGAATATCCTATATACACTAGAATATTAGTCTATTTAAATTTACATCATTTAATTTGTATTTAATTAAATTGAATTTAATTAAATACAATTATTTATACATGGAAATGTTATGATATGTATAATCTTCTTCTTTTCCTTTGTGCTTGTCCCTGCTTATCCCATCAGGGGTCGCCACAGCGAATCATTTTGTTCTGTTTGATTCGCATGTTTAGATTTGGCAAAAGTTTTACGTCGGATGCCCTTCCTGACACAACCCTCTNTATATATTTTTTTTTATCATCAAATTTGGAGACGCTACAGATGGTATAATTTCTATTTTCCAGAAAGGAAACATTTTGTTTAGTTTTACATCAAATAAAGCCTAACCTGCTGTCGTTCACAATGTTTTGTTTTGTGCGTCTGTTTCTTTCATTTCTTGCCCTTTCTCTCTCTCTCTCTCTCTCTCTTTGTGTGTTTGTCTTTGCTGCTCGCCGCTTGCAGAACTATTTTGCTGATGCATGGAACACGTTTGATGCCTTAATTGTTGTGGGTAGCGTGGTTGACATTGCCATCACTGAGGTCAATGTAAGTAGTCATTTATCACACGTGCATGCATGACCACTCTCCCATCACTCTCGTTGCCTACCAAGATCATAATGTTGTTCATTTTGAAGGAATTTCATAAGCGAAGAATAGCACCACCGTGTAAGTGGTCACAGTCAATCTGGGGGCTAATTTGTGACGTTTTACACACTATTTAAATCTACATTCCCGTTTTCGTACAAAATGATTCATGTCATAATAAATCAGGGTATAATATTTTACATTTCTTGGGTTTACTTTTGAAATTGCTATTAATATAGAATACATTACTAGAATGTGATATAAAATGTAAAAAAAATTACAGTATAGAGAGAGTATAAATATAGAGAATGTAATATAAAGTATAAAATAACAAAATAAAGGATAATATCTAGTAAGCATACATTTAATAGAATAAAAATGTAATAAGACTCACCACATTTTTTGTTTTAGTACAATATTTACATTTGCATAGTATATTATTTAGTATAGCATAGTATAGTTTATAGTATTGTATAGTATATTTGTTAATTGTTGTTAAACTTTTGGTAAATGGTGATACTTGTTACATTTTTCATTTAATTAAACTTAATTTTATTATTAAATAGACATATATTTGTTGTTAATAATAATTTCTTTTTTATATTACATTTGAGTGGTTTTGTAGTACTGTAGTGTATTTTATAGTAAATCACAACATACAATCCTGCTAAATGGTGACATTTAATAAATGCCTGATTTCAGGAAATATGATGAATTTGTATTTGTTTTTACTATTTATTTGCATAATTTATATTTCATTTTGTAATGTTATACATTAAATAATACACTTTTGTTGGTTGTATTCAAAAAACTTTTTTGTAATGCTATATGCATTAAATATACATTTTTTATATTTTGTCATGATGTATTTATTTTATATTTAACAATAATATAATAACCCTAATGAGGATAAGCGGTATAGAAAATGAATGAATGAATAATATAATATTTATCTTTTTATTTCATATAGTAATAGGTATGTAATGCATATGCATGTACTGTGTCCATTAATAATAATGAATAATCTTTTTTCTAGGGCTGAATGATAAATTAAAAATGTGTTTGAAGACACTGTGAACAAAAGTGCACTTTAATGTGTTTATGTTTTAAATATTTAAAATATAATAAGTCTCATCAGTTGTAGTGCTGCGTTGTCGGAAACATTTGCTAATAGAATTGAGTTGGGAGGATTTGTTAAGTGTTAATTATACGTGATGATGTTTGGTTTCTTTTTGGGGATGCTCTATATCTTACAGTAGCTTGTGTAATTAGTGTCATTAACTGGAGCTTTTTGGTTTTAAGTCGACAGCCCTTCCTGTCGTCAAGGTGATAGTGGAACCCGGGGTAAGAAGAAGCCCCACCTCCTACATCGAGCGTTTGTGTCGGGGGGGGGGAAACGTTTTCAGTGTTTTTGTTGCAGTTTGATGTTTTATGGATAGTTGAAGGTTGAGATCGGTGCATGGCATGAGGTGCGATTAATTGTCCTTGATTTCAACAATGACGACACGGTTGCATCGAGTGGACATTTGTGTTCTACATGAAAGCGGTGACGTGTTCATGTGCAACCAACTGGAACTGTTGTGGCTGCTCAGTTCGATGTTTTGTTTCAGGTGTTTTCACGGCATGTTGTTACTCTGCATGCACCTCCATTGTTGGTCTTCATACAGTAAATTTTGTGTCCACTTTAACCTTTTAAACCCTGGGGCTTTTTTCAGATGCGATAATGACAAAATCCAAAAGGAATATGTTTTGTCTTTGCAGCTGCAGTCTACATGGTGTTAATGTGAAAAAGGGACACTTTATTAGTGTAGAGAAAACATGACCTATTTCTGCAACATGGTAAAATGCAACAAAAATATCGTTTTCGTCTAAACAAGTATTAAGGCCCATATTATGCCGTTAAAGCTCAGAAAACCCAAGAAATAGACAAATCGGGTTTTTAATTAATGACTGTTGCTAATTAAACAAAACCACAACAAAGTTATGAATCCGTTAGCAGAGAAATCTAACAAAATAATCCTGAATACTGTGCAGCAGGGGTTCCCAAACTTTTTACAGTTACGTACCCCTTCAGAAGCCATGTAGAGAACCCCCTACTCCTGCACACTAAAAAAACCAACCGTTTTATATTTATTGACTTGAAATATTGAACACGATTATTTGATTCGTTAACGTTTTATGAGCAGATAAGTATCATGGAAAAGTATTACAGATGCTAAGTATCATAGATAAGTATCAATAGATTAGTATCTTTCTACATATCTTTTGGAAATATTGAACATAGATAATTTTGTAGTTATTTTATAGTAATTCCGTGTCTAAATGTGTATTTTGCATGTTTCCATTTAGGTAAAGTTTAACATGAACAGATAAGTAATTGTCCAGTCTGATGTTGGCATCCTACCCTTTGAATGGGCTGGATCTTCACTTTTCCGCTGACGATGGCTATGGTTTAAATCTGCACCTTAATGCATTACCAAATGGAAGTGCAAAGTTTAACGATCACAATAAAGCCGAAGTATTAAATACATACAAGCAACGACAGAGCCTCGTTTTTGCAGGACTCACGACTCACAGTGACAGGCTTTCACCGTTGCACCGTGTGGATGGATTGGAACACCAGCATAAATGAAATCTTCCAGAGTAAATGCTCTTAATGGGCAAAATAATCATCAAACTTACTGTATTTGTTCAAATGCAACACAGCAATGAACAGCATTGTGTGCTGTCTCCATTCTGCTTCTTCACCTTGTGCTGTGAGGCGTTTAGGTGCACTTGTAAGTGGGAGTTTTCACGTACCCCCTATTTAAATTAGTGTACCCCACTTTGGGAACCTAGGCTGTACAGTAAATCAGCATGTGGGGCAAAAGAACCTATTGGACCACAAGAGGGCACTAAATATCAGCACTGGTGGCCAGCGAGTTTAAAAGGTTAACATTGCTGCAACATCCTCCTAATTCTCCTTGCCCGGCCTGTGTAAGTAATCTTTCTATTCATTGCACAGAACACAGAAGACAGCGCTCGCATTTCTATCACATTCTTCCGTCTGTTTCGAGTGATGCGATTGGTCAAGTTGCTGAGCAGAGGCGAGGGCATCAGGACCCTCCTATGGACCTTTATCAAATCCTTTCAGGTGAGACCATGTGCATATGTATATATACTTTTTTTGTGTATATATACAGTATATGCAATTTTGTGCAATGACTTTTTAAATTTAAGAAAAGTAAATACAGTAACCACAACTACTGCATGTACAGAGTTTTTGTAGAAATTTGACGTTTTTTCTCCGCTCGAAAAGGCATAGTTTTTTTACCTCGTCTTTAGCTTTTTGTATGAATTTCTATTGAATTGTTGAGTTTGTTAAATGATAACGATTGCTCTTGACGTCACTTGATGGCTTACCGATGCTGTCCTTCCAGGCTCTCCCTTATGTCGCACTTCTGATAGCCATGCTGTTCTTCATCTATGCAGTCATTGGGATGCAGGTAAAGCATTACTTTTAAAGGAGCCCTATCCTGCATTTCCTACTTTTCAGATTGATTTTCAGATTCATCAAAATTTGAAGACCAGTTGAAAAATTGCAACAACGTTCATTTTGGCCTGTTGAATCTTAAAAAGGTTCTCCAAGGAGAAAAAATGGGACTACGATGGAAAAACTTTTGAGTACGCAATTAATTGCAAACAACCTTTAAGCTGAAACATGCTGTTCAGTGGCTGATCAAAAGCTGTACCATAGTAACATCGGTTTGGGCATGCTTGATGGCCGTGTCGCCAGGAGGCTAGTGGGAATGCTGCTGCAGGTGTTGAAGATGGCTTCACCGAGGGTATCCACAGTCTGGAAGAGATGTTCATTTTTGTAAATTTCTCTTACCATCCATCTCCAAAAATATTCCTCTGGAAGAAGTCAGGCGGGAGTTGTGAACTGCACCGTTGTCCTGTTAAAAAAACCCAGTCAGATGAGGGTATGCCCCCTGCAACATCTCCATATGGCCAACTGCTGTTTGACGCCCCTGCACAATCTAAAGCTCTATTGTTCCATTGATGGAAAAATTTCCCCAGATCATGATGACCCTCCTTCCACTGTGCTGTGTGCAAAACATTTCTGGCCATGCCAGTAATGATGTAAGCCATCAGGACCATCAAGGTTGCATTTTTTCTCATCAAAGAATAAAACTTTCTTCCACCTTTCAATGTCCCATGTTTGGTGCTCTGCTGCAAATTCCATACCAGCAATTCTGTGGCGCTGAAGGAGACAAGGCCTTTTAAAGACATTCTTCCTTCTTAAAAACATCTCGCAGATGCCATCTAATGGTTTTTGGACTGCACTCAGCACCAATAACAACTTTCAAATGGGCCGAGGATCGTGCCTTGTCTTGAAGAACAGCCAATGGGATCAACCGGGTCATGGTCGGTGACATTTTTTTGGTTCTACCACTTGGCTTTGTTGTTCCATAGCCCCCATTATGTTTAAGAAGTTTAAAATGACTGTCTTACTGCGTCCAACCCCAGCAGCAATGGTGCAAAAGGCCTTGTTTATGCAGCTCAACAATCCAATTGCTTTCAAAGAGAGAAAACTTTTTTGCCTTTGCCGTCAAGAGATCATGACAGTGTGAATACCTGACAGAAAATGACATTGAATCTACATTTTTAGAATTTGGCTTTTAAAGGCTTATTTGCAATAGAGCGCTTAGTCTTTTTTTGGTCTGAATTCCATTTCTTCATATTTTAGTCGGAAGTGCTGCTCAGGACCTTTTTAAGGTCTAACAGTGCAAAATTGTTGCAATATTTCAACTGGTCTTAACATTTTGATGAGGAGTATAAAAGTTTAAAATGTGCTGTTCTTCTTCTACATGATGTGGAAGTGCCATATTTTTGATGTCACATCTAAATCTCGTCAACGTTTAGCAAGGGGAACTTACCGAGATTTCTAGACCTTTTGCTGTCCTTGCCGATGTGTGCTCAGTCACTTTTTCTTGAAATACGTATTTCTTGGATGTATGACTTGTGTCTAAAATGTATTAAGGGAGGATATGTTTTCAATGGATGCATGCTGGAATTTTCTCCGGGTTCCTCCCACAGTCCATGCTGCATTTAAGGTTAACTGCCGACTCTAAATTGTTCGTAGATATGAATGATTGTTTGTCTACCCTGCGATGTCTGGCGACCAGTCCAGGGTGTACCCCATCTCTCTCCCAGAGTCAGCTGGGATAGGCTCCAGCATACCCCTGCGACGCAAATACAAATTTACTAATGTAATAACTTTAATATTTAAAATGTTTTTATGAATATCCTATATACACTAGAATATTAGTCTATTTAAATTTACATCATTTAATTTGTATTTAATTAAATTGAATTTAATTAAATACAATTATTTATACATGGAAATGTTATGATATGTATAATCTTCTTCTTTTCCTTTGTGCTTGTCCCTGCTTATCCCATCAGGGGTCGCCACAGCGAATCATTTTGTTCTGTTTGATTCGCATGTTTAGATTTGGCAAAAGTTTTACGTCGGATGCCCTTCCTGACACAACCCTCTTTATGAGTGACATGACACGTATATACTGTATATTTGGGTGTGACCAGGATGGACAATATCAGGAATGAGCACATCAGAGGGACAGCACATGTTAGAGGTTTTGGAGATAAAGTCAAAGAGGCCAGACTGAGATGGTTTGGACATGTCCAATTGCCTCCATTTAACCCTGAAAACATATTATTACATATTTCATTTTATATTTTATCAATTTTTGGGGGATTATTAATTTGTAGCTTTATACATGTATTTATTTGTATATAAGGAATAATTTTAAAATAATTGTTATTTACAAACAAGAACCCCTGGTCGAATAAATGCCTTACATCTAATTAACAGTCTGGTATTGCCCATTACCCATAATGCTGAGTCGTGTGATTGTTTTGTCTATCAGGTTTTTGGGAAAATAGCCATGGTGGACGGAACACAGATCAACCGCAACAACAACTTCCAAACATTCCCTCAGTCTGTCCTCATGCTCTTCAGGTGTGTTAAAAGTTAAATTGTTGGCCATGACAGTGGTACGTGATAAAATTGCTGATGCTGGCTAATGTTTGAATGTTACAGATGTGCCACAGGGGAGGCCTGGCAGGAGATCATGCTGGCCTGTCTTCCGGGGAAGCTGTGCGACCCCGAGTCGGACTACAACCCCGGCGAGGAAAGAACGTGCGGCAGCAGCTTTGCTATTATCTACTTCATCACTTTCTACATGCTCTGCGCCTTCCTGGTGACCTTCCACGCAACTCTGCAACAAAAGCACTGCCACAAGGCAAACATCCTGAAATGAGTAAACACCATGTTCCTGCTTTCAGATCATTAACCTCTTTGTCGCCGTCATCATGGATAATTTTGACTATCTCACACGTGATTGGTCCATTCTTGGACCGCATCATCTTGATGAGTTTAAGAGGATCTGGTCTGAATATGATCCGGAAGCAAAGTGAGTGCTATTATAGCGCTATTTATCTGCACCGTGCACTATTTCTTCAGCATTGTTGTTTATTGAGTGATGTTCCGGACAGGGGCAGGATAAAACACCTGGATGTGGTGACCCTACTGAGGAGGATCCAACCTCCGCTTGGCTTTGGCAAACTCTGTCCTCACAGGGTGGCCTGCAAGGTAAAGGCTCCAATTAATGCCTAATTTCAATGAACTGAATATTGCCCGTCGCCACTCATTGCTGGCAACGCCAGAGTGGAATAAATCCTGCCCCCCCCCCCATATGCTATTAAAGTTGATTAATTACAAGTTCACTATAGACTAATTGTGATGAAATATTATATATACATACATATTTATATACATTTTTACACACACAAGTATATATACACTGAATGACGCAAACGAGCGACAACCAGAGAGCGCAGGGTGGCGGAGGGGGAAAGCTGCCAACCAAATGTCCCTTTGATTGCTTAATTAATGACTTAGTTCAACTCGATGAGAAAAATACTAACAATATACTGTAGAGCTTCATGTTGCCCACCCACAATGGAAGGCGTTCCCTCGTTCTCCTGGGGGAACAAGGGAATCATCTTGGCAGTGAGACCTGGGGAGGTGTGATTGGGCGGAACGGCCCCCTGATCTGAACCCGAGCGGTGTTTTGTTATTGGACTCCTTTGCCCGTCACGGATGGTCCATAACGAACACCATGTTCAAGCATCAGGGTGTCCACATGTACACTTGGCACCAGGACACCCTGGGCTGCAGTTCGATGATTGACTTTGTGGTTGTGTCGTCGGACTTGCTGCCGCATGTTTCGGACACTCGGGTGAGGAGAGGGGCGGAGCTGTCAACTGATCACCACCTGGTGGTGAGTTGGTTCCGATGGTGGGGGAGGATGCCGGTCAGACCTGGCATACCCAAACGCATTGTGAGGATTTGCTGGGAACGTCTGGCAGATTCCCCACAGACAGACTTTCAACTCCCACCTGCGGGAGAGCTTCAACCATCTATTAAGGGAGGAAGCGGACATTGAGTCCGATTGGGCCATGTTTCGTGGCTCCATTGTCGAGGCGGCCGATCGCAGCTGTGGCCGTAAAGTGGTTGGTGCCTGTCGTGGCGGTAATCCCAGAACCCGTTGATGGACACCAGTGGTGAGGGATGCCGTCAAGCTGAAGAAGGAATCCTATCGGGCCTTTTTGGCCCATGGGACTCCGGAAGCAGCTGACTGGTATCGGCAGGCCAAGCAGAAGTTCAGAGAGGCTATGGAAAAAGCCTTACGGGCGGCTTCAAAGAGATTCTGAACCACCATCCGCAGTCTCAGGAGGGGGAAGCAGTGCACAGTCAACATCGTGTATGGTGGGGATGGTGTACTGCTGACCTCGACTCGAGATGTTGTGGATTGGTGGAAGGAATACTTTGAAGACCTCCTCAATCCCACCGACACGTCATCCATTGAGGAAGCAGTACCTGGGGACTCTGAGACGGGTTCTCCTATCTCTGGGGCTGAGGTCACCGAGGTGGTCAAAAGGCGCCTTGGTGGCAGGGTCCTGGGGGTGGATGAAATCCGCCCGGAGTTCCTTAAGGGCCCTGGATGCTGTGGGCGTTTCTTTGGTTGACACGACTCTGCAGCATTGCATGGACATCGGGGGTTCAGGGGTTCTGGAGAGGAGGATTCGCCGGATATTTAAATCTCGGATTCAGGAGGAGTAGTGTGGTTTTCATCTTGGCCGTGGAACTGTGGCTCTATACCACCTCTATACTCTCTGCAGGGTCATTGTAGGTGCATGGGAATTTGCCCAACCAGTCCACATGTGTTTTGTGGACTTGGAGAAGGCATTCAACCGTGTCCCTTGAGGTGGCTTCCTGGACGCCTCCCTAGATAATTATAATGTACGTACGTTTTACTGATCATCTTTCTTGATGACTGTCTATGGCATAAGCTCATTAATAGCTGTCCTTGGCTATGCCTACCCATAACTAGTAGCTGGTACACAAATTTTAGCCTGCAGTTCCAAGCAAAAATATAAGTCGGGAAACAGCTTGCATCTAGAAAAATAGTTAGTTGGGACACTGGTTTGCCAAGATACCACTGCATAAACGACAATACCAGCCGTACTTCAGTAGCGTCTCACAGCTTGCTCTCTACGCAAGTCCGTGACAATTCAAATCAAATCACAGCGGCGGCTGTTGCAAATAACTTGTCGTGAGAGCCATCTGCCAGGGCTTTTACCAATCCAAATACTCTTTTCGTTGTCCATTTCTGCTCAATATTTGTTCTCACTTGTAGCGCAGGGGTCACAGCTACTTCCCCAAAAACTATGGTGTGGGACGAGGGTCATACAGGACCCGCTTGTTAATCGTACGTTAAAAAAAAATGCTGTCAAAGTAAACTTCCGTTAACGTATTATTAATGCCTTAACTATGACACCCCTAATAATAAATGTACCTTTGAAAGATCATTTTAAACATCATTTTACACACCTACCAACAGGAGACTGAATAAAATGTTTGCTTTATGCAATTTTTTGTTCAGTCAACATTTTCTTTTTTGAAACACCTTTACAAAAAATGGACGTCACTTTTTAAAAAACAAACACTCTACCCCAAGTAGTCATTTGTAAGGTAAACTGGTCATCACTCAAATATCATTCTCTTGAAGCAAATAATCGCATAACATTACACATAAATGTTTGCAAAAACACCCACCGACTAAGTGAAATGAAAACAGGGAGAAAAATATTTCATCATTTACAGAGACATAATGTACGGACACACACTCTTTTACACACACTTTTCTTGGTCTGGCATCTTGCAGCGTCTGGTGGCCATGAACATGCCACTGAACAGCGATGGTACTGTCATGTTTAACGCCACTTTGTTTGCACTGGTACGCACTGCACTAAAGATCAAGACGGAAGGTGAGACCAGTTTTTTTTTAATAAATTGTATGGATGTAGCATTTTTAATTCATCTGCCATTTGTCACCAAGGTAACCTGGAACAAGCCAATGAGGAGTTGAGAGCTGTGATCAAGAAGATCTGGAAGAGGACCAGCATGAAGCTCTTGGATCAAGTAGTACCCCCCGCAGGTGGTGAGTGGTAACTACACATCATACATCAGTGAATGTTCTCATTTTTCCTGGTCATTGTGTTCTTCGGGCATTAAATCAGCTGCAACTGGACTGCTCAGGTTGTCCTAAATGTTTCTCTTCTCATCCAAGCAGACTTAATCAGTTCATGACTTCAGAGGACAGCTCTGATCTAAGCATATGGTGCAGGATTTTATTCTTTTGTGGGGCAAAACGGCAGACGTTTAGACACAGTGGGCAGAGGGCCCTGGCAGCCAATGGTAGATGTTTTGGGTGGAATCACCCTACCTTTTTGTGTGCTGTGCCCAACCGGGCCCCATGGTTTCAGGCCCGGCCACCAGACACTCGCCATTGTGCCCCGCCTCCGGGCCTGGCTCCAGAAGGGGGCCCCGGTGACCCGTGTCCGGGCGAGGGAAAACGAAGTCCAATTGTATTATTCATCATTAGGGTCTTTTGAGCCACTCTGTGTCTGGTCCCTCCCCTAGGACCTGTTTGTCATAGATGACCCTACCAGGGGCATGATAGCCCCTGACAACCTAGCTCCTGGGATCATTGGGACACGCAAACTCCTCCACCACGATAAGGTGGTGACTCAGGGAGGAGGTGATGATGAACGCGAGATGGACAGGCGGATTGGTGCAGCGTCTGCAGTGATGGGGACTCTGCATCGGTCTGTCGTGGTGAAAAGAGAGCTAAGCCAAAAGGCAAAGCTCAGCAGAGAGAAGCAATGCCCAGACGCTACGTAGATATGGTGGCTGTGGGTAGTGCATCAGAATAATTTGCTTGGGCGTTTAGTTTAGTGTTTTGAGGTGAGCAAATTTTAATTGATCAATTTTCCTGTGAGTGTTTCCATGTAGTTTCACGTTGCTGCTGTGTCTCAGATGTCCACCGTATCGAACTGCATGTCACTACAAGCTTAATGTCGTACCTTGTTCTTTTTTTGCCTTTTCTTTTTAACGTTCTTGTTGTCCAGCTTCTCTTCCCCGCAGCTCTTGCTACACTTTTTGCCTCCGTCTTTTCTCTCTCCGCCACCTTGAGTTCTCTGGGCAGTTCTGTTTTAGTTTGGTGGCGTGAGGCTGCACTGGTATGGCTTGCTGGCTTTTAGAGCTTCACAGGGCTCTGCTCAGGAAAAAAGATCAACATGATGACCATGCAAGTTTAGTAGCAAATCACATAAAAACCTACTGTATTCACATTCCTGAAACGTGCTAAAAACAATCATTTCTTATGAAAAAGAGATTTTTATAAGAAAAAGAGGACAGGTTCTCAGATTAGGGGTGAGTTGTATTTCTAGACTTTGATGTAGGTTGAGTTTTAGTGTAAATCACAACTTCCTAATTGATATCAAAATTAAATTAAGTCATTCTAACTGTACACAGAAGACCCCATCCATCCATTTTCTATGCCGCTTACCCTCACTACTAGAATGTGTGTGTATACTGTGTATATATATATATATATATATATACACTGCATATATATATACACATATATAGATAGACAAAGTTATCACATGTGATACACGGTCTAAATAATGAACGTCACTTAAAGGTGAGTAATGAAAACCGCCAACAACAGGTGTCTTTCCTGAACAGAGCCTTTTGTTGTCGTCTTCAGCTGTGTCATGTGATGCAGGTGTCTGTCTGAGAGACCTTGGTGGAACCATCATGTATGTTGACGTTGATGCTTCCACCTTCAAGCATCCATCACCTTAACTTGGTTCGTCTCTACTTAAAAAGGGCCGAGATATGGTGATGGTTGAAGTATCTTTATTGAAATGTAAATCATCTATTCCTACACTAGATGATTCAGCTGAAGTTCTCCAGTCCTCTATCTGAGTGGATCACACCATGATGAGCCTCCCTGCATGGCACATACATTATTAGGTCTTTGTAGTTGACAGCTTGAATGTCCTCTAGTTTGTGTGTTATGTCCCAGGACCCAGACCTGCTGCCTCTCTAAGCTACGCCGCAACCCTGCATGATTTTCTTAATGTTCCTCCTATAGTTTGCTTTCTGGGAGATCTTTTTAAATTGTCTTAGTCAGTATCATCTCATGAAACGCAAAGGGTTCAGCAAAGAAGAACTATGCATGAAAATGGTAATGACGATGCAAAACTAATAAAAGGGACGTGGCCAAAAGTGGTACTCGTCAAAGTTACGGTTTGCAACACTTGTTGTTTTTAGGTTTCCGATAAATTATTCTTATTATTACGGTGTGATGGTTCGCCATAAACACGATTCTCTACCAACCTCAGTTTTAAAGGCATAGTTGGGATTTTTTGAAGCTGTATGACATCCCCATCAATAGTGAAGTACCTCAACAATGACTCACCCCCTAACTGGTCCCCTGAGTCCAGTTCCGATCGGATTTTGGTAATGAAGAACGTAGATCCGGTTAATTGCTGGAGCTACAAGTAAAGAGTTTGGCTTCTCAAGACAATATGCATTCATAAGAGTAATACATTTGCATGACAAACATGCCTCCCCCAAAAAATCAGACTTGACAAATTGCTTGGCGTTACTTTTCTTTTTCCGTCGTCTTAATGCGCACTATGGACTGTCCATTGTCTTGTTTACTTATGTGTTCCACAGCGGATGAAGATTAGCGTCCATTAATAAAACACAAGACAACATTGGTAATGCGCAGGCTAATATGTCATGGGAGAG
The DNA here is from genome assembly GCA_024372805.1 of Oostethus manadensis. Taxonomy (NCBI): domain Eukaryota; kingdom Metazoa; phylum Chordata; class Actinopteri; order Syngnathiformes; family Syngnathidae; genus Oostethus; species Oostethus manadensis. Next base: position 588,611 of record QODF01000047.1, on the reverse strand, counting down.
ATACAAAGGATGGCCCTGGCTGCATAGCATGCTAGCGCAGCTAACTAGCTAGCATTCAATTTATTTATTGAAATTTATAAATATTATTATAATTTATAATTTATAATTTATTATAATTTATTTATTGAAAATTTACAGATGAAAACAATTGGAGATTTTAACCACAGAAGAAGATACCATGTGGCATCTGTACGTTTACAGTGAAGTGTAACAAAAACAGTGCATTGTGGAGCAAAAGGTGCAAAACATTTCAACTTTGACCCAAAAAGTATTACGGACTGAAACCCTTCCCACAAATAAACAAAAAAACTAGAAACTAGAACATGATCTACTTTTTAAGGAGGCCTAATACTAGTAATGTAAAATATGATATACTATCATCTATTATATTTATCGTGATGCATATATTGAAATCATATTTCAATTATCTATATGTTGACAATTTGATGAATATAGATAAAATGAATTTGTACTAATAAAGCTCTCCTCTGAATACATTTGTTACCCCCCCCAAAAAAGAAGCCTGTGACTTTCTGCAGTTGAGTAAACCCCTGCCACTATATGAGATGACATCTTAAATGGTCCAAATAATGCCTATGTTCAGTGAATCGCGTACCTGTGGTCGCCAAAAACAAATAACCAGCAGGATCATTAATTAGCACTGGGTCAAATAGGTTGGCTGTAGGCAAACTCCTGCTTTTGAATTCTGATGAGTGGTCAGCATCCACTGGTATGAAACAAATCCATCCATCCTTTTTCTATGCCGCTTATCCTCATTAGAGTCGCGGGTATGCTGGAGCCTATCCCGGCTGACTTTTGGGCGGGAGGCGGGGTACACCCTGGACTGGTCGCCAGCCAATCGCAGGGCACATATAGACAAACAAACATTCACACTCTAATGGGCAATTTAGAGTGGCCAATTTAGCTAACATGCATGTTTTTGGAATGTGGGAGGAAACCGGAGTACCCGGAGAAAACCCACGCACGCACGGGGAGAACATGCAAACAGAGATGCCCAATGGAGATTCGAACCCTGAACCTCCTGACTGTGAGGCCAACATTCAGCCACCGTGGGGCCTTATAATTGCTGTACAATGCAATACATGTCAGAATGGCCGAATGGTCGTAATCGACTCTATAGGGGTTCGAATCCCACTCCGGACAGTGAGATTGTTGGTCATACCTCTGTAACAGTGAGGACTCTTCACCAGAGGGCTTCTTTGCTTGAGAGGGACCCTTTTAGCACCGCTCAGTTGAAAACTATACAACTACGCATCTACCTCTGCATGCACCTGAAAATGTTGTTGTTAAAAACGCAGCAGTTGGTGTGACAGTCCTGTTGTTTACAATGAACTCACCGGCGATGTTAACGCTAGCTGGGCCAGGAGGAACTTGTCCAAGTGCTACGGGTGAAGGATATTTGTTCATTACTGTCTATCTATCGAAGTATTTGTTTGTTGACACGGGAGGCCTCGGTGTGTGTGGTGTGTTCACTCAGATGACGAGGTAACAGTGGGGAAGTTCTATGCCACCTTCCTGATACAGGACTACTTCAGGAAATTCAAGAGCCGCAAAGAGAGAGGCCTGGTGGGCAGGCGCTCCTTCGAGAGGATCAACACCACCATGGCTTTGCAGGTGACTGACGGCCGACACCGTAGGGCACAACAGCACCCAGGAACACTGTTACCACCACAACGCTAAATGGGTTTTCAATTGTCAGTTGTTATAAGGTAGCGTCCGGCTTGATTACAAAGTTGTATATAAAAATATCTAATGATCATAATGAAAGTATTAGTATAATAATGTACTGTAGTGTTCTATTAGAAGAGTATCATTAAAACAAATAATTTCTTGCTATACCGTCAATATATGAAGCTAATGAACACACACACGTTGTCACGGTTTGCTCTTCGCGGCATGGTGGAACGACCCCGAGGATGCAGGGAGCAGGTAGGTAGGAGGAATTTTTAATAAGGATGCTGCAAAGCGGCGGAAAAAACATGGAAGCACACGAGGCGAAGGAAAAGCAACAATGAGCCGACAAGTGGCCGAGCACACAGCTGAGCGAAATACTGGAGAACAAATTAGGAGCAGGTGCGAAAGAATGAAAAAGTAAAGCTGACCGGAAACCGAGCGGAACGGAAGGGGAAGTACTACCAAAACAAGAGCACAAATCAGGAACTGAAAGGAACAAAAGCAACAAGACATACTCACAGATCGTGACACACATTGCAGTTCAAACATCGCTACCTCGCTTTATTGCGGTGTATCAAAAAATAATTCATGAATCAATGATTGCTGTTTGGTTGTGGACTACGGCCTATTATTAGTCAAAAATATTGAAAGGCGAGTCGTATATTATATATAAAGTATAAAGATATAGGTGTTACTTTATTCAAGGCTCTGACAATGTAAACAATTTAAAATTTTATAAACAGGTTTTCTATGCTCTAACTACCAGAATATTCTTAACAAAGGAGTTATTTTAATTAAGTGGTTCACATTTTAATCATAAGCTGTGTTTAAAAATAAGTATTTGTTTTTCTATTTTAATCAATTGCACCCCAAAACATGTTTTTCATTGAGATTTCTTGTAATAAATTCATATTTGCTGTGTTCTTTGTCATTAGTTTTAAATGTACTCAGACGCATCGCCAGGAATTCTTACAAAGGAATTCTTATAAAATCCAAATCTGGGCACATTTACCGGTATTTGCATGTACTGTATATACAGTACATGCAAATACCGGTATTTGCACCATGTACTGTATATACAGTACATGCAAATACCGGTATTTGCACCATGTACTGTATATACAATACAGTATTTGCCTGGTTAACATATTTTACAGGCGGGCCTGCGCACGCTGCATGACATTGGACCTGAGATTCGCCGAGCCATATCATGTGACCTGCAGGAGGAGGGGCTCGTAGATTTGACCGAGGAAGAGGATGAGGAAATTTATCGGGTATTTTATTTACATTTACAAGTGGATAAGTAGCAAATGACTTAAATTTGCATAAAGTGTTAATGAAACGCATAAAAAGCTTATTTATTTAGTTTTTATGAATTATTGATTTAATTTTGACATATTTGACATGGTCACAAACTGTCTCCCTGCAGCGTAACGGCGGCCTTTTCGGTAATTACGCCAACCACGTCAGCACCACCCCGCAAGGCTTGGCCCACCCGACCACCGTCACTCAGCGTCCTCTTCAGATCCTGCCATTTTCCTCCAGTGCCTCAACAGCCAAACCTGCCCGCACAGGCCTAATAGACAACGACGGAAGCATGGAGACGCAGATCAATTCATCTCCCCTGCAGGATAACCATCATCCGTCAGATTACTCCTGCTTTAATTCCAATGGCCAACAGTCGCCCGTTCCCTCCAACTCCAACCTGAACAACGCCAACGTGCCACCGCTTCTCTCCATCACCAACGAGAGGCGGCAAAAGTGTTTCCTAGCGCCTGACCGCCCGACCTCCGCAGCCAGGACGGGGTCACCGGTGTCCACCAGGAAGCCTTGGAAGTCCCTCTCCATGAGGTATACTTTGTCCGACACTCTTGTGATTATGTTTGCTCCTCACGTGTTTAATGTTGACTTTAAATTTTTTTTTTTTATTATTATACTAAAATATATTCTACATGTGCTGTGACTTTCCACCCAATTAAATCCCCCCAAAATAGGAATTCAGTTAAATTAAAAAAAAAAAAAATGTTAAATCCCTCTTAATCTAAACACACCATTTTTTTTTATTTTTTTAAACAAAATAAAATAAAAAAATACATACAAATTTAAATCTAATCACTATGTTTTTTAATTCAAATGTATATAAAGTCTAACTCCTAATACGCCGTATAAAAAATCACAAAAAACACACTGTGAGCTTTTTCATGGTGAACGATGAACACCTGAATGTGATTGGCATTGCGACAAGCAAAAAAAGAAGTAAATAAATAAATATATGCAAATATATGCAAATAAAAGTCAAACCAAGAAAACTAAACTAGCTAGTTTAGTCTAGCGACATTTGACCTCATTTTAATTTGTAAGTGGGTCTTAATGACCCATCAACATCCTGTGTGTGTTCTTCTCGTTACGTGCTCCATCTTATGGAACAAATGTCCCAAACAGAGGCAGGAAATATGAAAAATAAATGACGAAAAAGCAAACCATAACCTCTTTGGAGATGTACGTGTGCTTATATGCTGATATGCTTCAACAAACTATGAGTGTGCTTTTTTATTTTCTCCATTGAATCCCTCTTTTTCATCTTCCCTGGATCTCCTATTCTGACGGACCGACTCCCTGCGCTCGTCACCAGGAGGCGCTGCTATGAGGCCTACATTAGGTACGTGACATGCTTGTGATATTAGATGGCGAAACGTGTAAATAGTATTGACATGACGTTGGCTCAGCAGGTCAGAAGGTCGTAGGGGGCGCTACGCCAACAGTGGGCGATTAGAGGATGGGCGAGGAGACAGCGATGAGGATCAAGGCGCCGCAGGGTACTATAATAGTGGGGACGAGTCCCATGAGGATGACATCATACTCACAAAGGACAGGTACAGTGTCACACATTATGTGGCAAAAGTAAGTACAGCGCTCACATTTAAGCAAGTATTATTGCTAGACAGTATATCTCATATTTTCTATGCGCATACACTCATAAACTAGGGGTTCTCAACCTTTTTAAACACCTTTTCCTGCACAATGAGGCCTGAGACTCATCCATCTTCTCTGCCGCTTATCCTTACTATGGTCGCGGGTGTATGTTGGAGCCTATCCCAGCTGACTTCGGCTGAGAGACGGGGTACACCCCGGACCGGTTGCCAGCCCCATTCAGATATTAACACAATAAATTGTTCTTGTTCTGTTCTTCTATGGGACAAGTGCATCAAATCCACTTGCAATCGACAAGCTAAATGATACCATGTGATGGTCACCAAGCATTTATTCAGCATGTACATGTACACAATATAAATATAATGTGTATATATATATAATATGCAGGTTAATAGAGGAACACATTTCATAAAGGAACATATTTAAGAACAACCCACGCTGATATGTATAAATATAGAAAGCAGCCCGCTATATAGTCTCATAATGCAGCCCTGGAGGCCCACAGGTGCAAAACTAAAAATTTTTTTTTTACAGCCCTGCAGGTGGCGCTGGCAGCAAACGCTTGGGCCCCGCGGTTAAGATCCTCTGCTGTAAACTTTGCTGTATTGCAGGTTGTCAAATGAAGACAACGTGGATTTGGAAGGCGAGGGCTCCAGTGCGGACCATCAGTCGGACTGTTACTATGACAACGACCAGCAACCTATATGCCAAGACAGCAGGCAGTCGCCCAGGAGATGGTTCCTATCTTCACCTAAAGGTGAAACACCGACATACTAGCTCTCTTACCCTTATGGTACAAGTGGAACAGTGACCAGCCAGGTCCTGTGAGGAAACTGTCACGCCTGATCTAGCATCGCATTGTGTGTCCGCTCAGCCCTCAACAGACCAGCATTCAGTTTTGAGTGTCTTGGCAAAAGAAGTGGTCAGGAGGAAGCTCCTCCCTCTCCTTCCTGCACCGCACTTCCGCTGCACTTGCTCCAACAGCAGGTAAAAAACACGCCATTTTCCCACACCATCACACTCTTATGGACTCATCACAATGATCTGTAAAGGTCATGGCGGTGGCCGGTCTGGATGCCAGCAGACTTCAGCGCCTGTCCCCCACTCGGTCCGTCTACTCCTGGGCCACGCCCCCTGCCTCACCTCTGGCCAGTGACTGCTCACCTTGCTACATGCCACTCATACAGGTGCCAACAAACCCAACCTCAAGATGTATACACGTACAAGTACTGTATATACGTACAAGTACTGTTTATACCAACGTTTACTGGCACTTTCTCATGTTATTCACTGAGAAGGTGTAACTTTTGGTGGGTAATGGTCCTTCTGGTAAACAGTATTGGAATAATCTAGACACATTCTGAGAAACTACTGTTTTTGATAAATCATACGTTGAGGAACGCAACTTATTCATATTAAAAATAGCTATCAGGAAGGGGGCAAACACCACTGTGTAAATACAGTATGTATACCGTATATACATACACACATATATACAGTATGTATACCGTATAATGTATACAGTATACGCACATACTGTATACTATGTGTATACAGTATGCATATACTGTATATAAACATATATACATACACGTACTGTATGCATATACTGTATATAAACATATATGCATACACATACTGTATACAATGTGTATACAGTATGCATATACTGTATATAAACATATATACATACACATACTGTATACAATGTGTATACAGTATGCATATACTGTATATAAACATATATACATACACATACTGTATACACATTGTATACAGTATGCATATATTGTATATAAACATATATACATACACATACTGTATACAATGTGTATACAGTATGCATATACTGTATATAAACGTATATACATACACATACGGTATACAATGTGTATACAGTATGCATATACTGTATATAAACATATATACATACACATACTGTATACAGTATGCATCCTGTATGACGAAGGGTTATTATATGTTCATGCGTACAAATGTTTAAAGACCACAGTATACCTGTTCTTGTGCGTACGTACGTGCGTCCCCAGGTGGACTGGAGGAGCTCAGGCAGCGTGGGCAACATCCCGGCGACAATGAAGAGGAGCTCGTGGTACACGGACGGACAGGACGGCGTGTGGGCCCACGACCGCTCTCCTTCTCGGCTTCAACTTCCCACAGAGGGCTGCTCGCACTTCCTGCCGATGAGAGGCAGCGCCAACAGTCTGGTGGAGGCGGTGAGTGTCTTTGACCGCTGAGCTCGCAAGCATAGGCCATTCCAAATACTGTGCACTTTGTGGACAATAAACCTAGAAAAATATCGTATCATCGTAATTGCGGTAAAGCGCGTGAGCTCGCACCCTGGTGGCCGAGAGCGGCACAGGCATGACATCAGAGCAACATCATTGTCTTTCCATCATCACCTTTCCAACATTGGTTCTCAGGCCTTGATCTCCGAGGGTCTGGGAACGTATGCCAGGGATCCCAAGTTTGTATCGGCCACCAAACAGGAGATCGCAGACGCCTGCGAGATGACCATTGACGAGATGGAGAGCGCCGCCAGCAACCTGCTGAACGGCAGCGTGGCCGACACGGGGGGTGGCTCAGGGACCGCCGGTTCGGACCCCGCCGTGCACAACACGCGGGACTACAGCGATGAGGAGATGTACACCGCCGCCGCCAAGCAAGAGGAGGACCTCGCGGACGAGATGATTTGCATCTCGTCACTATAGCAACGACACGATGGATTTTTTTCTACTGATTGATTGTCCTCCTGCAATAGACGACATACGAGAATGAAGTGCCTTGTTTTGTCTTTCTACACACCAACGGAACAACACCTACGAAAACAAGCACACTCATGAGATGTTGTCATTCATTTTTTTCATACCCCCCCTCCCAGGTGTGAACATCCCCTGATGTTTCATTTCTTTACTTTGTTTAGCTCGGTCGATACGTCTCAGTAATACTTGCAATACAGTGGAACCTCCCATCTTCTATTTCGGAAGTCATGGTAATAGAAATGATCTGTTACAGGGTCAAACTGTGGCCGCTATAACACCTTTATTGACGGTAGCGGCACCGTTTTGGTCCCATTTGGTCATACAAGCGTAAAAAGAAGTTGAGCAGCCAGCATATGGACGCGTTTATTCCTGTTGTGGTTATCAAACACTTGTCTGCATGCTGTAGTTACCAAATTAAAAGCACCACGCTTCTTTTTCACAAGCTATCTGAGGTGTGAGAAGAAGTTAACCATGAAGTTTGGCCGTAATGTACTTTTACTAGGGCTGTAGCAATTTGTTTTAACAACGATTGGGTTCGTATGACGATTTGTGTTTGCCCGTTCGATGCGAGGACGATATTGCTTTATTTGGAAGGTCGCGATCCGAAAGGATTCTGCAACTTTTTAGCCAAAAATTCAAGCAGTCCGTGAAATAAATATCTGCATTCTGGACCGTGCAGGTGACGTTTCCTGAATCCCCTTTGCTTTTCGTACGAGAATCGGGTATACGTGAATCATGGATGTAAACAAAAAGGTAAAGAACAATTCATGGCAAATGCCTTCACGTTTTATTTTAAATAAAGTCCAACCAACACTTCAGGTTGAATTAAGAATAAATTAACAGGTTGAATGATTAATTCTATCTGATAAAGCATGACTAACTTTAATTTGATACCTCATTCACTTCTCTAACCGAAGTACTTAAGAAGTTATTTTGCATCAGATTAGAAAGAAATGTCATGTGCAGATGGATATTAAAGTACATACTGTAACGTCTGCACAGACGCCATTAAAGCTACGAGAAGGTGTTTGATCAACACGCTTATCATTGCAAGGAAAAAATGGAACACACGCCAGAACAAGAATGACTCCCAAACGACAAGCCCCCCCATTCAACCAGAACACAAACATGCACAACCTTAACACTCACTACGTCCCTTTTATCTTGTCCTGACGCTCCCGTCCGTGAGTTGGAAAGGCTTCAGGTTGGACTTCCCTTTGGATGTGGTCCAACACTCAAGGGGAAGAAGTCATCTAGCTAACAAGCTTGTGTGAAAATACAACCCAACATATCTTATGAAAAATTGCATATTTTAGGACGTCCACGCGCACTTCTTTAACATCATATGACGCCCCGGTCAACAGGCACGACTAACCGACTAACATTTAACGTCTTTATCATTAAGCTTAAAAAAACCCACACATCCATGTAAAACCTGCCGTGCTTAAATCCAAAGCTTTATTTCCTGCTATCGATTCAATGGATTGATTACCTTTCAAACGATGTTAGATCGATATATGTGGTCTGGGATGGCAATTTGGAGAACACAGATCGATGTAGTTGGATCATAGGAATATAAATCGATACATCACACTAGTGACTGAATTGTTACTCTCCCTAACACTCGCTGCTCTATGGCTACCATCACACTTTTGGTGTGGCACCTTATTGTGACCAAAAAACGTCCAAAAAAAGCATCTCAATCTTTTTCACATTCTTACCCTCCTTTGAATCGTAAAAAGAAGTTAAGGTTGTGGGATGTGTCACAATAACACCACATTAAAACCGCTCATTCATGTCGCTGTGTTATGTTTGCTCCATGCTGCGGTGACCAGATAAAATGTCGCGTAAAAGTGCGAGAAGAAGTTGACTACGAGGTATTTTTCTCGCTTTTGTCCTTATTTTACTGCGACATGTGAGATGTGTAACATGTTTCCAGAGCTCTGTGGTTATCGCCACACGTCTATGGTGGTGTACACAAAATAGCCAAATAAATAGCTTCTGGCTTCTTTTTCACTTTCTTAACTGTCATACAAGAAGCTAAGCGGGAGGTTGTTTGTTTGGCAGATTATTTGTCCTCAAGATGTGTACAAAAAATACACTTTACACTTGTAACATACATACACATTTTGCACTAAAAGTAAAATGCAATGAATGATTAATACATAAAACAATATATATATATATATTAAACCATTAATTAAATGTTTATTTTATCATCCCATAAATACAATTGTAATTATATATTACATGCAATAAAAATGAAATATATTCAAATGACAACATTTTTTCTATGCTGCTTGTCCTCATAGGGTCACTGAGGTATGCTGGAGCCTATCCCAGCTGACTTTGGGCAAAAGGAGGGTAACACCACGGACTAGTCGCCAGCTACATTGCATTTAAAAGAAGACAATATTAGTATTTATATTTATATTATACATTAAATTGAAAAAAAAATGTATATATAACTTTAAGGACACGCTGGACGGCAGCAGCCAGAACTGTTTTATGGTTATCATCGCAATTCTCATCCATGCCTACCCCCGGTGGTGTGTGGAGATAAACAAGCCAAATGAAAAGCGTCATACAAGCATAAAAAGACGCATTAGCACAGCTTAGCCACACATACTATAATCTCCATTGGGCACATTTGTACTGAGCAGCCTGAGCATGTCAGACGTGCGTACCACTTTCCTACGTCACCATTTGCAGCGGCATCAAGCAAAAACGTCAAATACAAATCTTGGCGTTAATACTTTAGATACTGAGTGAGCTGAAGTCTCCCCAAAATACGACCCTTTCTGAACTTTAGTATTTTTTCACACACTTTGGGACAAATTCCTAATTAGCAGAGGTTCCACTGTATTTATTTGGTCCGTTTGTGCGTGCAGAAGTCGGACCAAAGCTGTTCATTTTTGGATGTGACTTCACGTTATTTGACTGGACTTGAAGAGAAAACATACATATCACTTGAGACAAAACAAATCTATGAATATAGTATTTGTCCTCAGGCATATCTTCCTTCTTCCCTGTGGCATATTTCTAATTGACTGAAGGACATCTTCAGGCACACGTTACATACTTTGTCCCACACACAATATGCAAGGATTGACTTGAAGGGAGGGCAAAATGTGGTTTCAGTTCTTACAGCACGTACTGGTAACGTCATTTCACGTGTTCTATGGGCTCGGGTCTCAGGGTGAAACGTGTCCGTTTATCATGGAAAAGTTCTAACGGCATCTCACACACAATCCCATCTCCTTTCTGGAAGATTATATTGTCCTTAAAGATGCACACAGTAGTGTTCAAAATAACGTCACAACCAGATTAGTCACTGTTAGTCTATTTTTAGTGCTACATGGCAAACAAGTTACCAGTGGGTGCAGTAGATTCTCAGAAAACGAACACGTCCATGCTTTCATGCGCCGATCATTGGCTGAGCTTTTGCCATTCTGGTTATTCTTCCATCCATTTTGATAGATGTCTTCTGTCTTTCCGCCACGTCTCTGCTTTCGCTCTTCATTTTAAGGCATTGGAGATCATTTTAGCTGAACCGCCAACATTTTTTCTACCTCTTCATAAATTTTCCCCTCTCCATTCAACTTTTTTAACTAAAGTATGCCGTTCTTCTGAACAATGGATCCATTTTGCTCGGGCTTTCAAAGAGAAATGATGTTCAACAAGTGCTGCTTTCCTCCTTACATTTTTTCACTAAATTGATCACTGATCATCGATTGAATGCCACACTGCCATTTTTTGAACACCCCCCTTTCAACTAATTGGCCAGTTGCACAGCCTTAAGAGCGTGCATATCATGAATGCTGGGTCTGAATCTACTGCACCTACTGGTAACTTGTTTGCCATGTAGCAATACAAATACACTAATAACAGTACTTCATCTAATAAGAGTGAACACTACTGTATATACACACACAGTGCATGGACTGTTCCAATTTAAATATATTTAATTATTAATTTAGAAAAAAAGAAGAAACGTTGCACAATTTAGTTGTAACATTTTATAAACTACTGGATGACAAAACTACTTTATAAATAATCATTTATAAATTGTATTGTATTAAAAACAAAATGTATATTTTTTTAAATTTTCCCCTTTCAAAAAAATACTGATTCTTATTGCATCTAACTTACTAATTGGTAATTGATAATTATTTAATATTGAATGGATATTTTAATACTAGATTTTCTTACTAGTTACTTGATGTAAAATAAAATAAATAATATAAAATAAACTTTCATATTACAAACATGTAACAATACTACTTTCCAAGCACTTAATTAGTTATTATGTAACTCCATTTGAAGCCCCTTTTTAGTCTCCTGTACAGTATACAGAAAAACCAAAACCTACCAGTTGAATAACAAAAGAATCATTAAAAAATGGTGTAATTTTGTGCAGAAAAAAAAACAGATGTCATAGAATGGTTTTCAACAACATCAGGAAACGAAAACACGAGTGATTGCTGGCTTTTTTTTGCAGGTCATTTATCCAAAACATTTGAGTTTTTGGCAACTTATGTGTGTGTACTGTATGTGTAAGCTTTATTTTTCTATGTATTTGTTTTGTATTGTTTAACTGCTTTACACTTATTCATGTAACGTTGTCAAAAAACAAAACTGTACAGTATTTATATAAAAACCGCACTTGAAAGTTTCAGGTTTGGTGGTTGTTTGTAACTTTTGACATCATGAAGTTGATTATTTTGTCTGTTAATAACTTGCCAGTTAGATTTGATTGCTTGACTAAAGGGAAAAAACAACTAATGATTGTAAATGCTCGGTGTTGCCAAAAAAATCTATTCTTTTATGACAGCATAAAAATATCAGCTGCAGTCAATCAGGATCACTAAAAGATAAATTAAAAGGGCTTGGTCTTGTCAAGTTAAGACATTCCGGAACCCTTCAGCACCATGATCTTCTGTACATTGAATATGAAAGATGATAGGTAGAAGTTCTAGCTGGTATTCTTTTTTAAAACACTAGAATTGTCATCTCTGTTCCTTAAAATAGCCTAAAAATGGCAACGCTACACAAAAAGCATCACCTGTCCCTCGTGACCAAAAATGACACGTTCAGAATGACTTTTATTGTAATATGAATTTATGTTAACAATTCAATGTGAACTTCTGAATTTCAATGTATACTTTGAAATTCTACTGCACTACTTTTTCCCATTCAAAATGCAGCAAAATGTGTTATTTTCGGTTTAGATTTTTAAATGGTCTTTATCTTTTTTCCAACAGCGCTAATGTAAACATACTGGTCCTTGGAAAGTCTCCAAAATACAATATTTGATATGTATATTTCTGTTTACTGTTTGCTGAAATTGTCTAAAAAGATTGATGTTAGTATTGTAGAATAGTTTTACATTTACAATTTTTGTGTTTTCAAAAGACCTCTTAGGAGATTAAAGAGAAAAACGACTGCAGACTACAAGCAGCTAATAATTTCTATACTGTATATAAATATGATTTACACCTAAAATCCTCTGAAATGATTTTTTAAAGTAGAGCTGCTTTCCACAGAGAAAAGGAAAAACAGTTAAATTCTCAAAAGGGTGTTTTTAGTGCTGAGAAATAAAACATCATCATACATACATACATGATTTTTAAAAAATCCTTCCAACTGAAAATGAGCTCATGACATTGTGTGAACCGTCCAAAGCGAAAACAACCAACATTCAAAAGGAAACAGTAGAGTTATGAAAAAACCCCAAAGCTTAGAACTCGGTCATTTTCTTGTGCGTGTCGACCTTGTTGTGTAGTCTCTGGATGGACAGCTCCTGGGCTTTCTGCTGAGTCAGCAGCCGACGAGCCGACGACAGCTTCTCTTCCAGCTGCTTCGCTCTGGACGCGTCCCTTTGTTTGCAATCAAGACAATAAATGGATGGCACCTTATTCACAAAGTGGAGGAAAGCAAGTACAGTATAGCATACACTATCGTGCTTTTGCTGTTCAAGTAAGAAGCAGGCAAAATATTCAATGGATTGACATGTGGTCAGTCTTTGAGGTAGTCCTGCATGTGTTCAGAGTTACAACTAGTAGTACGAGGACTACTGACCTGCCCGTCTGCCTGCTGAGTGACTGGGTCAAGTTCTGGATCTCCCGCTCTGTTTGCGCCTCCCTCTGGGCTGCCTGGAACAGTTTGACGTTCAGACTTCGCTTGGTGCTCTTGCCCCCTTTGTAGGCCTCCACGCCGCTGAGTGCTGCAGATGCCGCCACGTCCTCGGCGCCGTCTTGCTTCTTGGCGCCGAGCTTGTGATTAAGAAAGTCAAAGACGGTGCGGCGCTCGCCGTTGGCCGCCCTGGGCTTCCGCCGCCGCTTCGGCCGTTTCATTTGCTCGCTGCCGTCTTTTTGTTTGCTCTGAAAGCGCCTCTGAGTGAGCTCGGCACACTGGTCCAGCAACTTGTCTTTGGGGAGGAGCACCGCCATGACGGGCTCCACTCGGCCCGTCTGCGTTTTCCCTAAACCTGAGAAGACAAAGTTGTTCATGCTCTCCATCCGTCATGTTCTATTTCTTACAGGGCTATTTTCCACCAGCATTCAATTGAAATATTATGAAGAAAAATAATTAGACAGCGTTTTCCATCGCCCTCTGGAGGCGGGGCACGATGGCAAGCCCATGGGGCCCGGCTGAGCACAGCCCAAAGAGACAACATGAGTCTCCCCTCCAATGAAGTCACCACTCATGGGAGGGGCCAAAGGGCTCGGGTTCAGTGTGAGCAAGGTGGCAGCTGAAAGCGGGGACTCGGTTCCCATCGATGCGCACCCTTAATTTTGAGCAACGAGGGGTTGCGGTCAAAGACATCATGTAATTGAAGTTGAATTCAAATGTTTTGAGTGTATGTTCTGGGATTTCCGAGCATACTTAAATGCAGCAAATTAGACTTCCATATTAAAAGTTACAAAGTGAGTTTCTTTGAATTTCAGTGTCCACACAAGACACTGTTGTGATGTTCTGAGTGTCCGTGAATGCATCGCGAGGTTGTCTAGTCACAATGAGGAAGTGTCGTTCCAGTGACGAGTGATTTGCACTGCTGTTGATGTGTTCAGGTCAGAATAAAGTGATAAAAGTATCAGACGTCTGTTGTCGTAACAGAGGCGTGGCGTGCCATTTGTGTTAATTACCCAAAAAAATGTAACGCAACTAATGAAATCAATTAGTTACCGCCGTTAACGCGCTATTTTTGACAGTGCTAGTATTTTTACGTACAAACAAGATATCCCTGGTTGATTTTTTATCAATAACATTAAAGACAGGGGCATCGTCCTCACATTACCTACCTTTGCCATATTCATAACCCATCTTGAGCATTAGCTTCGATCCGATGCCTCTCGTGTGAGCCTCCCAGCCTCCGAAAATGGAAGTATTTATGGCAGCGGGGTCTTCAGCAGACTCCATAACTGTTGAAGTTGAGATCAAAGCCAATTATGAGACAAAGTTTTGCTGTACTACCAAAACTAACACATATATTTATTCCAAGCAGGGATTACAAAAGGTGGCATGTGGCGACCTAGGAGTGTGCAACAGCGACAGCACCCTTGCATTGTACCTTTAGCGAAAGCCACATCATCATCAGCGCCATCCTGGTCAGAGTCAGAGGAGAGCGGGTCGTCTTCTCTCAAAGGTGGGATGATGCAGTCGGCCTCGACAACAGCCTCTTTCAGCAGCAGGGAGTCAAACTTGACAGTGTAGAAGCCGTTGTCGATATCTACCACACGGCAGGATCCCTGATTAGTGCTCTCTAAGCTTTGATCATCAAGCTCCACAAAGCAATACAGTACCTGCGATTCTGGCTGGGTACCAGATGCCGTCCTCGTGCCGAGCCAAGCAGGGTGAGCCTTCTTCGAGGTTACTGAGGTCACAGTCCAGGAAGTCTCTGAGCTCTGACACGCACACCACCTCACCATGGGAGAACCTTTACATGATACGCAACATTCCCGGATACTTAATGATACAAATCTTGGAATACAAAGTTTGGTTATACAGTATTCAAACTAAAGTAGCACGTTATGGTGCAAAAAAATCATATTTGGCAAGTTAAGCGTCACTACAGTATATGGCAGTTTGATTAAAATCCATCCATCTTTTATGCCACTTATCATCACCAGGGTCACAGGAGTGCTGGAGTCTATCCCAGCTGACACCTCAGTAATAATAACAATCTAAAGCGGGCTGCACGGTGGCTGAGTGGTTAGCACAGTCAGGAGATCTGGAAGACCTGGGTTCAAATCTCCGTTGGGCATCTCTGTGTGGAGTTTGCATGTTCTCCCCGTGCGTGTGTGGGTTTTCTCCGGGTACTCCGCTTTCCTCCCACATTCCAAAAACATGCATGTTAGCTTAACTGGGGACTTTAAATTGTCCATCGGTATGAATGTGAGTGTGAATGGTTGTTTGTCTATATGTGCCCTGTGATTGACTGGCGACCAGTCCAGGGTGTACCCCGCCTCTCGCCCAAAGTCTGCTGGGATAGGCTCCAGCATCCCTGCAACCGTATTGAGGATAAGCGGTATATAAAATGGATGAATGAACAATTTAAAGCTTTGGGGCAGCAAACATACCCACTAATGATAACAAAAGGAAAAATCTTCCTCCCACTGCACGCTCATGTGAACTAAGAAATGTTATGAAGCTGGAGATGAGACAAAATCACCTGCAGTTATCCGGGAAGCGACATTTGTCCTCCAGATAAAACGGGCAGGGCTTCATGGACTTCTGAGTGGGGTAAATGTACAAAACTCTAACTTGAGCCTCATCCCCATCTGGTGCTACTGCCCCCACCACCATGGCGTTGTGGTACTCCAGCGTCCCCCACGACGTCCTGTACGGTGCTCTTACTTTGGTACCACTCAGTGTATCCTCTTCCTCCTCCTCTTCTTCATCTACATCACCTTCACTCTCTTGGTCTCGCTTATTTGCATCAGATCTGCAGCCCGAAAACTCCCCGAGCTCAGCGTAAAAAGCAGAAAACTCTGAATTCAAATCTCCCTGTGCGGCCGCCTCGGATGTTCTGGCCTTCGCTCCATTGGTGTCCTCCAGGGAAGCCAGAAGCTGACTCTTTCTGAAAGACAACAAGCTGGCCTTGGTGAGTTCTATCAGCTGGCACAGGTCTTCTCTCAGTTTGAGCAGGTCATGCTGCTGGGAGGGGTCCAAGCCGGCTGCCAGGGTGGCATCCACCTGCTGCAGCTGGGCTTCATGGGTAGTGATGGCTGCCTCCAGAGTGTCCTCATCCATAGCGTCGCTTTGCACTTGGCCGGACGGGAATGGCAGGCATCCAGGTCTGGTAAAACTGGGGAAAAGCACCGATATGAGTGGTGTTATTTTTAATAACCGAATACAAACAACAGGTTGACTAAAATAAGTCAAATTCCAACAAAACGCATCCATCACTTCCATGGTGTTTTACTTCCATTCGATGCTAGCAAACCCTGTTGATGCTAACCTAGCTCGGTAATTAACCTTCAAAGTAACGCTCAAAAATAGTCATAATAGCAACGGTATTACCTCAGTGATTGTGTTAATTGTCTAAACCCGGGGCATGCATCGTCTTACGAAGATAATGCAGCGTTTAAATGTTACTAAATTCACTTAAAACATGAGACCCTCCTAAAACATCCGCCGGTAGGCATCAAGCTAACAGGAGTGCCACTTCCGGTGAGATTTTCAAACCAAACTCCTCCTGTGCTTGGACTGCATACAGAAAGACGTAACAAGTTACGCAAAAATGTTATTCTATCACAAATATGTATGAATTAAGTAAAATGTTGAACTGCATGTATAATCTTAGCTTGTATATCGGGAACTAACGTTTTTACTGAAAGCAAAAGTGTGTTTATTTAGAAGAAACCCCTAAAGTGCATTTTATTTCCGTATCGGCTCTTCCCCGCCCCTTGCTCTCATACCAGTCCAATATAATACACGTATTTGTCGCAGATTAGTGACGTCATCGGGTCGTTGGAGCTAGCAGTACAAGCGTGCGGGTGTTTACCTCTCATTTTTTTTGTGGATTTTGGCTTCTCTGAATTTACAAATGTAAAAGGTATGTTTTCAGTACCGGTTATTGGACATAAAACAGGAAACAATGCTAAATATTGTATGATTCCCAATGCAGGATACGATAGCATAGCTGCACGTGTGTTAAAGTAAGCTGTTCGGTGTGTGTTGTAATTGACATGCAATAAATTCAAGTAAGGAAGTAGAAATGCGTCCCTTTTATAGAACATATTGTTTACAGAGCTGGTGAAACCCGACCGTATCATCATCATCATCCTGGTCATTTCACACCAAACCTTTTTGCCATTTCTACTGCAGCAGCCACCCAGGGAAGGCACCTCAGATGTGATCCCCCCAACCATGCCTCAGATAAGCGATCCAAAGATTGCTTTCGCCTATTTGCGCCCGGCTTGTGTCCTGCTGACCCGCCAGCCCACTGTCACAAACGTGGAGACCTTGAGCAGCCAGTTAAAGGAGGTGGAGGATGCCACTTTGCAGCAGCTCCAGGAGTACGTCCTCTTCCCGCTTCGCTTCGTGCTCAAAGTACCCGGGCCCAAAAAGGACAAACTGGTGCAAGCTGTGGTTGAAACCATGAGACACGTGCTGCTGAACACTTGTGTTCAGAACTGGAAGACACTCCGTGAGCTCTTCTCAGAGGTTTGTCTCTGCCTTTGTACCCCAGACGATCCTGGAAAACCTGCAGATGTTGCAGAGGAGCTGAAGTTATCAGTGCTGGGATGCCTGGACGCCTTGATTCATTCTGCTTACGGTGATATCGTCTTTAAACTCTTTGAAAGCGAGATGCTGCCGGGATTGGGTGCTGCCATTTCACTGCTACTGGCGTTAGCAGAGAAGGAGAAATCCCGCGATGTTCAGACAGCAGCCTTGAATGGCCTTCAGGCTTTGACTCTTCAGTGCGATAGCAGTCAGGATCATGTAGCGCCATGCTCAGAGGAGACAGAAGCTTTAGGCAGTAGCTTGGCATCCTTTTTACCTGGAATCACAATGGCCGTTACCAGGATCATTACAGGAGACGTGAGACAAGGGCATAGAGTCATTGTTGGGGCTCTCAAGGTATTA
This sequence comes from Oostethus manadensis, assembly GCA_024372805.1. NCBI lineage: Eukaryota > Metazoa > Chordata > Actinopteri > Syngnathiformes > Syngnathidae > Oostethus > Oostethus manadensis. Next base: position 570,108 of record QODF01000047.1, on the reverse strand, counting down.
CAATTTCTTTGTTTTGTAATATGTTTGTTTGGCAATGTGTGTATTAGATGCTATTTTTTCCCCACCAAACAGTCTGAAAAAGACAAGTCATCTTCCATTGAAGGTCTAGAGATCTATACATGCCCACTGGCAGGAGGCACCAAACAACTTCCCAGTCAAAGCTTTTCTTCCTGTCGCTCACATCCGTAATCTAGAGCGATGCAGTGACCATGTCTCAAACATTGTTAGGCAACAGCAGAGGAGAAACTGAGATGCTAATTTTAAGATAAAGGTGATTAATAAAGCAGAGTCATCTGACAGCAACAAGACATGTCATATGCTTTTTTTAAAAATTGCAATAATATTATTCCAAAAATGGTGGACTCAAAAAAAGTCTTATATTCAGGGATGTCTAATTTTTTTCACAATACGCTTATTATTTGTATTTATTTATCATTACATTTAATTATTTTTGGAAGACAGCAATAATTTTGTACGGCTCACTACCCCACCTAGACCTTTATCTGTCTAGCCGTCTATGTATCTGTCAATCTATTATCTGTCTATTTTATTTTTGGATGTTTTTCAAGCAAATACACACAAAAATCACAAAACTAGAAAATAAATGGTTTTAATTGCACACAACCTATGGGTGTGCAGGTGTACTAAAAAACCTAAATGTCCTTTTATTCTAAATAGGGAAAATGAACGGTGATTATTTATATATTTGTATTTAAAATATGGGTTGAAATCTCCGTTGGGCATTTATGGGGGCATGTTTTTCCCGTTCTCTTCATTCCGCATGTTAGGTTAATTGGAGAATCTAAACTGTCCGTAGGTATGATTGTGAGTGTGAATGGTTGTTTCTCTTTATGTTCCCTGCAACACTAATGAGGACAAGCAGCATTAAAGATGAATGGATATTATTATTTTTAGGTAGATATGTTGTTGTTTTTTGGTGTAAATTCATTCATTCATTCATTTTCTATACCGCTAGTCCTCATTAGGGTCGCGGGTATGCTGGAGCCTATCCCAGCTGACTTTGGGCGAGAGGCGGGGTACACCCTGGACTGGTCGCCAGTCAATGGCAGGGCACATATAGACAAACAAAGACAAACAAACATTCACACTCACATTTATACTTATGGACAATTTAGAGTCACCAATTAAGCTAACATGCATGTTTTTGGAATGTGGGAGGAAATCGGAGTACCCAGAGAAAACCCACACATGCACGGGGAGAACATGCAAACTCCACACAGAGATGCCCAACCGAGATTCTAACCCTGAACCTCCTGACTGTGAGACCAACGTGCTACCCAGTCATCCACCGTGCAGCCGTGTAAAAACATATTTAAATGAATTCATTTTTAAAACAAGTGGTGCAACCTGAAGGCATTGATATCAATTTTTTTCTGTGGCTGCACAAAGGACATACAGGTATTGTATAGTCTCACTTTTGTTACTATTTTTCACCTGAGGTTTGGTCCAGGACCGTCGGCCTAGTCATGGATGATGCTCAACTTCAGTCCATCAAGCCTCAGAAGTCCCCTTTGGCAGACCTGGGCAGGCTGGAGCAGCTGATGGTTCATCGCACACAGGACTGGGTGAAGAACACCTCGGGGAAGCTGTGCGTGCTCCTGAAGAAGATCATCTCAAGCACGGTGGCCCATCAGCACTGGAGGGTTCGTCTGGAGGTAGTGGAGCTGGCGGACCACCTGCTGGACAGGTGTAGCCGCTCTTTGGGCGATTGTGTCGGGCTGCTGCTAGAGGCGCTGGTGGGGGCTGTTAATGATGATGAGCCCAAAGTCAGAGAGAGGTTTGTTCTGATTTGAAGATAAAAAGCTCAAAGAAATGTTACCTGATCTTCTTGTCTTCTCTCGTTTAGGTGCGAGGTTGCTCTGAGAGAGGCTTCGCAAAAAAATCAGACTTATTTGAATGGCAAAAACATTCAGAGTAAAAACGACTGTCAGACCTTCACTGACGTCCTATCGGAGAACCTCCATTCTTTGTGCACGTCACTGCCAAGACTGATGCGGACCTCTGATGACCAGAAGAAGCTGTTTGTCCTTAATGTCTTTCTGGGTTATTTAAAGCTGCTAGGACCACTGGTGTCTGTGGTCCTGAACTCAGCCGTGCATCTTCAGAGGATTTCTAAAGCTCTGATGCAGGTAACGTCATTGTCCAGCTGCAATTATTTTTCATTTATAATACATTTTTTTATGACAACAGAAATAATCGATTTCAGTGTCAAACTGGCATCATAATAAAATGTTTATTTCCTTTGTTTGTTTATTTCAAGCCGCACGAAATACACAGGACATAATGAAAAGACACATATAAGCAGAAAACAAAAAGGTCACCGAGTAGACATGTGACTTTGTTGTGCGGCAGTTACAATTCCTGTGTGTCCCATACTAAGAAATCCAATATTTGAGTACAGGTACTTAACCCCCCCGGACATGTTATCAGAGTACAATTTTCACAACAAAAGACTGTATGTTTGTACAGGTGCTGGAGTTGGACGTCAGTGATGTCCGTATTGTAGAAGAACGCGGACACTGTACCATAATAGAAACGAGCTCTGGTTCGTCTCACTCTGCTCACGTGCAAAGGAAGCATTTCCTTTTCTTCACCGATGAGAAGATCTTCGTGGTGCTCACAGAGATCTGTCGGGCGTTAGGTAGGAGGCATAATTAAGGCTGACTGTCTTCAGCATCCAAGTCCGTGAAGTCGTTTTCATTCTTCCTAACTCTAGGTTTTTACGGCGACATTTATTTGCTGACGGACCACTTTTTGGATCTGTACCGCCAGTCGTCTGTGTACAGGAAGCAGGCCGCAATTGTTCTTAATGAGATCATCAGAGGCGCTGCTGGCAATGCTGTTGTTGCAGATGGAAAGGGGGAAGCTGGAAGACCCTCCGCTTCCCAGGAGGACCTTAAAGCTGCTGTGATGCTGGTCATGGAGGAATACATCACCCTGAACAACTGGCATCTGATCACAGTCAGTGAGGAGAGTGACGTGGATCGACAGGACCAACAGGTGAAGATGCGCACATCACTTAGACCAGGGGGCGGCAACCCCTTCGGGCTTGTTTCCACCAGATTTAAGCACACCTGTTGCAACAAAACCCATTTGACCACTAAATTGTACGTTACTATAGTTTTTTAGAGCTGCACGCGCCTCCGGAGCCACGGGTTGCCGACCTCCTGACTGAAGAAACTTAAGACATATGCCTAATATCATTAAATGCAGTTGTGTGTTTGTTCTTCTGTAGCTACTAAGCCCACCCAGCCTCCTCTCCATAACCAACACGCATGCCGACCCTCTCCAAGCGGCACCTTGCTCCTCGTCCGTGTCGACCATCCACCAGCTCAACAGTAACATCTGGCAGCTGTGCATTCAGCTGGAAGGAGTGGCATGCTTCGCTCAGGCCCTGGGGGTCGACTTCCGTCCGCTGCTTATGACATCGCTGTACCCTGTGCTTGAGAAAGCAGGGGAGGAGACGCTACTCATCAGCCAAGCAGCACTGGACTCCATGTGGGACATCAGTAAGGCCTGTGGCTACTCGTCTCTGAAGGAGATGGTTAACGACAACTCCGACTACTTGCTGAACGACATCTCCCTCAACCTGCAGAGGCTTGGCCAGCATCCGCAGGTAAACGTCAAACTTTGCATGTTAGGGAAAGGGGAGTAACATTAAAAGCCTCTTGTCAATTGTAATTATGAAAAAGTATTTAATAGGGCTGCACAATTCTGGAAAATTTGACATAGTGAATATCTAGATTCTCATAGTGATTCTTTTTTCATGTCACACGTGTTTTAGTGAAATCACTGACTCACACAGAAACCATTGGCCTTTCTTCTGCTCTCCACGGGAGGTCCTGAAAGGACAGTTGATGTTGGAATTTCATAGCTTGCTTGCTCATTCGACATTCCCTTCATTTCCATAATAAAGTAAAAGAGAATTGAAATAATACATGTGATTACTGCCGCAAGCTGTTGAATGGTCACCAGTGAGCCTTGTTGATGGCGTAGGTTGTCAGGAGGGAAACTGGGGCAGCACAGTCCAGCTGCACTGACTTGCTGGAGAACTGGGCAAGTAAGCAGTCTTAATGTCAATGACAGCGTGTGAGTCCTGATTGAAACGGCAGTGGTTGTCGCTGATGCAGTTTATCAATTAAAAAAAATAAATAAATAGATTGCACGTTATTGTGAATGGACATTTTTGCGATGCTTTAGGATTTCGTTAGACTAAAAGATAAGGACTGGTGCAACACATATTGTAAAGGATGCAGAGCACATCATACCCAAAAATGGTGCACCACTCAGGCTCTAGCAAACAAACAAACTAAAGAGGAAACGGAGAACTGTACTAATAGGATGAAAGTAGGTTGGCATACCTTTTACCAGATCTCTGTCTTGTTGTCAAGGCTCCACGCGTGCTAACGGTGATGCTGACTCACTCCGACTGCACTTTGCTGCCACTGGTGCGAGACATCATTCAGGATGTGCTGATGGCTCTGGACCTCAGCTACGACCACACCGCTGCTCTCTTCTGCTCTGTACTGCACGCCCTCATGAAGGCGCTTGGTAAGTGATTGCAAGTTTTTAACTAAAAGGACACCTGGACTCTTAAGTGGAGTGGAAATGGAAGGAATTTTATAGTTCCCCTTTTGTAGCTATAATAGTATCAACTGTATCCCACTTCTGACACCAACTTAAACTCATGTATTTCAAGCACGATGGATCCAATACCAAATCTGCTGGCTATAAAATAAACAAAAGAAACAATGTTTGAGCATTTTAGTCAGTATAGTGCAGTGGTTCCCAAACTTTGTACAATTGCGTACCCCTTCAGACATTTGACGTGAATGTACCCCCTACTCTTGCACCCTTAAATAACCTTTTTATCTGAATTAACTTGAAATATTGAATGTAATTGAATTGTTCATTCATTTTATAGTACTTCCAAGTCAAAAATGTGTATTTTGCATGGTGACATGAAGTTTCAGTAATTCAATAATAGTTCAGTAATTATCTTACATATATATAATTTAGAAATATGAAATATAATTAATTGGTTAATATGTCTGTATGATGCACACAGAACAATTGTTCCCAAAATTGGCAAACTGGCAATTAAATAAATGTTTGTCATTAAATAAATAAATAAATAGATGTAATATGATTATTTCAGTTTATTTCCCTTTCTTTCTGTTGTTTATAGAATGTAAACAAAATGCACACAATTATTTAAAAAATGTCATATATTTTATTGTGTGCTGTACTTTCAGCAAGGTGGTTTCCCCTCCGTTCTGGCAGGACCAAAAGGTCTGGCAGATCCAAGCAGGCCCCCACCGACCAGCAAGTTTTCAATATCCGCCAGTTCCTACTGGACTACCGCAAACAGAAAGAGCTGGCGGAGGGCATTGGAATCGAGCAAGATGACGTTGATGACACTGGTGTGTATGTTCTGTAGCTGGAAATATGCGACTCACTCCACCAGACTTATGAACTGACCAACGGAGTTGTTCGCAGAGGTTCCTCCCCCTAGCGAGACGGAGGTGGCCGATGACGACGATGGTCCTGATGTCAAGGTGGATCTTCCTACGCACCTCAGCATCACCAAAGATGTTATGGAGCGCTGCATTCATCTGCTGTCAGACTCAAATCTCCGCATTCGACTCAAGGTATTGACTTTAAACAGCAAGGGCTAACACAACATGATACCGTGGGTGTCCTGGCGGGTCCACCAATATTATATGGACCACTAAAAAGCATGTGTAGTTTATTTTAACATACTGTATACTGGATTTGTTGCCACTCCAGGTGCTGGATGTACTGGAGCTGTGTATTTGTGTACTGAGTGAGAAGGAAGATGAGTTATTGCCCATGGCCCATCGCTGCTGGCCCGCCCTCCTGCAGAGATTGACAGCTGATGACCCACTCGCTGTCCTTAGGGCGTTTAGGGTAAGTGAAAAACAGGGGTGTCACAAGATTTCCCGTTTGGGGAAAAGCTGTCTCACCAGAACAGGGTAGACAGAAGCCAATCAGACTGTGAAGTATGGCATTGCTACTTTGATCATGATGATATGTAATATGTAAGTGGCATGACAAAGCATTACTGGAAGCTTTACACACACTTTAAACCCTGCCACTCAGCCTACCTTGATATTCCTCTCTAGCGTCAGCCAGTGACATGTAGATGTTTTTCCACTGAAATTGAAAATCTGCGCGCGCATGTTAATATCCAAGCAGACGCTGTTGTGAGTCTACACTACATCAACATTTCTAGACTTATCAGATCAAAACACGCAAATGTTCGGGACTTCTCTGCACCCTTAATCAGCGTTACCATTAATCACCGTCAATATTAAAAATGGCAGCACCGGGGCTGCCCGAGCAGGTTTCCAACAACTATATGCATATGCCCGGAGTGTGTGTCCGACATGAAGACGTAATGTGGCGACCATAACGCCGATTCATAACGTACATCATCCGTGTTGTCTGTGTTGACAATTTAGCGGCATGGTTGCTATATTTAGAAAGTGTCTGTATGTGGTGAGACTGGGGTTGCAGATCCAAATATCAGGGTCCAAATATTCATCTTTTTAAATCAAAAAACAAAAAAAGGGTTCTGTCTCAGTATATGGATGGGGAAAGAGGTACTTGAGCGTTACCTTGTGTTTCGGGTACTATTAGATATCGATACAATAGAAGGTCATTACTCATAACTTTGGAAGGGCAAGATAACATGCTGTCTATTAATTCCTTGAAGTATGTACTAACTCTATGATCATTTATTTAACATTGGCATGTAAATTCACACAATTATGTAATACGGTCATTGCATCACAGTGCATTATATTAAGAATAGAACAGGAATATCATACCTTGTATCACACATGTATAGCACATATATTGCTTATATATGATGTCCTATTAGAAGCATCATTTACTTACATACATTATTATTATCACCATTATATTCATACATAACAACCCAAATCCTGATTTCAGGTTTTTTTTTACTAAATTTATCTTAAACAGACGGTAAAGGTAAAGATGGGAATAATTTATTACATGAAAGATATACATACTGTCATTACTATGTTGTCTTTTCTGGATTTTTTCCTCACACAATAAAATCAGCAGATCAGGGCAGACAAGTGGAGGTTCTGTTGCAGGAAATGTGTGCATTAAAGGTGAAAGGCAGGAAGTTTCTTGCGTCATGCGTTTATTTGGTAATTGAATACAAGCGTTTCACAAATTTGAAGTATGGGCCGCTCAGGACACTGGCAGCACCTGCTCAAGCATGGCTCATTGCAGAACTAAAGTAAAGTAATAATAACTGACAGTATGAATGACCTTTGAGAAAATACTGTACATGTCACAGACACCACTTCCACTAATTTACAGAGTGAAAGTATTATTATTACAAAGATACACAATTCCCATGGAGGATAATGGATTTTCACATCCCTAGTAGTAGTATTAGTATTTGGCTTTACACTTGTATGAAGAGAAAAAGAATCAGTTAATTAAATTGCAACCAGCAGAGGCGCCGTTCATTCAGTCTGAACTGACTTATTAGTTTGCGGTCCGCATCCATCACGGAAGCGGAGCTACAGCTGCGCTATGGCAACACTTTGGTGCAGCGTCATTCTGATCAGTGCAACACTCTGGCTTGGTAACAGGAGTTCAGAACTACCATCAAAGTTAGAAAGGATATTTTAAAAGTAACAATTGATTGTGGCTGGGTATCGTTTACATGCTGTCCGATACCGGTGCCAAATCTGTGCTTTTGAAACGGTGACAGAAATGGATAAATTGTAAACAATCGAACAGTTGTGGTGATGATTGAGTACCAATAATCCGAGCGAGTTAACCCTGCATTCAAGTGTGTTAACGTCTCCGGTGCCATTACGATTTTTACGTTTTATTACGCATGTCTGCAATTGATTCACCGATGGTTCATATTACAAACCCACATGGGACAGATGGTTTGTAAGGGTGAACAAATAAACAACTCCTTGGCAGAGGGGACTAGAGTGACAGTAAGCAGACTTGACACCATTACCTTTTGCAGGTGCTGTGTACGCTGGGTGGTACATGTGGTGACTTCCTGAGGAGGAGAGTTTCCAAGGAGGTTTTGCCAAAGCTGGGCTTCTCGCTTGCACAGCAGGCTCCCATCAGTGCCAAGGCCGGACCCGTTTACGCTCACACTCTGGCCTACAAAGTGCAGCTGGCAGTACTGGAAGGTCTGGGGTCCCTGTGCCAGAGTTTGGAACTGGGTAGGTCAACAGTACCACACACAGAGACATGCTATAGTACGTTTTTCTAACTGTACTTCCATATTATAATAATCTGTCAGTATTTAAGTACAGTGACTATAAAGTAATTTGAATAATTTACAGGGTTTGACAAGAAAAATGTCACGTTACAACACAAAGATAAAGTAATGAGTTAGACACACATTTACTCTATTAATTAATTTTTATAGTCTGTTAATTATTCTGTTGTTTTCAACTCAACAATAAAATAACATAGGGCACCAAAGTTTTGGTAAATAAACGCAGAAAGGAAATGATTTAATATTATATTACTTTTTAGCTTATTTTAAAATGTATTATGTGTATGTGTTTAGTAGACATGTATATAAAAATGTATTCACGCTTAACTTTGGGCCAAGGTTCTAATGCGTTTTAACCACACAGATTTAGGCCACCAGGGGGCAGACTAGTACTATTACTACTATTAAAACTGCTTATCTCTGCCATACTTTCAGTCGCGGGTATATTCATATACTTTATCTCTATTAAAATGTTCATACACCTGGAAAGAGTGTTCCAGAGTTCCAAGACCAAAACAAAAAAAACATTTAAGGAGGTAGTTAATATGTTTTGACATGAAGTTGTATGACATCCCCATCAGCAGTGTCAACAGTGACTCCCCCCCCCCACTTCATCTCGTGAGCCGAGTTCTGGTTGGATTTTGGTGATGAGGAACGTAGTTCCGATTAGTTGTTTGGGCCACTTAAGTAACAAGTTTGTCTTTTCAAAACAATATGCGTTCAGATGATCATCGAATGTTCATTTGTATTTCAAAAACACCTCCCAGAAAAAAATCCGACCTCACAATCGCTGTGCGTAACTCCCTCTCCTGTTGTATCACTGCATGCTGCCGCTTGTCCAACTGTGAATGAAGACTTAATCTGGTCATCCTGCCAGGCATTGGCCAATGAACTGCTCTGCTTGGAATAATGCATTAAGGGTGGAGTTTAATTAATTTTGTTTAAGCTGCAGGGTTCAAATGTTAAGAAAAATATGCGGACTCATACACCGAAAATGGCGGTACTAAAGCTAGAAACAAACTTTTTTTTTCTGACCAAAGATGGAAGTGTAATCTTTCTTTTGGTAGATTCTATGTTGATATAGCCATAGAACAGAAATAGAATATTCTGTGCCTTGAAAGATCTGTCAAAATTGTTTAAAATGGCCGGTACTGAAGGGGTTGTCTTTTGAAAAATGACTGGGAGTGACTGAGTTGTGTTCAAAAAGCTACTCCGCAGTTGATCAAAGAATTCCATCAATGGTCCGGAATTGATTGTAGATTATTTGTGTTTTGAAGCAAAATATGAGTGCACTGCTTGGCTGCAACCAGCAGGGGTGCCGTTGATTCAATCTCAACCAGCTTGCTTGCCTAAAGAAGTACAAACAATGGAACACTGGCATGGAAACCAGTTCAGAATTTTTCATCAACATTTCATTTCAACAATAACATGTGGGGGTTCATTTTGTAAAAAATGGCCACTTCTGCTATCTGTCCTCTAAGCGAGCTTGTGAATGAGCAAGAGAGGAGAGAAAGTCACTCAAGTGAATACCGATTCGGCTCCCACTCGCCCGTGGGACGCCTGCAGCAAGCCAATTAGCCAGCAGACTGCGGCTCGGACGCGGATGGAGGCAAATAAAATATTTGGGGCCCGTGTGGGTCCGTCTTTCTGCTTCAATTTCACCTTTTCTCCATTTAGCTTCTCCACTCCTGGCGCTGCATCCCGAGCATCCTGATTCCCACAAAGGAGGTGGAACGGCGGCAGATAGAAGGGAGGAGAAGGGATAAAAGTGGTAGCCGAATAATCCCATTGAACTCTGAAATGTGCACCGTTTCTTTTATTCTTGACACGCAGCAACCTGGAGAGGGGGGGGCGAAATAGACATGTTTTGAAATGAGGCTTGAAAGGAAGAGCGTTTGGCCCGCCAAGGGAATGGCTAAATGTCTGCCGGGGATGTGAGGACAGGAGGGGGAGGGGAGAGTGGTGGTGGTGGGTGTCAGAAGAAGGAAAATGGGATGAAAGGCAACATAAAAGGGGATGGAGAGAAGAGACGACGAAGTCCGGTTAGGGTGGGGCGAGGTGTACATGAAAGGGAGGGAGACATTTTCCTCACCAGCCTACCTACATCTTCTTGAGAACTAGGAAAGGCGAGCAGAAGCACCCTGACGCAAGCGGAGGGTTTAAAAATATCAATTCCCAGAAACTTTGCTCTTATTTCTCATACTTTTCATAGTCGGAGTGATGGGAATTGTGAGTCACGTAAGAGAAATGTCCAAAGTCATGATCACAACTTTAAAACCGGGCACTGTTTTAAGTCACGTTTACGGCATTCCCAACTGTCCTGTAGGTCACGTACTGTTACCTGAAACAAAAATCCAGTCAAACTACTCGCCTTGGCAGGGCAATACCATCAGCTAGTGGTGTTGTATAGGCACTGCTGGAATTAGCCCAATGAAGGGATAAGATGAACTAAGATCTGCTTCTTCCTGCTCCTTTTCAGACATGCTTATGTGTAACTTGGTTAAGCATACGCAAAGTTCATGAGGCAATTATTTTTAAAACGTGTTGTACGTACGTCCGTGTGTGGGCACCCAGCATAAGTAACACATCTTCACGTTTGTCATAAACAATTCCATTCCGGTGCTGTGGTTATCGTCACACTGGCAAAGAGGACAAATGAGCTTTCACGTTATTTTTACTTTATCTCTATATTCCCAGTTTTTCCCAAGCTAATGTTGATTAAAACTTACCAAAACTACAGCTGTTTTTTTTCCCCATTTCTGGTCCTTTGTTACTTTAATTTTACAATTATTTCACCCTACTTCTTGGAAATTTTCTTCCCATAATTATGACTTTAAGCCCATGATGTTTTGACTTTATTCTTGTAACTCGTCACTGATCATTTTTTCTGCTACCTAATTTTCCAAAAATCACAATTTGTTGTTTGGTTTTTGTCATAATATTACAACTTCAAAAAAAAAAAGATTTAATTTAATTTACTTGTATTTAATTTCACTATTGCCACTAAAATAAAATTATTCTTCATCATATGTTTTCTTTTTTATATAAGATTGGAAAGTTTTTTCTTAATATTTTGACTTTATTATTTTGCTATTTTTTTTGTTTGTTTGTTGTTTTTTTTGTATTCTTGTTAAACATTTTTTTGTTGTTGTGTTTGGATTTGTTCCGTGCAATTGAAAACACATCGGGCACCCCTGCTCTGGATCCACACGGTACTGTTACAACATCATTAAAAAGGCTTTTTTGCATAACAAGGGCCACTTGAAATATACTTATTTGATTTGTTGTGTTCACTGCTAATTTGTGCTGCGGTATATTTTGTTTTATAGCTGAAGCAGACTTAGACCTTGTTAGTGAAGCGTGTCTGCCCTACCTTAGCTGCAGACAACCCATCAGGCTACAACAGGCCTGCTTGAGGTAAAACACAACATCACCAAATCTCAGCTGTGGGAGCTACTCCATGTCTGCTAATGTTTTTTTTCCTGCTTAGTGTTTTTCACCACTTGATCCAAGTGGACCCAGATGCCTTCTGGTTCACTTTAAATGAGCTCCACTGCCCGTCCTCCTACATCCCGCCACACCCCGACCTGCAGCCCGTGCAGCTGAGCGGGATGGGCCGACCCAGAGACGAGTACTCGGACAACGTCCTCAAACTGCTCAGGGAGGAGTTTGACCAGTCATGATGATGGCTTGTGACGGTGTACGCTGTCTAAATGACTCCTGCTTGGCGGACATTACAATTAAGTAGGTGCTAGATGTCGTATGCACCTCTGATGACTCCAGCGTGAAACCACGACAATACAGGGTGTCCCAAAATTGTATACCCACTTTAAAAACTTGTAAACCAGGTGTTTATTATCATTAATTTAATTTTTGCTTACTTTAGATTTGTTGAATACCCTCTATGTTCGCCAGACCTCACTTCTTTTTATAATAAACACCTAGTTTACAATTATTTAAAGTGCACATACATTTTTTTGGAACACCCTGTATTGAACCTCCAGCGTTATCATGTGTCAAGAGTGCCATCGTGGCTTGTTCGTAAAAAACACAATCAAACACCATGTGGAAGAGATGGGAATCGGTTAATAAACAAGCTGCCTTGCTAACTAACCCTTGAAGCCTTTTAGAAGTAAAGGTACACCGTTTTACCTTTAGGTCTGAAAAAGACCCCTCCAAAGCGTATTGCATATGTAATACGTGTCCCCCATGTGACATTGTTATCGCTGTGTGGGAGGAAGGAGCAGATAACCCACGGTTGTCACGCAAGGTGAACAATGTAGTGGAGCAATTGTTGTGCAGGGCGAGCCCACATATCTCCCATCAAAGCCGTTATCGCTCTACGCCATTCAGCTGGTGTTTAAACGGAGGAGCAAACCGAGCCCCCCAGCTCCGTTATCGCATCACCTCTTTAGTTGAGGGAGGAGACCCGACGCCTCCCACCCTGTTGCTCAGTAATAGACGTGCCAGCCTTTCAGTGCGAGGAAACAAGGGCCGCACCTTTTTCCATTTAGGCGCCCTATCTTAATGTTTGTAAATGTGGAGGGCTGTTGCCTCTTTATCTGCTTGTGTGCTGCCGCTATTTATCCTTCTGCCAATGCTGACAATGGCACCATTAGTCATGGTGGCGGTGGGGGGCAGGCCTCTGACGGCTACTATTACACACACCTGCTTAAGCAGCAGGGTGCACAATAGTGCGTATTGTCCTAGTGTAGTAACTAGCCATGCCTGATATTGGCCACCTCTCAATTTCCGATTCCAGGAACTGTAAAATGACACATCGGTTGTGAAGCTAATGGATACAGCATCAGCAATTGGCTTCTCGACGTGACTGTAAACAACATTGTAAAACACTTGAGAAATACTTGGAACTGGGCATGGCAAAGCGTGGCTCAAAGAACTCCACAAGTTTATTGAATCTGGCTTCTTGACGAGGTCGGAAAATATGGGAGCCCATAGGATGAAATACTGCATTTTTCAAAATTGCTTTTATGGAAATATTATATTTTAATGCCAATATTGGTGGGCTGATTAATTGTAACGTTAATGTCTCTGTGCTACCGGTTGGACATTTGTAGCAAGACATTATCATTTTCTATGAAAACAAGTTTTATAGAACACTCTTAATCAAAGTCATTACTTAATTTTGGTCAAGGTACCCTTCCATACAGTATGTGGTAATTGTTACTAATTACCAGCGGAATATTCCAAATAGTATTTTATGACGTCTTGCCTTAGCTGTTTGTTAATGAGCAAGGTCACTGTTAGGCTATAGTTGTACTATCAATAGGAGTGAGGTACCTTCTGCACTTACATGAAAGAAGACAGAATTTTCTCAAAGATAAAAACACTTTGTGTCCTAATAAAACATGGCTGTGAGTTACTTTGGGCAAAATACACCACAGCTCTGCCCAGATTGATGAATGTGCATGAGAATATATTTTGAACATTAATACGGTACTTTCTCTAAAGTTTTAGTTTAAAATGTCAGTGGAAAACAACCAAAAATCAATATTTTTGATATAATGTTAAGAAATGTCTGAAAACCAGATGCAGTCATCTGGTTTTGCAGCCATAATAGCCGAATCTGAAGCGCTTCCTGAAAGACACGTTTTCTGACAAAAAAACATGCGTATGTAATTTCACACTTTTGACACTCCAGAGACCCAAATATATGTACAGTACATCATTCAATAAGGTCAGTTTGTATATGTCCACCATAGTTCTCACATTACAGCAGTATTAGAGGTGTGTTGACAGGAGGAGGCACCTGTCATTCTGCACATTTATCATATCTAGCACGATTTAAAGAGACTCTCATCACAAGACTAACTACAAATCTAGCAGGTTGTATTTTGTGTGCCCACATGTCAGGAGTTACCCTTCACCATTGTTGTCAGGCTCAATGTCACCGATGTCCTCGTGAAAGGATAAAATACATTTCTGTGTGGTGTATCCGATTTTTTTAATGTGAAATTCTGCACCGCACGGCACCATCCCACTCACCAGCGCTTCCAGTTTGTATGCAATTTATTTCATTTGATAAAGGCATACACTTAAGCATGAGATCAACCTTTTATAGAACAAATGTACACTTTTCCTCCTTTCCTTGACCAGCCATCAAATCAAATCATTCAAAAGTGTCCTCTTAGCTCCAGCAGAAAGTTCCACAAAAAAAAAAAACACTTCCCAGATATTCAGTGTGTCCCATTTGATCTGTGGGAGTGAAGTAGTGTCCTTGTGCTCTTAACTCAAGCACACACACAACAAGGTTATAATTATTATCATCATCATTGTTTGTGGCGCACCAAAATTGCAGCAAAGGTGAAATGGAGCACTTAAAATCATTCTCCCAGACACAAACCGCTTGGAATGGTCGCCCAAGCTCTTGCGGACATGTCAGATATGCTGTAGTCGTTTAGGTAATCACAGAAATACTAAGATAAGAATCATTCATCTGTCTGTGCAGCACTTTTGGGAAAGCGATGGAAAAAAATAATGGAGGAAAAAAAATCCAGAACAGACAAGAATCCATGGTGTGTAAAAAAACTAAAAGCAAAAACACTATCTTAGTATATATATTTATTTGAAAAAGATTTTTAGGAAAGTTACTGAACATGCATTCATATCATACAGTCTTATATACAAAGTCGATTAGAGGCTGACAGCGGGGGCCTAATTGATGCGTAATGATTGATGAGCGGCAGAAGAAGAACATTAGAATTCGTATTTTTGGTCAACCAGTACCAATTTTTCAATCGCCTAAGAGTCGGTCCAGTTTATCGGATAAAAGCACGGTTTACTCTTGATGGGTAAGTAAGAGAACAAATGTGAAACATTATACTTTTTGATCTCTATTGGTGAAGTTATGTAAGAAATACAGACGTGACACTTTGTACAAGGGTGGTGTGAAGGTCACCCATCAAATTTTGACATTTTACTTTCTCTTCCACGAACCAGGCGGTATCACCCTAAGTATCGAACTTTGGGCTGTGATGCTCTGTTTTTTTTTGGTTTGTTTGTTTGGGGCATCACTTTATTTTTCTTGCAATCTGCAAATTGGAAGAGTAGAAAGCTCATTCCTCCGCTTTTAAAGCAACGTGTACAATAAACTGATGTTCCGACATCGATCTGGATGTCGCAGTCGCCATTGTTTACGCTGCAAGCTAAACATCTACTCAAGGACAGCTGTTTTTGTTTTGTTCGCCGTGGTGATGACGCCGAAGCATAATACGGCCCTAACTCTTCTACACAAAAGGTTAAACATTCGTCGCAACATCCACCTCGATTGTGTTGCGTGTGCTACTGTTTTTCGGACAATCGCACCGCACGGTGGCGCTCTTTTTAGACCCTGTAAGTTGGATTGCCGTGAAATTTCTACTACAACACACCTGCTGTAACTTGAAGGTGTTTAGCCGAATCACCGGGAAATTGGGAAACACCTCCTTCACGGTCTGACAAGCACATTTTTCGGTACTCATTTTTCGGTACGCTGTTTGAGAGCAAAAGGACGCCGTGATGTAGCATCATTGGGGATAATGGGAGGAAGAGGATGATGGGAGATAACCAATGGGAGGGCAGCTTCTTCTTCTTCGGTTTTACGGCGGTTGGCACTTTGGTGCAATACCGCCTCAGGGGAGGGCAGCACTCAATCGTATTTTGAATATTTTTTCTTAAATGGGACGGAAATATCTTCAAAGCCCAATCTGTTTACTGGATTTCTCATATGACGAGGTTTTCGTAAGTCGAGGTTCCGCTGTTTTGTTTTGTGGCCTTGACAGAGGTCTGTGCTCAGCCAAATAAGCAGGATTTTTATCACGTGGTATGCAAAGGGACATGTAGCGTCATTTTAGTGATTACAGTCAGCATTCCCGGCATGGACTTTTCTAGGACATTAAGCTTCTGCACTATGTGGGAAGTGAGGCTTTTATGACATTTTTGTGTGTGTCCCCCCCACCCGCAGATGTAATCAGATTACAGCACACAGCTGGGCTCATTGGAGCAGTCATTGTTGCTATGGTTACTGTCCACATGCCTCTTCCCCAGCTCCTTGCCTGCCTGCTGATGATCACTGGTACCAGCATGACTGTGGTGGGCG
The DNA here is from genome assembly GCA_024372805.1 of Oostethus manadensis. Classification (NCBI taxonomy): domain Eukaryota; kingdom Metazoa; phylum Chordata; class Actinopteri; order Syngnathiformes; family Syngnathidae; genus Oostethus; species Oostethus manadensis. The sequence goes on along the minus strand of QODF01000047.1, from coordinate 553,675 downwards.
GCAGGGATGGAAGGTCGCTTGCTGTGCCCCTGCGGGTGCCCCTCGCTTTGGGGGTGGCCGTGAGCGTGCCCTTTGGGGCTGCTGTGGAACTCCTCTTCGATGAACCCCGACTCTCTCTTGGTCTCGTCCAGCATCTGGAAGTTGTCGTACTGGTTACTGGTGACGATGTCGCTCTCTGCTACCACCTGCAGGTAGGCCCGCACGCGATGGTGGCGCACCCCCCCTTCCTGGTCGCTGAAGTCGATGACTCTGCATTCGTAGGTGCCCTCGTCGGACGACTTGACCCGGGAGAGGCGGAGCTTATGGGAGATGTTGCTTCCTACGACCTTTACCACCTGGTAACCATTAAGACAAAATATCAGTTATGTAGAAATAATGTGCCTTTGGGTACACGCCGGTCCTGGCTGATCAGTACAGTATGGCTAAAATGATTGAATAAAACCTCAATAAGAAGAAAACAACGTGTGACTATACATGACTACACAAATAATATTTTTTGTTATATATTTTAGCTGCATTGTGGCTGAGGGGTTAGCCTGAATCTCCGTTGAGCATCTCCCTGTTGTCCCTGTGGGTTTCTTCCGGGTACCTCCGGCTTCCTCCCCACATTTCAAAAGTGCATGCATGTTAGGTACATTGTTGGCTCCAAATTGTCCATAGGTATGTAATGGTTGTTTGTCTAGACCAGCGTTTTTCAACCTTTTTTGAACCAAGGCACACTTTTTTCATTCCCAAAATCCCATGGCACACCACCAGCAGAAAACGTAAACATTCATCTCTGTAGCCTATAGAAAAAATACAAAGTGTTGCCACCTACTGCTATTTAGCTTATTACATGATTACTCTGCTGATTATTGGACAGCACCGACACTCAGCAATGGCACATTACTGGCGGAATCATTTTCAAAAAATATTTATACACCAATTAGGGTGAAAGTGGATGATTTCCCACGGCACACAGTGGTTGAGAAACACCGGTGCTGCGATTGGCTGGCGACCAGTCCAGAGTATACCCCATCTCTTGCAAAAAGTCAGCTGGTATAGGCTCCAGCATACCCCGCGGCCCTAGTGAGGATAAGCTGCATAGAAGATGGATGGATTACATAGGTTATCTTCTTTTTACACTTGGATGCTAAGATTGTCTGTACAGCGGTTTGGAGGTTTGATTAGTTCTACTTCCATGATTTCCTCTGGGGAAAAAGTGCTGGGGCGGTTCCAAACAGGCCCCAGCACCACGAGTGTTTGTTTCACACGCATGCATTAATTAATGTCTATAGAAATCTAGAACACATTTGCATATTTCGTCTTTACCGTCAACATAAGGCAGACGAAGGGGTCTTATCGGTGTGTGAAATGTGTAGTGATGTACTGAGGGATAAATGTTACAGTCTGTTGATATGATGCATTTCAGGTTTAAGGAAAAAAGACGACACATTTGCCACATACAAATCTATGCCGTGGTTACCATGGAAACCAGAAGGCGCATAAGGTCACTTTGTGACTTCTTGGTGCTGCACATTTGAAATATGCATCCGTTTCTTGAGTGAGGCGGTCCCTTTGCGTGGCGGGGAAAGGGAACTTGTTGACGACATGCTCGGAGTGTTTTAGAAAATAAAGAAATAAACCCAATCCTTGTGTGTGTGTGTGAAATGGGATAAGCAACAACTACAATCAGTCTAATCAGCCAGAAGAAGACATGTAAATGTAATCAGGAGGAGGCTGCGCCTCATGCCATCATCTAGGATTACGATTCTTCTTCACACAGCAGAAGGGATGTTATTAACTCACACTTATCTTTGTAGCATCCTTTGGCATCTCCTCCTCTGGAGCTACCTGTAACAGGGAAAAAGTAAAGCATGTCAATCAGAGAAGAGAAGACAGGGAAGTCTCTCTTAGAATACATCACAGCATATCTTAGCCATCGCCCTACATCATCCCTCGTTTATCGTCGTTAATTGGTTCCACATGCACTAAGTGAATTTCTGCGAGGTAGGATTCGATATTAATAAATGGAATATTTTCCCAGTCAAAATATAGAAAAACTGTTTTAAACCATCATTAGTATTATTAACACGATTGATTAATACGATGCGATTGACTGGTCGCCAGTCACATATAGACAAACAAGCATTCACACTCACATTCATACCTATGGGCAATTTAGAGTCGCCTATTAACCTAACATGCTTGTTTGTCTATATGTGCCCTGGGATTGACTGGCGACCAGTCCACGGTGTACCCCTGTTTTTGGAATGTGGGAAGAAAACCGGAGTACCCGGAGAAGACCCACACACACGCACGGGGAGAACATGCAAACTCCACACGGAGATGCCCAACGGAGATTCGAACCATGAACGTCCAGACGGCCGACATGCTACCCACTCATCCATCGTGCGGCCTAATGATGATTCATTTAGTCTGTATTTTTATGTCAGTTGTATTTTTTTTAATTAAAGTGTTGGTCCAATTCGGAGTTTGGAACATGACGATAGGCCTTTCTGCCGTAAACAATGTCTCATCATTTAAACATGTTTGTCTAAACATTGCATACAATTCTAAACAGTATAATGTCTTTTGATGCTAATATAAGCCACTACAGCATTGACCGTATTGCTGTTTTTTCTGTTGGGTTGACGCTACCTCATTGGTTTTCCACTGCTGTCTGTCTGCCCAGTCCACATGGTTACGGATGTACCACCACTGGATTTCTAGAGAGTAGGAAGGCGTCCCGGCTCCCCTGAACGAGCAGGCCATCTCCACATCTTGACCCCTGTGAGCCGTCACATCGTGAGGCACCTCTGTGAACATGGCTGGACAGAGAAGACAGAGAAAAGGTTAGCACATGCTAGAAAGCTTTCTAGTGATCATTGCTTTTGCGCAGGAAGAAAATGCAATGCACAACGAGCTCCTCCTAGACAGTTTGTCCGATTGCTACCCAAATTTGTCCTAGACACGTGGAGGCACATAAATGACATAAGTGATTTGTGAGTCTTCATCACAGTGCAAAACCGGTTGTGGCACACCCTGTTGAGATTCATGTCACAGTGCCAACTAGTGATGACAGAAAACGTGTAAATCAAGCGTTTGCGCTCAGTCAGCGCATATGGGTGGGGAATGGTGGCAACAATTGCCATAACATTTGTTCCAGAAGCTCAAATCTCCCCCAAATTTCATGTGGCTAGTTGTTGTCTCCGCCCACAACTGATTATAATGTTTCAGAAACATGTATAAATGTCACACTTCCATTGCAAATACTGCAACAACCCTTCAAAATATGAACTGTATTTTCACCTGGAACAAACAACTTGTCTATGAGAAACTATTAACTATGAAAAGCTACATTTTATACTATCACTATTCATTTCTGTATCTATAAAGACCTCCTTTGTAATCATTGCCTTACTCATAATAAATGCCTTGAACGCTCTGCAATTGAGTAAATAAATGCCTCTATGTAATAATTAGGGCCGATTAAAATATTTGATCACAATTAATCGCACTTTATTCATGATAACTTGTAATTAATCACATTTGATTGCACTGGTACTTTACATGTAGATGCCATATTTTTACAAACTATTTGTAAACATGCTAATATTTACTTCATATTCTCTTTATTACTTATATTATTTTTATTTTGTTTTATTATACTTTTATAATATAATGTAAATGTGATTTTTGTCTTTAAGTTTTGTCTTTTTCGTCTACAATTGAGCTGCTGTAACCAAGCAATTTCCCTTGTAGTTCAGTAAAGTCTGCAAGTCTAAAATAAATGTTTATCTATAATCAGTAGGGATGTAAAGTCTCTTTTGCTACAGGATTCGATGTGCAACTACGATAACTACGTCAGATTTTATGTAAAAGAATATCAATATTGAACATATGGGCTATCATTTATTCACAAATAACACGCAGTTAGAAATCCCCCACTTTTTTCATGTTTTTCTATTTGACGGTCCTTGAACGCACTGTCTTCGTTCTCACACGCTACAAAGGATTACTATACTGTGTTTGTACACCTCCTATTTGCTCCCAAATGCTGATGCTATGTGGGAAGGCATAAAAGTAAGAACTGATGAGCTTATTGAGTGCTTAAGTGCACATTTGTGATGAACAACTTATCTGAAAACAACCTCCAGGCGGATGGTGGTTTTGTATTTATTGTGTGCTTTTAATTTGATGTTGTTCCTGTTATAGTTTTGCACAATCCATGCAAAATAAGACAAATTAGATGGCTATAATGTTCGTACGAGAGCTATAATGCTAGTGTCAATGGCATAGCATTAGCTAGCTCCCCAAATAGCTCTCATCAGCAGTACACCGGTACTGCTAGCAGCTCCTAGCCTAAATTTTAGTGAGCAGTTCCAAAGGAAAACGAGAGACCGCTCACATCTAAAAACACTCGTTAGTTTGGACACTTTATGCCAAGGTAGCGCTGTATAAATTGACAAAACAATACCTGCAAATTTCCCACTTCTCCCAGAGGCGACATACTTCATCACAGCAACACAAACAAACTTTGCCAGGGCTTTCACGCTAATCTTGCCATTCGAAATACAGTTTCTTTGCCCATTTCTGCTCAGTATTTTCTTGTCGTTTCCCACAAATCTGCCGGCGCTGCGGGGCAAAGGTTCGAACAGGACGGGCCTCCAAATATGAGTGCCGATAAAGGGCAGTTCCGTCATTAACGCGTTAACTTTGACAGCCCTAGTAATAATATAATGCTACACATATGAGCAAAAATGTTTGTATGTCCACACTTTGCAGTACTGTCGGAGTTCCAAGTTGAATAAAGAATAAACAAAAACATCAACGTAACGCCCGCTCTCGACACGCTAACATGTCCGCTTCGGCTGGAAATATTTGTCTCCTCAGTGAAATGTGCTTTTGTTGGTGCAATAACTCATTCCAGCACACTGCTAATGTTTGTAAATCATTGCACATGATTGTACCACCACCCATCTTACAGTTGCAAAATACAGTAATTACATAGTAGGTTGTTTTGCTCATGGACAAGCATTCATGATGATAGTTATAACAAATAATTTTTGCCAAGAGAGCATCTCCACACTCATACTGTATGAGTTGTGTGAGCAGTCATGAGTAGTCCTTTTTAAAATCACCAAAAAGGCCGCAGCTGATGTTCTTCCAGAAGAACATCATCAAAAAATGCCCAATTGGCGGCAGAAAAGTAACCAAAAACAGGTATTGATAGAACCTCTCACCCCATTTTGAAATGGAAACCTTAACGAGCCAGTTCTCGTGCGACGGAATTTCCAGGAGTGGCAGAAATGTTTGCTGGTTTTATCTTTATTTCTCATTTCATTTTAAGCATTACTTTAGCAACATTTAAACAAAACAAACACTCTATGCTTGTAAAGACAAAAAAGCACTTTATTTTTTCATGATTCATTTAATTGTCATCAAATTATGACTTTCATTCTATTTCATATATACTAATAATATTTTTAGCTTATTTATCATGATATTAGTGCTTCATTCTTGCCAAATTAAAATTTTTCTTGTGCTGCTGCAAATGTATCTTTTTCCCTCATGATATCAAAAATGCATGTTTATTTTTTTTTCTCATAATGCAACAATTGTATTCTAACTTTTCATAAAAGATATAATAATATTGTTTATCTATATTACTCTCGTAATCGCTTTATTTTTGTAAAATGATTTTTAAAAAGTTCATATCACATAATATTGCCTCGACTTTGTTCCCTGCGGTGCAATAGATCACCATCATTACTTATCATAGCTAATTTCCAATGGATGGGTTTTATTTTCAATATTACATAGTTTGCTTTGTTTTAATCTGCTATGTTACATTCCAACCACTGCTCTGTATTAAATATTAAAGACTGAAACAAAGGAAAAACATCACACTGTGAACACCATGAGGGTAAAGGCAACCAAGAAAATCTGAAGTACGGACTTTAAAACGTGATATTTTTGAACTTATCATTGAAAAAGTATTTGTATATTTCTTAAACTTAACTCCCACCTAGGAGATATTACATGGAAGAACCGCATTATTATTATTGCTTAGCAGTGTGTAGCATTGCTCGTGTATATTGATCCAAATCCGCTTGTGTTTTTCATCTGTGATAGCCGAGACGACGAGCTAACTATTGATTTCACGCGACTGAACTGCGGTGACAAAAGCTTTCCCCGTTGTTGTGCTTCTGTTGATGATATTCAAAGCTACTTGGGGCACTTCTGTGCTAGAGATAGAGCTTGAGAAATTGCTCCTGGCGCTGATAAGAATCTTGTCTCGGCCGCAACGCAAACCTTCAGTGTACAATTTGGGCCTTTTTGTGATAGACATCTCCGGTACATACAAATATCAGAGACATTATTGTACACCTGCACAGTACAGGTTAGACTACGTTAGCTATACCGTAGTGTTTAAAAAAAACAATGAAATATGTAAAAGACATGTTACATTAAATATTATAGAATAACAAATCAGTGTAAGTGTAAATGTGAAAAAAAATTGTTAATTTGCAGGAATAAAATGTTGCAATTCTACCTCCACAATATTAAAAGAAAAAAGAGAAATATTGTGAAAATGATTTTCTTTCCCAGAAAACAAATCATTTTTAAAAATTACATGAACAATTTTTTGGTCCCAGAAGATTTGCACTTTTCTGTCATATTTTTCTAGCATCACAATTTTATTTTCTTGTAGTATTTCTACTTGATATTTCTCGTCCATCCATTTTCTACGCCGCTTATCCTCAGAATTTCTAATCATAGAATTGACCTTTTGCTCGTTTGGATCTTAATGAGGTTTTAAGTAGAGCTACAATATCCAAAGCAAGAAAGGGGAGCGAGACAAAAAGCATAATTTATTGAAAACAACAATTAAAGTGAGATAGGCTGTTTATCAGCTGATCAAAAGTTGAAGACCATTGCTCAAAAAATGACAAAAAACTCCAAACCAGAACAAAACATGTTCTCAGTAGGACTCATTAATGAGTCGCTCCACCGTTCTTGTTAATCACTTAAAAATTTGCTTTGGGCATGCTTGATGCGAGTGTTTCCAGGAAGCAAGAAGGAACATTGCTCCAAGTCCTACCCGCTTATCCTCATTAGGGTCGCGGGTATGCTGGAGCCTATCCCAGCTGACTTTGGGCGAGAGGCGGGGTACACCCTGGACTGGTCGCCAGCCAATCGCAGGGCAGACATACAAACATTCACACTCTAACGGACAATTTAGAGCGGCCAATTAAGCTAACATGCATGTTTCTGGAATGTGGGAGGAAACCGGAGTACCCGGAGAAAACCCACACACGCACGGGAGAACATGCAAACTCCACATAGAGATGCCCAACGGAGGTTCGAACCCTGAACTCCCTGACTGTGAGGCCGACATGCTACCCACTCATCCACCGTGCGACCATTTGGGAACCACTGCTATAATAAACACCCTTTTCAGTTAAACAGAATGTTTAATAAGCACATGCACAGTTCAGTTCCAAATGTGAAAACTGTAAATAATTCATGTGTTAGATTTGTAAATACATCGTTATTTGTGTTGTTTATGTCGAGATGTATTGACTGGCAATCTCAAAATATGTTTTATTCAGTTGTTATAATTTATTCTTCCTCATAAATTATCACTTTCTGCAGTATTTCTTCCTCATAATTACAACATTTAAGGAGCCTTCAAGCATTTTCTGTTTTTAATTTGGCTTCAAGACTCACAAAGCATTCATTTCTCCAGTACACTACATTACGGATTAGGGATTGTGGTTGCAGCTGTGAATGATGCTGATACTGCTCAATATGGCTGCTGCTGCTGCTGCTGCATCAGGCCTCTTACTTACACACACCCACACCCTCAAAAAGCTTCGAAAAATGGCGTCAAAAAATGAGGAAGAAGCCACAGTGTAGCATGACTCACAGGCTATTATAATGCTAGTTATGGCCATATTAGTGCGTCCGTTGTGTGTGTGTGTGTTTGTGTAGGTCTTTGTTGTTCAATTTCCCCCTCACACATCCTCTCATTGTTACACTAATTTCATTAATAGTCCCAAATGGACTGTATACACAAATGCAGCCAACTGCCTTCCTATTCACCAAGCGTAATAATGCTGAAAATGCTATATTTTTGCTGTACATTGACTGTGAATTTGAAAAGTGATGTGGAAATTAGGGCATAAATAAGTTAACGTGTAATACATGAAAATAAAGGCAGTATAAATGACATTTTAAAAACACGCTTTTCAAGTAGGTAACCATAATTGACATTTTCTGCAAATTACTTTCTATTGTCCATGTTGGACAGTTCACTTGCACATCTGATCATTTTAATCTGATAATCTAAACTCTAATAATAGTAATAATGCTAATAAAATCAAGTAAAACTGTGCACCGTGCCAAGACTTCTCACATCACAAAAACACAGAGGAAATACAAACGAGAATGAAATAATTCCTTTTTTACATTGTAGCTTAAATAGGAAGTGGTTTGATGGCGTTCTTTGCTGGAGGCATCTACAAATCCAGCAGAGGGCACTGCCCAAGTGCTGCACAAGTAAATTCTGTCAACATCTTCCAGCAGGAAGATGGTTTGGCAAGACTCAATGTTTCTGTAACTGCACGTTTAGTAAGAATAATGTATACTGTATGCCTGTAATTTTTGGTTAAAGTGTACAACGGAATCAGAAATGCGTTTAATAACAGTGAGAATCATAATATAGGATTTAAAGCAGTTTTGTCCATAATGCTAGCCTGTGTGAAATACATGTTATCCTTGTTTAGTAGTAGTGTACTATACTTCATTTTGTGATATAGTATTTTGTGTTTTTATATAAAGACCGTCAACACAGTCCTTGTGCTTTCCACTTTCCTGCTACTTTTGGCTGCAATCCCAACTGCTTGCTTCCGTGCTCCACTTGTTTCCCTTTTAATCAAGTAGAACAGAAAAAAGGTGAAAAGGAGAAACCGGGCTATGTCAGCCAAATTTCAGACAAATTTCCTCTGATAGTTGCCACAAGGGGGCAGTTTCAGGACCAGGCGCTTTAAGTGAAGTCTCTATTTACAATATTTCTCAATGAATGAATGATAAGCTGCATAGAAAATGGAGGGCTGGATGGAAAAATAATTTTAAATAATTTACATATTATTACAACTAGGGATGTAATTATTATTAGCTTTTTTTCCAACATCCGATATGCCAATACATGTCTAACTCTCAATTTCCGATTCCGATATCAACACATACCCATATAAGTAACATCACATATGTCCTGTTGAGAAGCTAATGGATACAGCGTCATCGCTTAGCCTCTCGACGTGGCCGTAAACATTGTGCAACTGTGTGCAACATTTTCTGCCTTCTATATGTCTGCTGCTATTTCACAGTTTTTAACTTTCTGCTACTCCACAGAATGAATGAATGCATATAATGTTTTCCACAACATCAGCAAAATAGAATTGTAAGTGAGTCTTACCTATGAAAGGTTATTGTAGGGTATTTGGTTTGGGGAGTAAAACGATAGGGGCACTTCCAAATAGCACATGAATGAGGAATCTTCTCTGCTCCAACGCTTTCTACATCCAATATGGCGGCGACGTTGACGGATGGCTCAGCGAAAGATGTGGCGGGTATGTATATGTGCCACCGCCCTCACCATTAGAGGTGTTTTGACAACCCTCTTATGGCGAGCACAAACACACAGGGGTGTCTATAAACGTCTATAAACTATGGGTGTCTATAAACTCCTAAACGTTGCCATGCAATACAGCCACAAATGTTATTATTACTAATTAATTATAATAACTATTACTTAATTATTACTCTAACGGTACTTTTTGTTCGAGGTGATTTGTCACAGAGTGGATGCCTAAATTGGGAATGATTATGAAATCACATAATCAGTCCACGATATTTTCTGGCTTCGAAAAGGTCCAATGCAGAATTTGACCTCAGCCTAACGATGGAGTGTCAAGAGACTCCCAACTCATGAGACAAGATGATGCACGACATCGGGCACACGAGATCGAGACAAGACAGGATTTGAACGATTTTTAATGAAAAAATACGAATGATATTGAATTGATTTGAATTTTACAAGGCACATGCTCAAAGCTCAATCATGATGGCAAAAACGGAGGTACTTGCAAAGCAAAAAGATTTTGAGGTGGCACTTAGCTAATAAAAGCATGGGAAAAGCGCATGCAGTAACCCCTCGTTTATCCCAGTAAATTGCTTCCAAACCCGACTCTGATAAGTGAATTTTCACAAAGTAGGATTCCTTATTTATATGTAAATTGAAATTTTTGTAGTTACAGCATAGAGAATCTATGTACAATATTCTATATATGGTTTTTAACATTGGTAGAGCCATCTAGACAAAGTAAAAGTAAATAAGCCATTTAAGATGTAGCTCAGCCCAACATCTGTGACAGGGCAAAGGACACCGAGTGTCATGTTCTCGTCTCGGCATGGTGGAATTCCCCCGGGGGATGAAGCGAGCTGGACGTCAGGCAGGTAAGTTGGCAGGAATCTTTAATAAAGGTGCTTCCAAGCAGCGGCAGGTACATGCCCGCGAAACGGAGCCAGGAGCAAGCAACAAAAACACGGACGTAGAAGGAATGACGCAATGACAATGAGCCGACGCCCGACTGGCGCACGCACCTGAACATAAATAGCAGGGAACCAGGTGCACGTAATTAACAGATTGAAGAAATTAGGAAACGGCCCGGACACACATGAAACTATGAAAATAATCACAATACAGAGAAACTAACACAAGGCTGTCACGTCTACGAGAAACGAGTCGTGACACTGAGGAGGCTTCATTCCATCATGGACAACCAGCATCATCTCCCAAAAGAAGCACTTTTAGTGGCAGATTACTATCACCGTCCTGCTCCACTGAATGACTGAGCAAACCATTCCTCCCCCATGCCATGCGGCTTTTCAACACAACAGAGGGGGAGTGGACTTTTTACCTGATTATATATAATATCATTATGTATTCATTTTATGTATTATTGTGTTTTAAAGCACTACAAATTGGAGCGAATGGTACTATTTATCTACTTTCTGATTTTTCTTTTTTATTATCGCTCTTTTTGCCTTTTAATTTTGTTCTGTGATTAAGTTCATTTCTCTCGGAGATGAATAAAGTCAATTTGTGTAAGACTTGTGCTCATGTATGTTGCTATAAATGTGTTTCCTGGGGAGCAGAGTAAGTGGCGGACAGGAAGTCAATGGTTCAGAGTTGAGTTTCATCTTTTTGTTGTTTTCTGAATGTCTTAAATATGTATTAAAGTTTTTTTTTTGCCATTTTTATGCTTTAAAAATCTTATTTAGGCAGAAATATATAACATTTGCTTAAATGCTTGACTAATAAGGCTGTATTTACACACAATATAGATGTATATATATATTTTTTTTTTGTTTGTTTGTTTTGTTTTTTTGAGAAGATTGATGGTGAAACCGCAAAAACCGAACCGCAACGTGACGCGGGACAACTGCATTTGGGTACGTTGAAAGCTTCGTGGAAAACAATGACAAAGCTACGCTATTTTATGACACGACGAATTTAGCTAGTTGCTTGTTCTCCTTCGTTAGCGACCACCGTAGCTCCGTCTGCTTGGAAACGGCTCGAAATTACAATTCGTGACTTGATCTTGCTCTAATTTAAACAAATTCCACCTATGTACTCGAGTTTTTGCTTTTAGAGTGTGCACGCCCCTGCTAACGTATATCCAGACTCTTGTCAGGAATAATTAGCCACTAACGAGTGTCATAATAATCTTCACGGTCTAGTAATGAGCCCCGCACAGCATGGCGGCGCTCAGCTGTCATTCCTTACTCCGAGAAATACCTGCAGCAAGACGAGGTCCAAACAGAAGCGGATGTGGAATGCTTCCATTTACACTTGCTAATGAGCTAGCGGTGTTGCATGACACAGCGGGACGTCTTCACGCCTGACTGACAAGGTTTAAGATCACCATTTCTTCCCAACAACACGACACGATAGCTCTGGAAGTACTCTTTGGAAATAATCACACTTACCGGAAGCCAGCGTTTCACTTTCATCTTGGTTTCATTTGTAGCTTTGTTTTCAGGGTACGGGATTAGGGTTCACGGTTGGCGTTAAGGTTTTGTGTTAAAGGTTTGAGGTTCGGCGTTGGAGTTTAGGTTGGATTCTTTTCACTAATTATATTATAACTATACGTTTTGGGTTTGGTTGTGGTTCAGGATCGGATTTTCGACTATCGGAGTTGGGGTTAGTGTTTAGGATAGAGTTTACGGTTGAGGTTAAGGTTTTGTGTTAAAGGTTTGAGGTCCGGTGTTGGAGTTTAGGTTGGATTCTTTTCACTAATGATATAATAACTATACGTTTTGGGTTTGGTTGTGGTTCAGGATAGGATTTTCGAGTATCGGAGTTGGGGTTAGTGTTTAGGATAGGGTTTACGGTTGGGGTTAAGGTTTTGTGTTAAAGGTTTGAGGTTCGGCGTTGGAGTTTAGGGTGGATTCTTTTCACTAATGGTATAATAACTATACGTTTTGGGTTTGGTTGTGGTTCAGGATCGGATTTTCGAGTATCGGAGTTGGGGTTAGTGTTTAGGATAGGGTTTACGGTTGGGGTTAAGGTTTTGTGTTAAAGGTTTGAGGTTCGGCGTTGGAGTTTAGGGTGGATTCTTTTCACTAATGATATAATAACTATACGTTTTGGGTTTGGTTGTGGTTCAGGATCGGATTTTCGAGTATCGGAGTTGGGGTTAGTGTTTAGGATAGGGTTTACGGTTGGGGTTAAGGTTTTGTGTTAAAGGTTTGAGGTTCGGCGTTGGAGTTTAGGGTGGATTCTTTTCACTAATGATATAATAACTATACGTTTTGGGTTTGGTTGTGGTTCAGGATCGGATTTTCGAGTATCGGAGTTGGGGTTAGTGTTTAGGATAGGGTTTGCGGTTGGGGTTAAGGTTTTGTGTTAAAGGTTTGAGGTTCGGCGTTGGAGTTTAGGGTGGATTCTTTTCACTAATGATATAATAACTATACGTTTTGGGTTTGGTTGTGGTTCAGGATAGGATTTTCGAGTATCGGAGTTGGGGTTAGTGTTTAGGATAGGGTTTGCGGTTAGTGGTTAAGGTTTCAGGGCTACAGTCACGTTTTGACACACAGTGGACCGTCTGATAATGCATTTTCATGAGGACATTTCTTTTAACACTAATTGTATTGTATTAGTCTCATGGTGGTCGAGTAGTTAGCATGTTGGCCACACAGTCAGGAGATCTGGAAGAATCTATGCTTGACATCTCTGTGTGAAGTTTTCATGTTCTCCTCGTGCATGCGTGAGTTTTCTACCCCTATTCCAAAAAAACATGCATGTTAGGTTGATTGGCGACTCTAATTTGTCCATACATATGTATGAATGGTTGTCTGTCCATATGTGCCATGCGATTGACTGGTGACCAGTGTGCCCCTGCCTCTTGCCCAAAGTCATCTGGGATAGGCTGCAGCATACCCCCACGACCCTAATTAGGATAAATGGGTGGATGGATGTCTTTTAGTAGAACATGTTGACACAGGCTTATGCTTAGTCCTAGCTTTGTTTGTTATTCTGTTTTTTCCTGTACAAATAACCACTGTTATTGGCTACGAAAACACAGCGAGGGTGACTTGAAACCAGTGTGTCTCTCTGCATGCAACACTAGAATTCCCCCGTCATCTCATTACGTTCTTGTGTCCAGACTTCTACAGGACTTCATCAACATCTTTTAAAGGTTTTTCTAGCATTCAGTGCAGTCGCCGGTACCAAACAAGAAATCTACTGCTCAAATCATTGCATAATTCATTGGACATTATGTTTGTCGTCTTCACAAAGCTGCCTTTTGCTAGTAGCTACAGTCATGCAGCATCTTACACACACTGCCAAACAACCAGTCGATGAATTTGGAGATGCGTTGGACCACGGGGGACACAGCAATCTGTAAAGTCATCTCCAAGGTGAATCTCTAAATGAGCACAACAACCGCCATGCAGTCAGACTGCTGTTCAATCAAATAATCCCCAAATAGCATTCAATTAAAATTAATGATTGGTTTGGTTCATTTCCAGAACAATAAGGGAAGAAAATACAAAACATAAAACTGCTGAGCTTTAGTGTAAACCTTAAACCTTAAACCTTAAAATCAAACAATGCCGGAATATTGCTTTTTTCCTTTGTCCCTTTACGTATTTCACCGGGAAGGCCAAGTGTTCCCAAACAGGCGACTCGACTTTAATGACTGAAGAGGGTTTTCAAGCTCGCCATGACTCATGCTAGCCTGCCCGAGCTGCACTGTACAGGTATTTGCTTACGGAGGCTACAGAATATCACGAGGCAGCTACCTTTCCTGTCCCTCACTCAATGTTTTCTGTAAGGGAACTCGGTACGCCTCTCAAATCCAATTACCTTTACACCCCATGTGTCAATAATAACAACTGGAATTATATTGGCTTTCTAAAGGAAGTAAGAGGTAATGCAGTGCGCTTGTTTATTGCAGTTAATTGGTAGTTATTGAAAAGTAGGATTTCATATTTATAAATAGAATATTTAAGTCAATTTACAACTTTCTAAAAATGTTTTCTAACACTATTAGAGCCCTCTACACATGAAATAATACCCCTACATTCACTTTTACACTCGTGTTACCTAATATAGTAGACATAAAAATAGAAAGTAACAATAATAATAATATAGATTCGCACAATTTAGCATTGGGCTAGTTCCTTGTTGTTACTTTTTTTTCATCTACAGTACTTCCTGCGGTGGCTTTTGTCTTGTTAATGTAAAATTACTGACACCTAGTGACCAAAGTAGAATACTACATACCACGAAGTATTTTTCAATGTGTTTTCTGAATTTCTTATATGTGTATTTTTAGTTCATTTATCATCTTTATGCTTGAAAATGCATAATTTAGGGCAACATTTTGTAAGTTGGGCTCAAACACGTATATGTTCTGACTAATGATAGACCACGAAACAGCGCTGATTTCTTCATTTATATTTTTAAAAACAATGGTAATGGTAGTGTGAAGCTGCAAAATTTGAAGCGCAATGTGGTGTGGCTGTACTGTATATGCCAAAGTGAAAACAAAATCCAAAATCAATGTGTGGTTAGGATGTGATAACAATAAAATGTGTCCTTTTATCTGCATCTGTGCAGACAAGATGTCAAAGAGGCAAGGCTGCAAAAATCACAAGATGGAGCGTCTTTCCACCAGCTTTATTCTCCTGGGCCGGCCAAGCAGTGAAAGTGGAAGAAGCCGTATCAGCACTCAGCATCTAATCTGCCTAGGCCCTCTAATGCACCCCATGTGTCCTCTCCTGCACAAGGTTGGACTTGACAAACAGCAACAAGGCACCTCCAATTTACAGCTTATAGGTGAGCACTCCCTGCTGGGCCTGATTCACGACAACTAAAGCCAAGAGGAGGGGAGAAAAAACTGAGAACTAAATCAGCTTGAGCTTGTTTTTATTTCATTCCCTACAAATCAATGACATCCCTGCTAGCAGCTTATACACATTGTGAACAAATATTAACATTCCGTGTAATATTTTATGAAAAACCAGACGTTTGGCGTAAGGGGTGAGAACATTTTCTTTAACAACACACTTCCACGAGTAAATGGATGATAGTTTTGGAGGCTTCTGGGGGAATGTTTACATTTGCTATGCAAGTGCCTTGGCAAACACAGTCCACTGCGGGCTAAATCCTACCCTAGCGTCATGTCTTAGCCCAAACCCGAAACCCTAATCCAACCCCAATGAACCCTACTCATTTCCATGGTGAAGTGAAAGTAGTGATGTCCATGCAGGATAAAAGAAGCTATTGAGTGCTAAAAGTACAATGAGGTGCAGTGGAAGCTGGAAGTAAGCTTTCATGTCAGACTGAGAATAACCAAACTCTCTGTTGGCCATGACAAGACCCCCCCCCACCACCACCACCACCACCACACGCACACACCCTTTCCCCTTGTTTTAAGCCCCCTTCTTCCTCATCCTTTTCCTCCCTGGGGATTACTCCTGTGCAAGCGAGGCTCTCATGGGGACCGGCTGACTACAAGGATAAAGGAGTGGACTGGCTAGCAGAACGCTCAGATACATACTAGGTGGAAGTGCATATTCCTATACACCAGCAGATGTACGAGGAGGTCACAGGGGATTTAAACAACAACTTCTTAGCTCGGTGCGTCCATTAAGGCTGACGTTGATGTATGGATGGAGATTACAGCACAGACTGACGCTCTGCTTTAGCTCACAATTAATGTTGTCAAACGTAGACACATAGGAAAGTGTAGTCAAGGTCTTTTGGAAAGACATCTCTCGTTCAAGATCCATCACCGAGTAGATAGAAATAATCTGTCCCAGGGTCAAGCTGTCAAAACGTGTCAAACCCTTTGTTCAGGCATTGGTTGATAATTTAAGTAACACATTTCCACTGTCATACAAGTGTAAAAAGAAGCTAACTACGTCCAAACCTGAAAACGAATTCAACAATTCCAGTTAGGTATTTTGAGTACCAATGGAATAGCAACATTTGTGTGAATATATATAACTATATACAGTATAAATATATACTGTATAATATAATATAACTTCTAAATCATTTTGTAGTCATCCGATTTGGAGCTCCATATTTCCTGGAACGAGATGCAACTACAATAGCGGTCAGAGGTTTTGGGGTGTAGTACCACAGTGTGTTCCAAAAACTGTTTTTATGCAGATAGAGGACATAGTAAGTTCTGCAGAACTTGGAACACTAGTAGGGATTATTTGCACCAGCTGCCAGGCCTGATCCACCTTGTTGACCCATTTTGTTGTACCTGAAACAGGCCATTTTCTAACAGCATAGGTCCAAACTCCATTTTTTTGTATCAAACAGACTATGAATATGAACTGTAATGAAATCCTGCACATCACCCTATTGTCTCAATACACAATAGTGTGATGTACACGATTACATTTCAAAACACAATTTTTGTGGCACGTATATTGCATTAAAAAAAAAGCAAGACCAAATTTCACGTAAACAATAAATGGTTTGACTGTACAAACACAATAGGTTTATTTTTAAGTTAAATACTACTACACTGGTTTCTCTTAAAAAATAATATTAAATAAAAACAATTTAGTAAGTGTTTCTTTAACAGAAAAAGCTGCGGCAGTACACCGAGGTCCACCATTTGGTCATGGCTCCTGTATGGCATTGATAACACAAATAATATGGAAGTGGCAGTGTGCGAGGCAGAATTGGAACCGTACATAAAGTGCTTTACGCACACTATAAACCTTGCAATCCAGCATGTGTTCCCAGTGTCACTTTGCGTGTGTCTATTTTTTCCACTGGAGTTCAACAGCGGCGTGGTGTTAATGCAGCGCTGCCAAGCGTGAGAGTCACACAAATGAGGCTTTTCACAAGCACCGAGGCCAGACCGGCCATTTCTCACGCATTTATACGTATTCAACCAAGCACCCGCCCTAGCTGCCTCCATCGGGCGATACCGAGTCAACGTCAACATGTAAAAAATACACTGATGTCCCCTTTTTGTAGGTATCGTGAGTATTCAGTATTCAACTTTACGTCTTACTACTATCAAATATAATGAATATAAAATATAAAGGGAGTGAGTGACTCCAATACTAGCTGTTGTTTAACAGCAGCTAAGATGAATTAGGACTGTCTCGTGTACAAAAAAAACTCTTCCGTTCTTCCCTCCCACTCGCTGCATCTAATAAACCGAAATGGTAAAAACACATTTTGCAGCAAAATCTAAATATCATTTGAAATCAACTTTAATCCCGATATTGGAAATGTAGGCCACGTCATTCATGGCAAATTCTTGGAAGATTTTTTTGTTGAGTTCCAATTTGAACAACCTCTCAGGGACACTTTTGTGTAAAATTTGGGTTGATTACAAATTTCATCACTTTTGTGTGTTATTTTTCTAGAAGTTTGGGTCAAGTCCACATTTTTGGAGTTTAAAGCATATTTTGTTCAAAAACCTATTTTTGAACAAAACTGTACATTTTTAAAGGAATATTTTTTTTCCAGAAAATGGTTGAATTTCAAATTATATGACTTTTGAGGTCAATGTTTTTAGAAAATGTTGACTGCATTCCTAATTGTATGTCTTTTGTGGCATATTTCTTCTCACAAATATTTGTTGAAATGTCACACTGTACAGCTTTTGAGGCATATTCTTCCAGCATGTCGGTTGAATTCCAAATTTCAATATTTTTTTTCTGTAGGAATTTGCTGCAGGAGGTGTACATGATTTACAGCAAGCAACACAACATGGTGTCTTTCAGCCCTGTCAGGACTACAACATTAATTCAGCCGTCGGGCTAATTGCACAGTGAGTGGACACGGTGAATGTGGACATGCAGTGCCTTTGTGCATACTCCCACTGGGCAAGTAGGAGGCTCTCAACAGTGGTGCAATCAGGCCCAATGACTTGCAGAGACAATTTGTTCTACTGTCTAACATAAGCTAATGAGCTTGGAGAAGTTACCCCCGCTTTTTATTGCTTCTGGTTTTATCTGACATCCACTATAATATTAAGTGATAAGTGTAACATGACATCCTGCAGTGCTGGATGATGAGTATGTAAAAGAAAAAACAGGCTGTTAATAATAAAAGTAGCACCTTGCTGGCACAGTGTCACCTTTGCACACTCTCTTTGAAAGAAAGTCATCTATATGTAAAGCTGATACTTTCATATCACACACATGAAAGTAGCAGCAGGATGGAAGTTTGCCTCAAATATGGTTGATTGTTTGATATGCTGATATACAATAATGACCAAAAAATGTTTTTCCCAGTACTCAAACATGCTGATGTATATATTTCATGACCAGCATTATTCATTATTGAATGGCATTTTGATTCATATTGAAACGGAGTATTCAAATGGCTTTATATTTATTTAACTTTATTTAACCATTAAAAAAAAGTTGTATTACTTTCTTAACAACAATTAAATTAAACTAAACTTATTTTCAATAATTAAAAATACAGCTGTCAAATAATTAAAAATTGTAATCAGATTAATCAGAGTTTTGAAATTATTTAATCATGATTAATCACCATTTCCAACTACGTCTAAAATATGCCCATTTTTACTGTATTTTAAAAGCCAGGACAGAATTATATAGATTTGTATGTATTAACAGCTCTAAACAAACCGAAAACTAAATCAAGCTAAAAGATAGGTAAATAGATTTTCAGTCATGTGTGCTAACACTAGTTTCTTTAGTAGTAGCACAATGTTTGAATCACTCATGAGCAACCAGGGGTTGCATTCAAAGACACCACGTAACTTAAGTTGAATTCATATGTTTTGAGTTTTTCTGGAATTTCAAAGCATACTTAAACGCAGCAAATTGTACTTCCGCATTAAGAGTTACAAAGTGAGTGATAAGAATTTCCACTCTTTTCCCCCTTTGTCTCTCTGTTTATTTAGACAAGGGGTTGTTGTGATGTTCGGCGTGTCCCTGAATGCATCTAGTGGTAGCAACAATGAGGAAGTCCCACTTCGAGGCTGAACGACTAGAGACGTGTTTGTGAGTTGGAGACACATATATGGTGTTGGAATTGCACTGCTGTCGATGTGTTCCTGTCAGTGTGACTCTATGGGGAGCTACACTGTGCTGCCGTCTATCGTCATAACGGAGAGGTTTGGCTTGCCATGATGCAGATGCGTTAATTACGCAAAACAAATGTCATGTAGTTAATGAAATAAATCAGTTACCGCTGTTGGACCGCTATTTTTGACAGTCCAAATTTTTTTTTTTAAAGGACTAACTTTATATTAAAAAATAAGCAAACCAAACTTTTTTTAATTTCTGAAAATTAAACTAATTGAAAAAACTTTGTCAGGAGGGGCGAGAGAGGCAGGGTGCATTTTGTTGCATTTCACTGGTTTCAGTTTGGAGTTCAGTCTGTACTGTATAGATAAATTATCAGTTTCTCGTTACTATTTCCAATTAATGTGTTGGCGGGTAAGTTCCACACGGCAGACATATTTGTTTTTGTTTGTTTTCCCAAAAAATTCTATATACAGTATTTTGCTTTTTTTTTTATTTAAATGTAAATTTGATAAAAGTTTCTTCTTTTCCTTTCGGCTTATCCCTGCTTATCCCATCAGGGGTCGCCACAGCATATCATTTTCTTCTGTTTGCATGTTGCATGTTTTGATTTGGCAAAACTTTTATGTCGGATGCCCTTCCTGACACAACCCTCTATATGAGGGACATGATCTAATAGTGGTAATATTAGTTTTAAAAAAAAGCCAATTTTTAGTATCTCTAATATTAAGGGAAAAAATTGTTCATTGATGTATTGCATCAATAATTTAATTAATTTACAAAATTAATCAGGCTGCACGGTGGATGAGTGGGTAAGCACATTGGCATCACAGTCAGGAGGTTCAGGGTTCGAATCTCCGTTGGGCATCTCTGTGTGGAGTTTGTATGTTCTCCCCGTGCGTGCGTGTGTTTTCTCCGGGTACTCCTCCCACATTCCAAAAACATGCATGTTAGCTTAATTGGCTACTCTAAATTGGGTATGAATGTGAGTGTGAATGCTTGTATGTCTATCCGCGCCCTGTGATTGACCAGTCCAGGGGAAAATGGTTTTATTATCATTCAATTTGGGCGCACACAAAAGACCTCCATAGTAACAGTGAAATTTGTCATAATGTTCTCAATATATTCATGTTTTGCTTGAATTGTTTTAATGCTTTTACCAACTTCTGTTATACACATATGAATAGACTTTTAACTCAGTGTTTGCCGAAATAATGTGTATAAATATATGTGTATTTATTCCCTGTATAATGTGTAATGCAAATACAGAAAAAGCTAGAATAAAACAATGTAGACAGTGTCTTTCTACAACGATACTTTACTCATTTTCGTGAGTTTTTTTCAGGCCGCAAAGACTGATCCCCCAAAGGATGAATGCGTCATGTTGGCTACATCACCATTACTACTCCTTCCCGGCTCAGCACGGCTGCCAACACATCAGTCCTGCCAAGTGTCTTCCCAGGAGATGTCTGACTCCAAATCTGAGTATGTTTGCCTATGTGTGTGTGCGTGGTGCCTGTTTGATGCAACACTGGCTATAATGTGCCTGATGGAAGATAAACAATGCTCTCGCAGACAAGTATTCAGAGCAAGGAGGAGTAGGCCACAACTCAGAGAGAAACACACATACACATTTGAGTACACCCCTCTCACATTTGAGCAACTATTTTATTATATCTTCTAAAGGTTCAAGCCTATTGAAAGTAAATGTGCAGAGTAGTCATTGTACAGCTACAGAAAATGAGTCCACACACAGCCAGACAACACAGTAATTGTTGACAGTTAAGCATGATGGTGGAAACACGCACGAGTCTTGTCCGCACAGGGGAGCAGCGGTTAATCGAGGGGAAAATGCAAATTCCCACATGAAGTGTGACATATGGTACCAAAACATGATCACCTGCCCTGGGGAATCAGGACCACATGACATCATGGTGTTGGGCTGCATGAGTTCTTCCGGCTCTGGAAAAGCTGTGGTTGATTGTTAGATATTTCCAATATGATCCCTACTCTTGGGAAACTGGGGAGCTTTGGTTTGTGTGGGTTGCGTGGCAGGTTCACAGCATGATAATGAGCCCAAACACACCTTGAAGATTACAAGTGCCTTACTGAGGAAGCTGAAAGTGAAGGTGATGGAGTGACCAGACCTGAAACCAGTTGAGCACCTGTGGGACAAACAGAAGGAAGATGGAGTAGGCCAAGATGTCTAACATCCACCAGCTCTACCAGTGATGTCATCATGGAGGAGTGGAAGAGAATCCACTAAGAACATGTGCAGCTCTGGTCAATTCCAAGCCCAAGAGGATTAAAACTGTTAGACCCACAAAATATTCACATCAAGAACACTGTCCAGTGCCAGCAGCACTCATGCAGCCTACACCAAGATGCTACCACCACATGCTTGACAATTGTCTTCTACTCACTTGTGTTGTCAGCCAGTCAGTAATGGCTGCTTGTTGCATCATTTTCAGTGGACAGTAAATCTATGCTGTCATTCCCTGCATTTCACGGAGGGATGCATGCCCAGACCAGCTGCAAAATATCGTGAATAATTGAGACTTCAGTAACGTCTATTTTTGACAGACAGGTTGCTCCCCCGCCGCAAACCCTCCTGCTTGCTGGACGTTGACCTTCTCTTCTTTTGACCTTCTCTTCCTATTTTGACACGACATTTGCAATAAAAGTGATGGTTATTATTATTACAAGAAATTCAGCTCCGGAACCCCCAAGCTCCAGAAGCTAAAAACCCAAATGCAGAGAAAACACTAACTAATATGTCTAATATGTCTAATATAATATTATTATATATAATAATATTACATACATAATAATATGTCTCAAACATGTATGAAACACATTTTAAATGATAAAGTGTATAGACACTCACTAATAATGACGGATAATGAACTATGATTGTGTATCACGATCTCGCTCAAGGGTGGGCAGACTAAGTCCCGGGGGCCACCTCCGGCCCCCTACAAGCTTCCAAAGAGTCCAATATAAACTTTTAACACACAAGCTGGCAAGCAAGTAGTCAAGAGTCAATCTGAGATAACCTTTTGATGGTTGAAGTAGCTTTTCCCATGCAGCCATGCAGACAAACATCCATCCATCCATTTTCTACACCGCGTATCCTCCTCAGGGTAGCGGGAATGCTGGAGCACATCCCTCCAGGCAAACATAACTGACAAAAAGACAACCAAACGCATACTGTATGTGCACACAACTTAACCCACCCAATACACTGACTGGACAGTCAAGGTGGGCTGTCCACGTACTCTTAAAAAAAACCCAAATGTAAAATTCTATTTTGTTATGTGATGTGGCCTGATGTTTAATGGGCTCCTGAAAAAGGAGCAAAAGACCATGCAGTGTAGAAGATTGTATGATACTTTTATCAAGAAAAAGAGACAAGTAATTCCAGGTTGACTGGAATTATAAGCGTAAATTGTGTGTGTGTATCAAATATACAGTCTGGCCTCCCAATTTGGTAAAAAGTTTTCCCACCACGGTCTAGCCTTTAGCCACGCATCCATTGTTGTGGTGCCGCCTCCACCTCCCTATCAAGCGACTCCACTGATCACAGGGTCGTCTAATAAAGTGTTTTCTTTGTAATTAAAAAAACCCTATTAACTATATCAGATCACCATAATGTGACTGCTGAATCTCAAATATTCAGTGATCCACCGTACTGCTATGCAAGCTGTACACTGACTACTCTGATATACTGTCATAAAAATGCTAGCTGCACACATTGAGACAAATCCTAAAGATGAGTTTCCATCCTGGAATGACAGCTCAGAGAAAGAGCAGCTTTGGACCAACAATCTCAAAGAGGCCTGCAATAATTCCTCCGCTAAACTACATACAGTAAATACTGTACACACACGCATACACACACGCATGTTCCTTAATAGCAGCAGTGACACTCACATATAGAGGATCTTTGACTAGTTTGACTAGCTCTTTTTTTGCGGCAGCTCTTAAAACAGCAGCAGACTCTTGTAAGCTTGAGGATGACTGACTACTGTTTTTGCAGTTAATAAAAACAGCACACCGCTCTTGTCGTACGGCGGCTCTTTGACTGGTAATTTTGCAGTCGCTCTTTGACGACTTTACATTTGATTTATTCTCTGCAGTTCAAATCCAAGCTACTAATGCTGTGTATTATTTGTTGGGCTGTAGAACTACACACATCTCGTGGCCTTATTGATGCAGTTGTGGTTAATGTAGTCAGACTGAGTTCCCTGCAGGGAGGAGTCTGATGATGGGAAACATTTGTTGACGTAATTATGTATGAAAAAAAGCCAACAAGACTGCGTAATGTTTATTTAGTGCTACTGGGATGTGTGCCCACATTAATGGACGTAGCAAAGCGTTTGCTAAGTTGCTGTCACAGTAATGACTTTGGGTGATTCTCCAACACTAACCTGCACTATGTCTACGCCCATGCAGAGAAGAACGAGGAGGAGGGGCCGTGCCACCGGACACAATTTGATGTGAGTCTACACAACAAACACACATACTAGTAAATCCCACAATCTGCTGCCAGCGTTGCGTTTGCCGTTGTTTAAATGTCCAATAGATGAACAGAAGCTTTGTGCTCCTATTTTTTTTGTCATTAACAACAGACAACGTTTTAAAGGTGTCAGTTTAATATGCAGCATAAAAAAGAATTTGTGCTAAAAGTCATGGCAGAAAATGTAGTACTGTAACGCAGAAATTGTATGCAGCAAATTTGTATACACACCTCAGAGAACGGCATGGATAAATAAATAGTTCCCATAGGTAAATAACATTCACTAATAAACGTGGTGATTTTTACATTGAAATGCTAAGTATACTTAATGGAGGTCCGAACAAGTGATGTCAAAGCATTTAAAGAAATAAACATGCTCCATTTTGCCCCGTTACAGTCTATTCCCCTTGAGAGTTTTTACTTTCTTCACGGCTCATTTAGCCTTCACTCATTAATTAAGACGATTGATTGGCTGGAATAACGACCTGGCTGGATAAGCTGGCCTTAATGAGACTCTAATTGAAAAGTAGCAGTGGCTCAAATGGCCCTGAGGCAGATAAACACAAGGACGTCACTGCAATCACACCAAAATGTTTATTTCAGGGGACAAAAAAATGCTTCTCAAGTCAGGGTGGGCAACCTAAGGCACATGGGCCCCATATGGCCATGGCGGGTCCGTTAAGCAATTCAAAAAACTAATAAAACGTGAGAGGAACGCTTATTGTTTTGAGAAGACAAACTCTTTACTCATGCAGCCCCAGTAACTAAGCCAATCTACGTTCTTCATCACCAAAATCCGACCGGAACTGGACTCACAGGACTAATTGGGGAGTAAGTCACTGTTGATGTACTACACTAATGATGGAGATGTCTTACAACTTCATGTCAAAAAATCCAAACTATCCCTTTAAGCCTTAAGACGTGGAGAGGAAGATTGGCCACAGAATGGTAAGTGTAAATGACTATGGAATTGCTTAACCTTCAATTATTGTTTCAGATCGGCTTCCTAATGAGCATAAGGGGGTTCTATGGTCTGTTTTAAGATATTGTATATGTGGCCTCACGTTGACAAGGAATGTTGCCGTCGCTGTCAAAAGGTGTTTATATAACATGTATAATGCTTTGTAACCTTGTCGCTGTTGTGGAACCGTGTTGAGAAGATATTACGTACACAAGACACGACTTACTCTCTTGTGGCAACTTTGACGTAGTTGTTCTTGTTGTCTTGTTTTCTGCGTGTAAACCGTACTTCCAAGACAAAGGCTTTTTGTAAAGGCGTTTCTTCGCAGCAGTCGACAGTGGAAGGACAGAACTCAAGGTGGGCGTCCATTTTTCTCACGTTTTCCGGACTTGCTTCGTCCACTGCTGTCTTACACCTTCGTCTTTTGTGAGCTAAAATGACTTTGAGTGTTGCTCGGATGCTTTTAACATCCAGCAGCAACACAAATTGTGATCAACAACATACCATCGCAAGTCGACAAGCTACCTCAAGAAGTTGTTTGCTCGGCTTTTGCGAAGCAATAGTCCCAGTACGTGCGAGTTAGTTCTTCATGGCTGGCTGAATTATAAATTATAAATAGAATTTTTGCTTTCAACAAATCAAACAATGTGGAATTTTTCACTTTAAAATGACAAACAACATATAATATATCCAGTATAACAATCTATAATATATTATATAGCTGATAAATTATGTCAGGGACCCTTTAACAAAGCGAAGAATGATACCATCAGTTTGTGACAAGACTGATGGATTGGAAAGAAAAACGGAGGCCCAAATGATGTGCAGAATTGATGGTTTGGAACAGTCCATGCGCATTAACATGTGACTGGTCTCCACAGTGGACACAAGTCTCCCACCAGGGCTGCTGACCACAGAAAACAAGATGATGTTTTTTCAGCAGAGCCAACTTTCTGCAGTCAAAGAAGGTGGATGTGAATGTCAAGAGCACATATACATACATGCCTCATTATCAAGTCCATCAACAACAAACAAAGTGCTTTGCTGAGGCAAGGAATCAAACTGGAAGGAAGAAACGTCCACATCAGTGAGCATCTGACAAAATGCAACGCTGACATTGCCGAAAGCACGCGACTTAAGGAAGCAGGAGAAAATTCAAGCCGCTTGGAACTGCAATATCTATCCATGCATCCATTTTCTATACCGCTTATCCACATCAAGGTAAACGCTGAACTGGTGGAAGCCAAAGTACACGTTGTCAAAGACAAGGACATTTAAGACAACTCACAAGTAATGAAACGACTCACAAACACGATGCAGCTTGAAGTACTCAATCTTTATGCAGAAATTACCCATGAAGTGTGCAAGTCAGTCAAAAAAAATGTTACTCCAGCATTTATATATTTATTCTCAATGTCTTTGCTTAATCTATTTTCTACCTATTATTAACAATTTATTCGTAGCTATTACATTTTTATACTAGGGCTGTCAAATTTAATGTTAGCTGAAGGTTTCTTTAACAGCACCATTTTTTTGGACGCGCGATTATCGTGCGCGCTTCCCCTCAGCCCGCATTGTAGTTGAAGGAAATGCAGCAGTGACTGTGGAGCCACAAGCGGGAACAAATACTGAGCAGAAATGGAGCCAGAAAATGGTATTTTGATTGGTGGTTTGATTTAGCTTCAAAGCCCTGCAGGCGCAGCACACAAATATGCACATTAGCACTCAATAAGGTCATCAGATCTTACCTTTGTGCATTCCCGCACAGCATGAGCATTTGGCAGAAAGAAAAAGAGTAAAAAACAGTACAGTACACTTTCTAACTGTGTCTAATTATTTTTGGAATAAAATAATAATGACCCATATTTCCTAAATTAATAACCCTTTACATAAAATGTAATTGTTGTAGTCGTGTATCGGATTGTTTACCACAAAGAGATTTACAGCCCTACCTATTATAGATAAAAACATTTTTTTATCTGCGATGAATTATGAGTGACCAACAGAGGAAAGTGTGATTAATCCTGATTGACAGCCTTCATTTTTACCCTTCTTATTTCAAGTGTTTCAATTATTTCCCTAAACCCAGTAAATGATTTGCTTCTTGGTATTACATTTTTTAACACCTTCCTTTCTTTTCACACAGGATGTGAACAAAATAACCAAATCTAAGCAAACAAACCTTGTCAACATGCAAAGGATATATTGTTAATGAACTATGAATTATAGACACTGAGAAAGGGGTAAAATAAAGCAAAATAAAAATTATGAATTGTTTAAAATGCAATCATGTGATGTTGCTTAATGTAACGTGTAAATAAACCACACCATACTACACCCATGTGACTTATGACTGGGCTAGTTTGACCCTGGAACAGACCATTTTAATTTTCATAATTCCCGAAAGACAAATCTTCATGAGGTCTCCAAATAGGAACAAATTGGAAGTCAACTAAGTGTGAGAAAAACGGCAAACGAGCTGAAGATGCATTACGGCGCAGAGTTCTACCTATTTTCCCTCCACCCACCGGGGAAACATAAAAACAAAAACAAACGCATCCGCCCACATTGCCCACACTGTGCCGAAATAGCTCCCGCTGACAAGGACATTATTCACTTTGAAAGCAGCTTTCCTTGATGTTATGGATGCAGCGGGTGACCCCTGAGACATTACTCACATCCCTAGCCATGATAAATACAACACTTGTTTTTATTCTGCACACATGTACACAAAGGCCATCACAACACACACAAAGGGCTTCCTCTTTTGCACACATCCAAGCTTAAACAGGACAACTTAAAGGTTGAGCATTAGGAGGGGTGATGAGGTAAGAGGGGGACCGGATCAGAACCAGAAGGGAGGATGTTGTGTTCTGTCAGGGCTTCACTACTGACAA
Organism: Oostethus manadensis; assembly: GCA_024372805.1. Lineage (NCBI taxonomy): Eukaryota > Metazoa > Chordata > Actinopteri > Syngnathiformes > Syngnathidae > Oostethus > Oostethus manadensis. The sequence goes on along the minus strand of QODF01000047.1, from coordinate 525,693 downwards.
AGAATACTAACTCCCATCTTGAGGAAGAGGAGCACTGCAGCACTCTAGCAAAACAAAACGCTGTCAGTCATAGAAGAAGAGCAGAGTAGGGCACACATCACCAAGCCTCCAGGAGGAAGAACTTCACATCGTCAAAAACCTGAACCAGCTTCATTCTGATCCCACATCTAACATCCTTTCAGGAAGAATGCAAAGATGCCGCCGCTGGATGCTTCATTAGGAAAGCCCTTACGAGATATGTAGAAATGATAATAAAAGAATACCACAGATGGTTCCGCCCTAGAAGCCCCCGCGGATGGTGGAAAACTACAAATAATTATAATAATTCATAAAAAGAACTCTAGACCTACTGTAAACTCAATAAACAAATTGCGTTTTACACAACAATTGAAGAATTGGAGGCACGCTGTTAGGCGTTATCACGCTATTATAATTACATCTCTGCAATGTCTCATTTTAAAATTTCTTGATTGAAAGTAAGAGAAAAAAACTTCATTTCTATTCCTGTCAAAAGACTATAATCATCAAATTCATGTTTCGTAATAAATGATCAAAAAAATACAGTTCCCAATGCAGTCTACTGTGGATAACCCACCATAAATATTTTCTTAGTAACAAAAAGCTAATCAACATACAGATAAATGGAATAAATAATAAGTAACAGTATAGATAATAACAAAATAAATACATAAAAATAATTGTAAAAAAATGGTGTATATGCTTCATTTACTTGTATTTACGTATAGTTTATGACTAACATAATAATTCAACGTCGGGATGTCTGCAGTTCAGTCCCCAAACGCTCGCTCTAAGCAGCATGCTGAACAACACTGCCCTCTGTAGCCCACACACTGAACAGCAGCCTGGAACAACCCAATATACCCGTCGTGGTGATAAATGCACTCGCATAGCATTAGCTGGGTAGCTGCAAAGCCAGATGGAATCACACACGCTACCAGACGCAGAAGCCTACAAGGGCAGACTTCTCGCCAGTACACGGCCGCCGCTGGATGCTGGCGAGGCAGCTAACACTGGTATTACGCATGCCCGGGCTCACCGGCCTTTTTCTTCAGAGCTACTTTTAGAAAAGGAAAATGGTTTGTATACATTTCCTTCCACGCATTATGAACTGAAAACCCACGTTGGAGAGCCCTGATCTACGCCGTGACGGTCGAGTTGCCCGAGACATGAAAGCCAAGTTCCGGCTGCGAGGGACAACACGACAAGGTGGAGCTCCACTTTTGCTCATAGCACGGTTTTTGTGCTCTTCCAACTGTGGCTTTTTCATACCTGCAAACGCATGCCTTGTCAGAACATCTTCCTGCTGGAAAACATTGAGAGAAATTACTTGTGAGACCTTTTGCTGGATTTATGGTCTTACCCCCCCCCTCGGCTAGCACCATTAAGCCCCTTTCCATTTAAGTTACCTTTTAAGAAAAACAAGTTCTTTACAACTTAAAGCACATATTACATGTAGTAATATATACTGTATGAGTATGTGTATACTCTATGTATTGAATGAAACCTTATTTATTGGGGAGGAAAGCCAAAGCTGGCCGCATGGTGGATGAATGGGTGGCATGTTGGCCTCACAGTCAGGAGGTTCTGGGTTTGAATCTCCGTTGGGCATCTCCGTGTGGAGTTTGCATGTTCTCCCCGTGTGTGTGTGGGTTTTCTCCGGGTACTCCGCTTTCCTCCCACATTCCAAAAACATGCATGTTAGCTTCATTGGCCGCTCTAAATTGTCCATTAGAGTGTGAATGTTTGTTTGTCTATATGTGCCCTGTGATTGGCTGGCGACCAGTCCAGGGGGTACCCCGCCTCCCGCCCAAAGTCAGCTGGGATAGGCTCCAGCATACCCGCCACCCTAATGAGGATAAGCGGCATAGAAAATGAATGAATGAATGAATGAAGCCAAAGCTATTTCATCAAATTATATTAGAAATATATGCAATTATATTACATGTAACATAATTGGTGTAACAATTGTAATTAACACCTTAAGTCACACAACAACCTGGACTGGACTGTTTTTTTTTATTTATTATTGAGCTATTTGGGCTAAGAAAAAAAATATTTGTTCAATGAGACTTATATCTTCTGTAACTGTAATCCACAATAATAATAATAATAATCAATATTTACAAGTGAGTTTTTACAGGTAGAACTTGTGTTGGCTCCCATTGGGTAACGCGGGTGTGCTTCATGTTTTTTACCAGCCTTCGGTGTTGCAATGCGTGGGAGAAGATGCCATCACCCTCCAGTCGTCCACTGATGAAGCATTCGGGCGTGTGCTGCACACCTACCGTGGCTGTGGATGACGTGCTCCTCCTTGTGCCCGCGCCCGGCGTGCCTGCTGCTGCTGGTGGAGACACCAAGTTGCACGCACAGTCCCACATAGTGGAAAGTCCCCAGCAGCACTTTCAAGGCTCCCATGGCTCCTCTTGTCTTGTCTTTGTCTTCTGCTCACATGGGGTGGAGGTTCTCCAATGTTCTTTTGTCTCCTCCTCTTCCTCTCGCGGTTGCTTTAAACCCACCTGGCTTCCTTGTCTTGGATTTGGAGATGAGATGCAGCGAGCAGGCAAGCTCCAAGTGTCTGCAGTCTTCCTCCTCTGTGCGTCCGCTCACCGGGGATGACTGACTCCGCCTTCCCCGGCGCTGCCTCGGCCCTACTTGCGGCGGCGGAGGGAGACGTCGCCCGAGCAGGAGCTGTGCAGTGTGCAGCCTTAATTAATGAACAGAAGGAAGGCTGGCGCGTAGTGATCGCTCACCTTTAACCTGTGAGCGGTTTTCTGTCATGCTGAGGGACTCATCTAAACACGTATTAGGACATTTGACCTTTTTTATCATTACATCAATCTTTTATGTTGCTGTTATGGGGTATTTTGTGCAGAAAAAATGGTGTTTGTAAAATACACCAAGGGGTAATTAGTAGAGTAAATCCCCCACTTTAACTGAATTGTGTGTCAAAATAAAGTGAGACGTAATAAAAACAATTTTAAAAAAAGCCACACACACACGTTGCGTGTCAAAAATGCTCCCATTCCCTGTTGCTCTTTTTGCAGCAGATCAGTTATCAATGACAGCGATATCAAGGAGTGATATTCTTACTACATTTACAATTTTAAAATGACTTGTGTGTAGTCAGGAGGTACACGTGTCACATTTTAAGGTTAAAAAAAGAATGCCATAGATTTTGGAAAACAGCTGTCATATGGGCCGCGCGGTGGGCGGGTGGGAAGCACATTGGCCTCACAGTCAGGAGGTTCAGGGTTCGAATCTCCGTTGGGCATCTCCACCGTGTGGAGTTTGCATGTTCACCCCGTGCGTATGTGCCCTGCGATTGACTGGCGGCCAGTCCAGGGTGTACCCCGCCTCCCGCCTAAAGTCAGCTGGGATAGGCTCCAGCATACCCGCGACCCTAATGAGGATAAGCGGCAGAGAAAATGAATGAATGAGCTGTCATGGGGGGCACAGCAAATTGATGAATAAACAAGTAAGACCATTTTAGCTGTTATCGAATTTAATACATGTGAAAAATTATTAAAATCGAGGTTTTGGGTAGTTATTGTGGGGCATTTTGAGTACAATTTGAAAAAAAATCAATGAATCCACTTGGGGGGCGGGCAGCTGGATTATTCATAAAATGTGAAAAATTACCAGATGTGCTCGAAACGCTGAAATATGAGCCTTCACTTAAACGGAACTTGAGTCTAAAAGCATCCACACCAATGTTTTTGTGTGTTAAGAATGTACAATAGTAACAAACAGGTATGGTCACGTCATCATTTCCATCCATCCATTCTCTATGCCGCTTATCCTCATTAGGGTCGCGGGTATGCTGGAGCCTATCCCAGCTGGCTTTAGGCGGGAGGGGGGGTACACCCTGGACTGGTCACCAGCCAATCGCAAGGCAGACATACAAACATTCACACTCTAATAGACAATTTAGAGCGGCCAATTAACCTAACATGCATGTTTTTGGAATGTGGGAGAAAACCGGAGTACCCGGAGAAAACCCACACACACACGGGGAGAACATGCAAACTCCACACAGAGATGCCCAACGGAGATTCGAACCCAGAACCTCCTGACTGTGAGGCCAACATGCTACCCACATCATCATTTCAAAGTAAAAAAAAAAAAAAAGTATATACTGCAATTGAGTATTTTGCATAGAATTTGAAGGGATTTTTAAGAAATAATGAATTTTGGGACAAGGCTGTGTAATGTAAAAAAGATATAGTCCTGCATCCAGTGTGCATGCTGAGTGATGAGCAGCAAACATACTAACATTGCCGTGTCCGTCACTTTACATTCAGTGTCAGCGCACATTTGCAATTTTTAATGCATGTACACGCATTTGTAAAATGACAGTGTTGATGGAGTATTTTGTGTAGTCTTCTACGGGAAAAAATGAATTGAATCCATTTGGAAGAAATACAGTAAAACCCGAAAGCAGAAAAGGTGAAGGCGCATGAAAATGTTCCGGATGCACCAATGAGGGGTGAGCTGGGGCCTATCCCAGCTTCCTTCAGTGGTACCAGTTAAGCAGAGGGCATAATTGTAATATATACAACTAAACAATTTATTTTCAAATTATAACATTTAAGAAGTACATACAAAGTAGAATAGTAAATTTTATGCGGCCTTTGCGCAGTCCACGTTGGTTGTGGTGTTGCTGTCCAAGGTCCTGAAACACACAAACTATGGCGTCCCTGCTATGATATGGCCTATTGGAGTTAATGGAGCTGTACTTCTCTTTGTCTCGCCATTGATCTTGTACACAACCAGCCCGAGGGCAAGATGTGCACACCTCGTTGAACCAAATGACGAGTGAGCCACGGCGCAAGACAAGCCCCCCCCCCAAAATTGGCTAAATATGATACCGGGTTTAAATGCTTTGCTGGGCTGCTTGATATTGTAACGTCTCGGCCATTCCTGAAGGGATTGCAGTTTCTAGTGGAAGATAAGACGAGCGTGTTAAAGCACTTAACGGCCAAGGGTTGTCAGGATTGGTGGTCTCGTGACTCTTCTTGCTAGAAAGAACGGAGAGCCAACAGTGTCTCAGCAGTGTGCCGCGTATGCACGCAGTCATTTGGAAAACACAATTATTTGCCCTCCCCTCAGCTGTGAAATTGCTGTTGAACACGACGCAGTCCTAATCACTGATAAGAGATGCACACTGCCCTCCTCTGCCAATAAAACATGCAAATGAGGTCCTGCTGCTCTGTTCTAGTCATCTTTTATTGCTGGGCAATTTTTTTGTAGTTTCTAATGACTACTGGTAATCAATGCTAGATTTTAGAGTGGCTGGATTACTGTAAATGATCTAATGGTAGCAGGGGTGTTTCTTCTTATCACCAACACAACCAATGTTGTATTGGTGATAAGAAGAAAACCGCTCAGCCGGTGTCGATGTGCTGACAAGTGTAACACGCATGCCTTTCACATCGACAGGTGAGCGGCAAACAATTTAAAGCGCATGCAGAAGGAGATAAAGCTGCTGGATGCTAATAATCAGGAGGTTGCCAACAGCCACATTTGTTAATACTGTTGTGGTATGACCAAGTTCCACAAGAGGAGCATTTTAAAAGTAAATATACGGTAACGCATGTGCAAATATTTCAAAAACATATTCATATATTATAAATCTATTATATTGATATTGATTTTTTTGCCAATATCCGGTATGCCCATATTGTCCAACTCTCAATTTTCGATATCAACCGATACATGTGTAACATCGCTAAAGCTGATGGATACGTCAGCAATTAGCGTCCCGACACGGCTGTAAACAACATTGTAAAACATCTGAGAAATGGTTGCAATTGGGCATGGTAAAGCATGGCTCGAGGAACGCCACATGTTTGGTAAATCTGACGACTTCCATGACAGAAAAGGGGTTGTTATCCAGGGTGATACATTTCTGATCTGACTGATGACTTTCACCCTGGGAATTGGAAGTATTGAAGGAAGAAGTTTGCTCTACCAACGCTTTGCAGTTCCAAGTGTAATTCCGAGTTTAATATTCGAAGAAGACACCCCAGACATAAGGTAGTCAGGTACAGCGTGAGCTACCTTGTTTCTAGAGAAACACGGTTGTGTACATGCTCCAGACGAGGAGCTCTTCTTTTGTGCGCTGGAAGATACGGCAGACAAAGGCCTCTAGACACCATTTTGATCAAATTTGACACCGATAGCAACAATGTAAGATTTAAATGCTAATATCAAGCCGATAACATTGGTGGGTCGGTATGACATCCCTAGTCATGACACAGTTTTGTGTGTACAATTTGTATCATGTATGTAATTTGTATAATTCTACACACCCCACTTGAAAATGTAATGCATTTTCAAGTGGGGTGTGTAGAACGATAGAAAAAGTCAAGCGGTATGAATACTTGTAATGTATGGTTAGGTCAGTTTGCAAATAATAAAAGGTGTTATTTAAGCATTTGCAGTACTTTGCATAAAATATATGACAGTAGTTTTCTTGTGCATCTCAGTTCAGACAAAAAGCAAATAGAATGTCTGGCATTTCTTTTCTTGTCAAGAGAGACCTTCAGGTACAGCTTTTGTTGTTCCCATCTGTGCAGGCTTTAATGAGAAGCCTTGACAAATGCACTCACTGTGGCGTTTTTCAAATAAGGCAAACATGCTATCAGGATTTTATTACCGCATTTTATTACAAAAACAAAAGGTTGGTAGAAAAAAAATAATGGAAAAGGGGGAGCCAGGGGATCAACATTAAGCCTCGCCGTATTTGGTGTTGCACACTTGATTTAAACAGTTTGCTTGGCCTGGAATTGGTTGTTACACACAATAGAAATAGAAGGTTTGGTCAATTGTGTGTTCTGCTCCAGAGGAAGCGTTAATCATAAATAATGCTTGATTTAGCTGTGGTGCTTTGAAAATGAACGGCCTGTGAGGAAAAGATATCAGAAGTTCTCCAAAAGGTCCATGATCCTCTTGCGCTCCGCCTCTTTGAACTCATCACTTTTTCCATCCCCGATGCTCTCCGCGTACTCTGCAAACAGACACACGAAAAGAAACATTAGCTTTGACCACGGCATGCTGTGACATTGTTTCCGGAAGCTTCTGCAATGTCACAACATTTATTTCCACCCTGTGACGCATTCATTTTCCACCAAGGTCTTGCATGGATGATGGTAGAGTCTGACCGCTACACAAGCCTTCTGCAGCACATCCCAAAGATTCTCAGTCGGGTTAAGGTCTGGACTCCAAGTGTGAAAATGATGTCTCGTGCTCCCTGAACCACTCTTTCACAATTTGAACCCCGGCATTGTCATCTTGGAATATGGAATTAAAAACCACTGTTGGAATAACCTGCTCATTCCGTATATTCAGGTAGTCAGCTGACCTCATTCTTTGAGCACATAGTGTTGCTGAACCCAGACCTGACCAACTGCAGCAACATCGTACCTATTTGCCTGCTTAAATATCGGTGGCAACTTTTTTTTGGGCCAGGCAGTGCATATGATTTTGCACTATGTTTTTCCTGATGTTGTATATTAGCTTGGGTGTTTATGTAAATCATTCCGATACCGCAGTATACTTCACAGTTTAATATAAATCAATAAAATACTTTGATGGCTCGTATTCTTTGTTATAATTTGAAATATTGTACACTGTTTTAAAATTTTTACTAGAATTTGTGGGTGAATTTGCACATAATATTGAATTGGAATCACCGATACCAACCTGAATTTTACCCAGTATCAAATCAGAAAAGACATCAATGGTATCTCACATTACTGGAGCACACACCGCAGCAGTTTTTACTTCTGTAAACTGTCTGCATTTTACTTAGTATTGGATCGGAAAGGAAATGAGTGGTATCGCACATCACTACCTAGAACAGATCTTTTCGATTTCCATTGTTTCAAGAGGGAAAAATTGCTTTTGATTGAGCGTCCTGGTGCTGACATACTTGAATCCACACTGTGTGCATCTGTATAAGGCATCAACGACGATCCAGGGGATGCAACCAAGTTCCAGTTAGAAACAAATGTGTCCCATGTTTGCTTCACGAGAACCAAAAATTGCCTGCAAAATTGTAATCAATGAATGACGGGGCTTTTTATATGGATTGTTACGGCAAACTTACTCCCAGTCTGTTCCTGCTCTGTCACCGATGAGAGAATAAAACTGCAGAATTCACCAACTCTTCTGTTGATTCCCGGTGGTATAAAAGTACACACCTCTGCCTGGGAAAATCCATTGTTTTGGTCATTTCATTATTTAGCATGGAAAATACATTATTGAAAATGTGTTTCCCATGTTTTCCATTACTCCAAATGTAATAAATTCAGGTTTGGGTAACACGGTTTAGAAATCGCTGCACACACAAAAAATCACCACGCCCTGCCAACAAGGGTTCCCCTGCTTTTTCTTCAGGGAGTTGGCAACCCCATGTACAGGATGTGAGCAAAAGAGTGCCAGCACAATCAATTCCTTGGGCCTTTCTGGGGTTAGCTGGGGGCTGGCGCTCACAAATTGTTACTACCAGCTGTGATGAATGCCAACTTCCTTGAAAAACTTTCATTCATTCTTGGTCTTCGCATGCTGCTTTAGCTCTGTGCTTCAAAAGGTACACACACTTTCAGTCCATGCAAGGTCCCAGGGAAAATGTGGACTAGATTCTCAGGAATGTGGATGTTCTTCCAGGTACGTATGCGGGAAAAGGCACGCAGCTGGGCGGATTCTTGCTGCGCGGGATTCCCCCCTCTATGTACGTCTGTCCTTACGCAACTTCGTTCAAGATCTGCGCTCTAGGTGGAGCAACCCTAAAATGCAGGCGATCCCTGTCAAATCTGGCCATGTGTGCATCTTTCCCTCGAGTTACGCACTTTTGTGCCTTAAAAGCATGATCTTTTTCACTGACTTTATTGACATTCCCAAGTGTTAGGAAGACTCCATATTCCATGCATGGTGTTATGGCAAAGTCCACCTCTTTTGTCTATGAATCACCTAAGCCCGCCTTCCTTCATACCCTGCATGCGTGGGGTCTGCACTACGTGCACTGGGCGTGTCAGGAGTCTGGATGGGAAAACACAAATAAGGGAAGTGTGCGTAACAAAAGTGTACAAAAACTACTTGGGAGAAAAGACCCAGTGGAACCAGTGGAACGGACTAAACACAACTGAAGGGAAACTGCCATATTTATGATCAGATTTAATAATCACATTTATTCAAACTCATATTATGGCCACTTTGTCAGCATGTTATAGGAAAAAATATATGTGTATAAATAAAGATATATAGTAATATTTTAGGGAGACTTCCGCTTCCCTAAAATAGGTGTAATGACGCCACGGCATGGATGTCCACTAGAACGTGTCCTCTGCTTGTGAACGGTAAAAGTCCCCATGTATTCGATTGTCTGCTGTGCAAGGAGAAAAGCTTGCAGCGTCTGCAGCCTCCATGGGGTTTCTGCCATCATCTGAGGTGGGAATTGCATATCACGCCCCAGGAAGGTAAGGAAATTAGGGTGTATAGAGAGACGAAGATAGGAGGAGGGTCTGCAGAGCAGTTAATGGTAGAGTTATGAAGAGATATGCACTAAAGTTTGTTCAGCCTTACAGACACAAATGTCTCTTAAGATTTGTTGACTCCTCATTTTTCCCCAGAAACCTTTCCCAAGCACGACGGTACGCCACTAAGCTGTTGTCATGGCAACATGGCAGATGACAGTACAGAAGTGAGCATCAGTATTACTCAGATTAGCGACTGGCGCTGGTGTGCCGGGTGAAGTAGAAGTTCTCTTGTTCTCTGCTAGAAGAACACCAGAAGCAGCAGAGAGCTCCCAAGACAGGTAAATGTTTTAACATAGAATGACAAATAACATTCATCTCCCGTACTGTTCATTGGAGGTGCTCAAGCTGTGTGAAATATAAAACTTGTAAAACAGAAGAAAGACCTTGACAAGTTCAGCCAGCTCAATTTTGGAGCTCGGTCAACCATCTGGTGGCTTTTTATTATATCATTATACTTGTCATTAATCACTGTGTGCCTACTGGATGCGGTTTCTGCCTACTGGTTGCACCGTGTAAGCATTGGAACTGACTGGTTTGCCAGTAGATGAAAGCGTTTAATTGTAACCCCTGAGATGTGTTTTCCCATAGGGTATAGAAATGGTCAAGCTTTGGTTCCTGGATCAAGTTGTCACGATCATAAAGTGAACAATAATAGGGCATCATAAATCAATTTACGAGGTACTCAAAGACACTGAATTCTTTATTAACTGTACAGGCAATATTTAAAATCAGTTGTAAGCCATTTTAACAGCCCTACTTACACGTTAAAAAGTAGTAAAACTACCAATATGCTAATAAAACACTAATTATAATAAAAGCGTAATAAAAGTTACAAATGTACACCCATGTCTTATTTTTTTATCAGCCTGAGTTGCACAACTGTTACTCAAGTGGAGAAGTTAACCATTGACAGAATTAGTATTTGAAGCACAAACATAAATTGGTCGATCATTGCATCATAGTTTCCATAAATTTTGTACGGCCCTAAGAGGACTTTAGTTTTTGCCATCTTCTACTGGTCAAGATGACAAAAATGGGATCTCCAGGGCCTCGTGGAAATGGCAAGGCGCGCATTCACAGAGGCTATTACAAGAACATGCAACATGGATATAAATATGTATGAAGAACTGCATCCACGTTTTTGCATCCGGGGACGGACGTGAATAAAACATTGAAATGTATTTCCCTATAGGTTTTATAATGTAAACGGACTCAACTGTGACAACAATCAAAAATGTGCTTCGCACTTAAATATGAGAAAGAGCACAGGAAACATGGACTGACCGTGCGTTGATGCAAACACAGAGACAGACGCAACAATTTCCTCAGACACACAATGATAGGACTGGAGTGCTGCCATGCTGTTGGCAGCGGCACGCGTGACGGATGGCTCTATCTACTCGGTACATGCTAGAGAGGCTGGAGGCGGCTGGTGGGGGTGCATGTGAGGGGAGCCTCTTCAGCTTTGTCACACAATGATATAGGACAGACAGATGACACATCCACAAAACAAACATGCCTATCTTCCACCCAATGAAGATGCCAAGTGGGCAATCCACAGGCCATAGTTATATGACAAGTGTTAAGAACATGCGCTGGTTGAGCAACCACACTCATGCAGCCTTTGATAGATCGTTTTTACCACATGCCCTCGTTTACCCACGATAACCTCTGGCTTAAGTGCAGAATCAATGATTTCAAAAGACAACATTCTTTTTCTCGGGAAGAAATGAATCCTCCAATAAACGAGACTTTATGATGTACCGTGTGTTGCTAACGCTGTTAAAGAACCACTGTTGTCTAAGAAGGACACTGGCACCATATGTGACACTCATCACCATGCCACAACTTGCCGTTACATTCATTACTGCTGCTGCATTTATTGACTCACCTCTCATGATGTGGCGCACGACTTTGACGGAGCCTCCTCTCAAGTTGAGAATTTGATTAACTCTCTGCTGCAGCTGAAATAGCAAAGACAGTGTACAAAAAGAAGTTTGTAGATCAAAGCTTTAAAGCAAGAGGGCATTTTATTATGATTTCACCAGTCATCCACATTTTTATGTCAGACATAAGCGTAGGCCTTTGTCTTCTCTTTGTGTTCAAAAGGTAGAAAAACAGATAGAAAAAGACAGCAGATAAAAGGAGACAGAATGCACGTAATGGGACGCACCTATTCTGCTTATGCCTTCTGAGAAAAGCTCGCTTAACATAACATGATCTGCATATTAACCAAGATATAGTGACATTGTTATTGTTATTAACATTGCTACTTTGCTTGCACAGTGACATATCCACACACCACACCGGCTGAACACCAGCCGACTAGCGACTACCGGTAGCTTCACCACACACCCGCTCACAGCGCGTCGATGCTGTGCTCAAAATGCATCGGGCCACTACTGAAAGCTACTCTACTTGGGCATCGTTTCTATGTTGCTGTGTAAAATCAATTAAGGGTGTTCCGATAATGCTTAAAATGACCGATGTGTGGCAAAATACGTTAAGTATGACATGTTATCATGAATGTAACTGTTACTACATGGTCACAGCATGTGTAGAAAATAGGGCTGTCAATCAATTAAAATATTACATCGCAATTTGTCCACAGTTAACTAATATTTAATGGCTTTTATCAACATATAAATACATATTTACAAATAGCACGGAATATTATTATATATTGTTTATCTGATATTCTCTTTATTTTGTTTTTATGTTACTATGTTAATACTTATTAATACTTATGTAAAAGTAATCTAATACTATATATGAGTTTATTAACATTCCATTTTTTAAGACCGTTTGTCTTTTTTTTCTACAACTGAGCTACTGTAAGCAAACAATTTCACCTGTAGTTTAATAAAGTAAGTCTAAAATAATTTTTCATCCATAAATAGTACGGATGTAAGTCTCTTTGCGGTAAAGGACTCGATATGCAACTACAATACATTAAATTGTATGTAAAAGGATATAAATATTGACATCATTTTTGCTCCCAAATGCTGATACTACGTGGGAATGCATGCATGCAAGGTAGGTGCTAAAGACCTTATTGAGTACTAATGTATATATTATACATATTTATGCATATATTCTCAAATATCACTGTTTGTCTGCTATATGATATATTTAACTGAAATTTCTGGTCCAAACAACTAATGATTTATAAAGGAAAATCTTGAAAATTATCAGCAGTGCACACCACTGTATATATACACCTTTGTACATGCTATAATGTACATACAATCAATATAATGCTAGAATGGCATAGCCTTAAAAAGAGCGCTGTTATAGGACCCTTCCCTTAACGCGTCTTTAACGTGTCTGTCAAGTCTGCCGATATCAATAAAACTGTTTAAAAAAACACGGAGAACCACAAACACCAAGTCACAGTGTGTACCTGCGATAGTCCCGAATTGCTGATCTCCACCATGATGTAGCAGATAGACTGAAGAACAAAGAGTCCAGCATCCAGTCGACGCAGGTAGAACTCATCCTCCATGTTGTCATCCAGGATCTCACCACGGCGCACCATCTCCTGCACGTGGCAAAACCCACACAAAAGCTCTAAACTTATTCAAAGGCGATGGTACACATGCATAGGTGTAATTTATTGCATATTACTGTTTTCAAATTCCATTAATTTTTTCAGAATTCAGTTTTACACTTATTTGACCACCAAAGTGTGTGTGCACTTTGGGTGAGTGAATAGATTGTTTCTATAATTACATGCAAAAATGCAGGAGTGTAACGATTTAGCCACTACATCCTCAACTACGTCGATCTGCTGTTCACCAAGTTGCCATATCGATTGAATCGATATTAGGAAATAAAGCATTGGATTTAAGCAAGACAGTCTTTATATGCATGTGTGTTTTGTTTTGTTTTTTTCAGCCATTTTAATGATAAAGCCATTAGGTTACTTGTGTAACAGTTAGATTTTGGCATAGGTGGATTAGTCATGCTGTTGACTGAAGCGCACAGTGTCACGTAAATCAAACTCACAGATCGGTGCTTCAGAATAACATAAAATGTATGGAGGACCTTAATTCACATTGTTATCCACCTGCAGAATATAAGCATACACAATTTGCATGAGTGAAAATGAATACAGTGTGCTGCAGCACTGCTAGTGCGAGGCCTACATGAAAAATATGACACTGGATTTTCTTCCCTGGACTTTTTAATGATCAAAAAAATGTAAATGGCTACTTTGTTGACTTTTAAAACAAATGTCACAGCCTAATCTGTCCGTCCATTTTCTATGCATCTTATTCTCATTAGGGGTATGCTGGAGTCTATCCCAGCTGACTTTGGGCGAGAGGCGGGGTACACCCTGGACTGGTTGCCAGTCAATTGCATGTGGGAGGTTAGGGAAGTTATTGTATATTTTGTAGTAGGGTTGTACTTGCCAAGGTCTGCGGGTCAGCTTTTGTCTTGACTCAATGCCAACACATGTGGTCACCCATAATACTGTTAGACATTTTACCAAGTGTATTTCCGTGACCAGGTCTTTGGGTTGTTGTAGCCACTTAGCTGTTGCTGTTGTTGAGTGGGGAGTGAACTGAGTGTCACCTATCTCGCCTGCCGTCTCGTTGTGAATCTCATCTCCGCATTTGGGGACCCTTGACGTGGGTAAACATGTCGACTGACAAGTGACAACAACCGGTGACATGGCTAATGTCGGCGCCGCAACAAAAGTTGCCCGACTTTTGGCAACACAAGCCAAAGCCGTGGGGTCAACACATCAGAGCCCACTTCGGGGTGGGCCGATATTATCAGGCATTCCTTATTATTTGCTATTTTTATGCCTGAACATGCTTACATTTAGGAAAGACATGTTACATTTTCTTAAACTTGCTTTTTTAAAACGAATGTGCCACATTCAACCACAAAGCAGCAAATTGGATTAATTGATATATTTGTTAAAACTCTGACAGAGGTAAACTGCTAAATTTTGTAATGGCGATTGCAAATGTCTATTCACTAATATAAATTCAATTACATAATAAGTGTGACCACAACTGGAGTAATGATTTTTTGTTTATTCCTACTGGAAAGACGACAACACTGACAAACAAGTAGGTGTTAAAATGCAACAGTCTCCATCAGGGAGCCTAACAAGGCAAACAAATGACAATTCCCTGGCTTCCATTGCTCCTGCAACACCAAAAGTAACCTGACAACAAAGAGAGACACACATACAAAGCCAGCAGCGCTTTCATTTAAGTGTTGTTTTGCAGCTTTTCCACAAATCCATTCTCACCACTGACCAGACACACAAATCTATTGATTTGACTGCAAAACAGGAAAAAAACAAGTCCACACTCCTCCATATGCAGCTATGCATTGTTATCCATCTAAACAACCCCGTCAGTATGCCAATAACAAGGCGCCGCCAATACGCACACAGGCCACATTAATCACCATTACAGATTAAGCAGCAGGCCTGCGGGGACGAGAGGAATCTGCACGCAAACCATGATAGTGCCACACCAACAATCGGTTTTACCTCTGTAAGTGGAAAGTGTGTGAATAAAAAGCTGAAATGTGATTTTGCTTTTTAGTCCTGGAGAAAATATGGTAGTTGAAAAGCAATGTTCAGTAATTGTGTATGCGCTCAAGAAGGTCATAAAGAATCAACACTCTAGTCCAGGTGTGTCCAAAGTGCGGCACAGTGGTCATTTGTGGCCCGCACTTTTTATTTATTTATTTATTTGTCATCAGCCAATATAATATAGTATGCAAATAAAATTCAACACTGCCTGCAAACCCAAATGCTCAGCTGCCTGTTCATCACACACTATAGGGTAGGTAAATAATACTGAGCGGATTTTCTAAAATGTCATTTTTTGCCATAAACACACTTCCTTTTGTTCAATATGTCTTTAGAAAAACGATGTAGTTGACAAAATAAAAATAATTTGATTGAGTTTAGCATGTTTAATAGATTTCAATGTGAAATACAAGTGGCCCCCCACACACTTCAATGTTTCTTTATGTGGCCCTCAGTGGAATCATTTTTGGACACCCCTGTTCTAGTAGAGGATAGCTTTGTGTGTGAAAAAAACCCAAACAAAACATTACCTTAACAAGGCAACACAGTAAATTGGGTAAAAAGGGCAACTTTTTTACGCTTTCTTGATGAAAACAAATAGCCTCTAGTGTGGCGCGCAATGGCGACACACGTGACATTTCCATTCTCTCGGGTTTAATCGGGCCCCCGTCTTCAAAGATTGATGACTGTCCAGAACCCAATTATGGCTTTGCGGTTCAGCTCATTAACATGACTCAATCAACGGGGCTCAGGCACAACACAAGTGTTCATTGATGGCCTACGCCAAAATGAAAAACAATACGTCAGCTGTCACCATCGCATTGTGTCAGAAGGGCGTCATCCACTTCTCCACTTCCATGATCAATTTCTAGCTTTTATAGCATGTTATGTGTTTGTTTCACAAAGACCTACTCAAAATTATTGTGTAAAGTACTATGGAACCCCTTAAATTGAGGGGCATGTAGGCAGTGCCGTCAGACATCAGCCAAAATCTCGATTGAACTACAAAAGGACTGCCTTTTCTTTGGATATTTGCAACACGAAAAAATGTATGTACTTCTGTTTTTATACAGTGGGGGTATTGCGAACCAAGTTGATATAGCTGACACAAAAAAATAAAACTAATTGCACCACTAAAAATATGAAATGTTAAACTTCAGCAAAAATGAATTCTTGAGACGAACCTACATGAAAGGCATATAAATCCTCAGTGATGCGAGCACACCACGCCAACTTTTTGTGACATGAACAAGACCGATGAGTGCAGCAGCAAAGTTGGTCCACCGGTGAGCTTTGTCGTTGCACACAACAACTTAAGTGTGGCACTCGGTCCCTGTGGCCAAACACCAGACAGGAGAAGAAAGAGTAGCTTGTTGAGAGAAAGAATCGGACAGGGAAAGGAGAAAGGATTGCAACTTCAGGCCAGGCTGGCTACCAGCAAAATAATGAGTAAAGTCATTTTCAGCGTTGGCACTTTGGCTGTAACTCACCCACTAATTGTAATTGTAATTGTTAATGTGTGATGACATGGCCAGGATTCATCAGGTTCAAATTGGGAAAGAGTGGTTCATGAGACATCATTTTCACACATGGAGTCCAAAGTTTAACCCCATTAAGAATCTTTGGGATATGCTGGAGACGGCTTTGTGCAGCGGTCAGGCTCTACAATGCAAGATCTTGTTGAAATGAATGTAAATAAATCTTGTGACTTGTGACTTTGCAGAAGCTTATTAAAACAATGCCACAGCAAATGCGTGCCGTATTCAAAGCTAAAGGCAGTCCAACGAAATATTACAGTGTATGACCTTATTTTTGGTGGCGACTTTTTTTGGCCAGGCTGCCGTCGGACTCCTTGAATTTTTGGCTAAAAAGTTACTGAATCGATTTAAAGTTACTGAATGCTGATACTGAATGTTATAGTTGTAAATGAACCAATATTGACCTTGAATCGAATCGGCAACCATGAATTGTAGTGTGACTTGAATCGTTGTTGAGAAATCGTTACACCGATAGCAAATATCCCCGTGCACAATCTTTGGACAACACGGCTTTCAGTCAAGTTGGGTTTTTTTTGTAGCAACTACTGCTTACTCCTGTGCTGTCTCGTCTTTTGTTGATAAACAGATGCAAAGCAGCTGAGAAAATTTGGAATCATAGAGATAAGAAAACAGATGCCTCCATGGGAGGAAAATAAGCAGATTACTTTTGGGAGAAAAATGGTCCAGAGGTACAGAGGAAAAGCAAAAGTAATTTTTTCTGCATTATCCTTCTGAGAAATCAGTGGACAGGATGCTGCAAAGAAATACATTTTTTTCAAAACAGGCTTCAGGGGTGAAGGTGTGTCAGAGAGATAAAAAGCTGAGCTAACCGACGATGCACATAACTCGGATGTGGTCTTCAACACCATGTTGTAATTCATAGAAAGGTCAGGATTCTTTCTACAAGTACAAATGAGAGTACAAATGCAAGTAGAAATAAGCCACATATTGTCTTCAGGGGAAAAAAACATTTTTGCATGAAATAACTGCACTATAATATTTTTTGGCAGAAACATATTTTTTGTCTTTTCTATCTAGTGCCAACTGAATTATTTCATTCATCATCTATTTGCAAAAACTTTTGGTTTACATACTTGTATGTCTACAAATATTTCTAATTGTGGCATCAACTGTCACAAAACATATACAAGATTGGGTCCACGAAAACAAGATGAGATTTGAACATTAATTTTAAGAAAAGTACTATGAAAAATATGCCTGTATTTAACTGATTCACAAAACAATGCTGGCCTAGTCCGAAGAAGGGCGGTTGAGTTCCGGGGCGACCTGGTATTCGGCAGCCAAATCTGATTCTTGGAACGTCACTTCACTGGTTGGGGAAAGGAGCCCAAACATGTGGGCTAGTGTAGGATAATGATGGCAAGGATGCTGGACAGACCTGGCAAACCCAAACGTGTAATGAGGGTGTGCTGTGAATGTCTCGCAGAGTCTCCCGTTTGTCAAGTCTTCATCTCTCACCCCTAGCAGTGGATAGCAGTCATTGCGTGGGAAGACGTATTCCATGCGTCCATTGCTTAGGCACCTCATCAGAGCTCTGGCCGCGAAGTGATTGGTGCCAAGAAAACCCTGAACCCGATGGTGGACACCAGAGGTTAGGGCTGCCGTCAAGCTGAAGAAGGAGTCCTGTCAAGCACTGACTGGCTTGTGCGACTCAAGCAGCTAACAGGTACCAGCAGGCCAAGCAGCATGTGGTTTCAGCGTTTGTCACAGCAAAAACTGAGGTGTTGCAGTAGTTTGATGAGGCCAGGGAGCACATTGGTTGGTCGGTTCTGGTAAACCATTCAACGCCTCAAAGAGGGGAAACAGTGCCCAGTGTACATAGGCCTGCTGACCACGACTGACAACACACAAGGAGGTTGGAGTCCTTCAACGTACACAAAAAGCTGCTGCAGAACTTCTACAAGACTGTGGCCCTTCTGTATGCAGTAGTGTGCTGGGGGAGCAATTTGAAAAAGAAGGACGCCACAGGTATTGACAAACTGGTAAGGAAGTCATCCTCTGTTGTTGCCACTGAGTTGGACAGCCCGACATTTGTGGCAGAGCAAAGGACATTGAGGAGGCTTTCAGCATCTTCTCCAAACAGAAGAGCACTTTCAGTGGCAGATTACTATCACTGTCCTGCTCCACTGAAAGACTAAGAAGATCCCTCCTCCCCTATGCCATGCGGCTTTTCAACACATATAGCAACTATGTCGCTAAATTGTCAACACAAATCTCTTCTTTGTATTACCTCTGTCATGAAACGAAATCTGTGATGGCTGGAGCTTGTAAAGTTGGCGCTCAGCCAAATGATATTATGCTGTGTTATCATTTAGAGTAGCAAAGCCAGAGTTCAGTCTGATTGGCTTTTGGCTGTCCTGATCAGGCAATGCTGCTTCTCTCCAAATGAGAAGTGCTGTCACTATAATCTTGCGATATCTCACCAGACTAATGTGATCTTGTGATACCCCTTCTGTTCACCATCCTTTTATAGGACAAAGTAGACTTCTGTGGTAGTAAATCCACCACAGAAGACATTGGACAGTGTTTTTTCACAAGCAAAGAAATTAACACTTGTGCTTAAAACAAGCACTAAATTATTAGTTTTCAAAACAGCTGCATATATTTAAAAACACTTGTACTCAAAAACATGCTGGTTAGTTTGGAACTCATTGGAAGACAGACTTTTGTTTAACTGGACAAACACTAACACATTATCACTGGAAAGCCCAGGATGTTCTGTCCGCGACTCAGCTTTTATTATTGTGTTTGCATCTTAAATAAGGCCGTGGAACAGGTCTTAAGAAGCCATGGAAAGTTGGTAAGATGTATGGCGCTAATGACCACAGCAAAGCATTAGAAATCAATAGTAAAGTCAATGCAAATTTGACCTGTGCGCTGACTTTTGAATGTTAACTAAGAGATTTATCGTCATGTTGAGTCCTAAGTACCAATACAATTTTGAACGATAAAAAACACAATCAATGGCAAATGTGAACGGTATTAACTACAATTATAGCCTCATAATGATACGGCTCAGCCAACCACTGAAACTACTCAACTCAGACAGCAGAGCATAGCACCGACGATCAAATTATCAAAAGCCACTCTGTATGGTAACCGTGGAAACAGTCAGTGTTATTGTGTTCTTGTCAGTCCAAATGCAACTTTTAAGTGAAACAAACCAGCATCAACCCTGCACAACGCTGTCCTCAAGATCATCCATTAGCCACAAACAGAGACAGACAGAGAACGTTTTCTTCCTTGTCTTATTTGGAAATACTCACATATATCGTATTTGACGTATTTGTCTATGAGTCAAAAACTGTATGCGACCAAGACAAAGGGACAATAAAGGCAGCTTCATCGGCAGAGGTAATAATTATTTTTCTGAAAAGGCCTTGTTGACTGTCGGCTGACAAGTGTATGTTTAATCCCGCTTTTTGTCCATTATGACAATCGAGGCCGTAACAGGTAAACAACGTTTTGCCCTTTTGAAGTGAAAGATCAACATCAAGCAACGTCTCCCAGACACAACTAAGATTTCTGTCATGTCATGTTGTGCTCCGTGACTCAGAGAGTGGGGGTAGGACAGGATAAGTACGCGGGTGGCTTTAAAGATAGTGGTATACATGCAGACAAGGTTGCTTATCGCACACACAAATCATCCTATCGCCATTTTCCAAGAGGACAGAGAAGAAAAAGTAAAAGTGTAGGAAGATAAAATGTGAACCTGTTTGGCCTCCTGTGGCAATCTCAGTCTGACTGACAAATTAATCTTCCTGCCATTTTAAAATGGGAATCTCATGACTCCCAACTCTCAAAGCAAAATTCCATTTCCATATTAACACTTTTTTATTTGGACTGTATAGTGACTCTAAAGGACATTTTGGCAACGCTATGGGTTGTGCTCAAAATGCTTCGGAAGACATCCTAGCATATACTGTATGTAATACATTGTCAAAGTTTAATAATCAAACAAATGTCAATGAACAATTGTAATTAAAGAGAGAAATGAGTGTTATAGCAGCCAGAACTAATCGATGCATTCAGTCATTCATTCATTCATTTCTATTGCAAATGTTTGCGGAGGCGGGGTATACACCCTCGGAGCGAGTTGTGTACATACAGGAAATGTAAAAAGAGATTTTGTGCATGCCATGCTACACAAGAGGGTCTGCAGGGAGGGACGAGTTGGTGTAGTGTATGCAGGTGCCTCAACACAAGAGCATTATGCAGGTTCCACAGACTGAACTCAAAACTGAAAACACAAAAATGCAACAAAATGTCTACCTGGAGAGCAGTGAAGCATATAAGCGCATGCAGGGTCAAAATGCAGGCAGAGTACAAAACCAAAATGCAGCAGGTCTGCATTAATACTCCCACGCGCCCTGACACATCACTGTGGCCCCCCAGGGGTACCGCCCCACTCCTTAAGAAGCGCAAACACATGATGTGACGGAGTGGCTCCGACATCGGCTGCGAGTGCCACACACACACACGAGCACACATGGCACCACATACACTACACGCATGCACCTCTACTCCGGTTCCCGCATACGCAACTGACGCGGCGGCGCTCCGATGGTGCACACTCTGTGCTCCGGCCTGTCTCATATTACTTGTACATCCGTAGCATTCACTTCCGGTGTCGCGGCATCTTCAGTCGAACATGGCACACGTCACCCAACACCTTGGAAGACTTTCTGAATAAAGCACTTCAGGAATTCACTTCAGGAATTTTTTTCTATGTTCTATATTAAAGTGCTAAATAACGACGAATGTGTTGTGAAATTATTATATTTTGTTAGATATTATTTAACATTTTTGCGAAAATACAAAAGCATGTCCAAGCCAAGGTAAGTGTATAGCCCTACTTTCCATAGGTTTGCAATGAAAATGCTGTTGGCTTGAAACAGTAAAAAATATCTTACTGTTGGTCTGTGTCTAAACACAGACCAACAAATACATTTGACATGTTATTCTGTTGACTTTATTCTTGCCGTGACCTGTGTATCTAGATTCAAATTGAATCGTCTATCAGAAAGAGATGTACATTCCTACTCATCTTACAACAGTCAGTCTAGACCACTGAGACACTGAAACAGCTCAATGTGAGCCTCACAGAAGCATCCAGCTTGTCTTTCCTTTCCAGTAAAATGTCACATTGCTATGAAGAACGACTTTAGTCTCCTTCCTTGTAAGCTTTGCATGTTATACTGTGCAGGAGCCCATCTCTTTTCGCAAAAAATGAGACAGCTTTTGCATCAACTGTCCTACCTACTTGGGTTTTATGTTTTCACCAGCATTGCATCCTGATAAGCAATCAACAAGCCGCATGATGAGATTGTTGTACAACAAGACAGCTGACTCAGAGTGCACTAGACAGGGAGGGAAGTATAGGAGGTAAAAAGAGAAATGCTTACATGTTTCTCCCCTTCGATTCGCTTGTCAGCCTGTTGAACAGCCTCCAGGTACTTAAAATGCAACTCCATCAGTCGATCAACCTGGAGAGAGAAAGAAATTGAGGCAGGGAGTTAGAAAGCGAGTGTTGCAGCATACAAAAGCCATGATAAAAAGATGTGAACGCAAAAGGAGACCGTGACACAATAAAGACAACAAGGTAAACTAAAATCTTGTATCTGCACTCAACAATTTTATTCTCTTGTCCTGCTTCCGAGCTGGGGGAGTTTGCATGACCTGATAATCCCAGGAGGTAAGTATTATTGAATACTGAATACAAAAAATACTGGATAAATGTCCCTCGGACGGACCCGAGTCACCAGGGCTCCAGGACTGGAGGTGGGGCGCAATGGCGTCTCATAGCCGGTGGAAAAAATACTTTGAAGACCTCCTCCATCCCACCGACCGTCTTCCATTGAGGAAGCAGTGCTTAGGTACTCCGCGGTGGGTTCTCCTATCTTTGGGGCTGAGCTTGCCGAGGTGGTTAAAAAGCTCCTCAGTGGCAGGGCCCCGGGGTGGATGAGATCCGCCCAGAGTTCCTTAGCCCTGGATGCTGTGGGCGCGTCTTGGTAAACATGACTCTGCAGCATCGTGTGGACATCGGTCATCATCCTGGATTGGCAGATAAAGGTGGTGGTCCCCCTTTGTAAGAAGGGGGAACAGAGGGGGTGTTCCAACTATCGTGGGATCACACACCTTAGTCTTCTTGGTAAGGTCTTTTCAGGGGTTCTGGACAGTAAGATCAAAAGGTCAAAAGTTAAAACCACCCAATTTTTCCAGTTATTTATTGAAATTTAATTTGTTCAAGTCCAACAAATAACAAAAAAGTTAAGATTAACCAAAACTGAAAAATAATGTCTATTTCAGAATTAAACAAAAAGGTCTGTCCACAAAATTGGTCAACAATTTCAAGCTGTTCTGGAAGAAATGGAGGTTGATCAAGCCTTGCAACGAATTCCTACAGGTTTACCAAGTCCTGCAGTACTTACTACCTCCTGTGTATATAAAAACTAATTATAAAAACAGTGTTCAGAACACCTTCGTGAACATCAGTCAAACAGCATTGTGCTGGAGAAAATAATTTGTTGCTACAAAAATAGCAGGAAAAAGGGGCTTAGCAATGGTATATGGCATTTCTTATGTCTGACAAGTGCAGAGTTAGTTTATATGTACAAAATTGATTAAATGCAGTCCTGTTTTTTGGAGCCATCACACTCTGTTAGAGACAGGCATAGACAAATAGCTCAACTGCATTAAAGCCACAGACCCTGGGCATCTTCCTAGTAGGGCAAACTAAAAGCACTTTTAAACTGTCTAAATTCCAGCACCAAGGCTGGATTTTGGACAGCACACTTCCAATACAATATGGCATGTGTACAGGTTGATGTTGGTGAATCATGATGAAAACTGGTTTTAATCACAAATGCACTAGCTAACAAAATGCACACAAGGAAACAGAGCAAGAGATGAGAAGGAAAACACATCTAGAAGACTGACCTTCTCGCAGTCATTCTCTGTGAACTTGTTCAGGAGTCGGCTTCTCTGCTGAGACTTGAGATTTCTTAGCATGGAGGCAATAATTGAACAGACGTGCTCTATGGGAAATAAAGTGGAAAGGCAAAGTTTTGTTGTTACTACCATCAAAACATTGCCCTCACCCACCCTGCCTAAAGTTTACAATCTATTAACTTTTTATTCCTGGGCTGCACTTTGGACACCCCTGGATTAATGGCCTAAAACAATGGTTTTCAAACTGGGAGGCGCTCCCCTAGGGGGGTCCGGCGTTATGACAGGGAAAGAAATGCGAAAGGCGCGGGGGCTACCACGAACACTTGGGAACCACTGGCCTAACGGATTTCTTGATTAGGAATGAAAACAACAAGCTTCACATTAACTGAATACAAAAGTAAACAATAGTAATAATTATGTAAGTAAACCACAGAATTAATTGTTTGTTTTCATCCATCCATCCATTTTCAATATCGCTTGTCCTCACTAAAGTAGGGTCATAGTCACACCTGTTAATTTTATATTTTAGAAAACAGAACAGCAACAACAGTTTGGTAAACATGATTTTTTTCGTTACTTGAGTTTTCATTTTCCATACTTTTACAGACCTAAAAATGTATATACTCAATTTCTGCACTTTTCTATACTTGCAAAGAAACCCTATAAATAAAAAAATGCATTGGTCATTCTGAAATGAATAGTTGATAATAATAAATTAGTGCAAAATAAGATAAAATCTAATGTCTATATGTTGTGTAAATGTGACTAATAGGACTCAATAACTGACTGTATGTCTTAACTTATTTAAATGTAAATACAATTATATTATACAAAAAAGCCTACAATTCACAGTTTAAACACTTGCATTGTCAATTGCGTTTCAATTGTATTGCACAAAAATCTGAAATTAATAACAAATTGAATATACACAACTCAGGAAAAACGCTTGTGCCCCGATGTACAACAATGTATTAATACACTGCTCAAAAATATTAGAGAAAGACTTTGAAAACACATCAGATGTTAACGGGGGGAAAAATGATCTTGAATATCTTTCCTGATAATAAGTAGGTGATGTAATAGTAACAACAGTGCCAGTCAATGGTATCAATTCCTTCATCCTCCAGGAACTGCCTGCATACTCTAGCCACATGAGGTCGGGCATTGTCGTGGACCAGGAGGAACCCAGGTCCCACTGCACCAGCGTAGGTTCTAAAAATGGCTCCAAGGATTTCAACCTGATACCTAATAGTAGTCAGGATGCCATTATCTAACCTGTAGAGGTCTGTGCGTCCTTCCAGGGATATGCATCCCCAAACCATCCCTGACCCACCACTAAACCGCTCGTGCTGAATGATGTTGCAGGCAGCATAACGTTCTCCACGGCATCTCCAGACCCTTTCAGGTCTGTCGCATGTGCTCAGGTTGAACTTGCTCTAATCGGTGAAGAGCACAGGGCGCTAGTGGCGTAGCTGCCAATTTTGGTGGTCTACGGCAAATGCCAATCGAGCTCTACGGTGCTGGGCAGTGAGCACAGGGCCCACTACAGGACGCTGGGCCCTCAGGCCACCGTCATTGGAGCCTGTTTCTGATTGTTTGGTCAGAAACATTCACACCAGTGGCCTCCTGGAGGTCATTTTGTAGGGCTCTGGCAGTGCTCATCCTGTTCCTCCTTGCACAAAGGAGCAGATACCGATCCAACTGAGGGTTTAAGGACCTTATACGGCCCTGTCCAGCTCTCCTGGAGTAACTACCTGTCTCCTGGAATCTCGAAAACGAGGATTTTGATGGATTTATGGGAGAAGAGTGATTAAAAATACAGTGAGTGTATTGTTAAATAATAGAATGAAGTTCAACTAAACTCACTCTTTTGCTTCCCATTGCTTTTTTTATAGGCCGTATGTTTTACCATGCGCCTTAAAATACGGTAAATCAGAAAAATTCAGAAAAGTTTGTCAAGATTGACAAACTTTCGTATAGCGAACAAACTTTTTGTAAGCCGAAGCAAAAAAAAATCTGAAAGATATTTTCGTATCCTGGATTTTTCGCATCCCG
Organism: Oostethus manadensis; assembly: GCA_024372805.1. Taxonomy (NCBI): domain Eukaryota; kingdom Metazoa; phylum Chordata; class Actinopteri; order Syngnathiformes; family Syngnathidae; genus Oostethus; species Oostethus manadensis. Next base: position 500,008 of record QODF01000047.1, on the reverse strand, counting down.
GGGCATTCGTATCCTGGGGTTCCACTGTATATGCTAGCTGGTGGTGTTGGGTTTTTTTGTTGAAAAAACTTTGGTTGGAGCTGAAGACATATAGCACAGGAAATCCCAACACCCACAAAATAAATACTTGAGCAACTGGTTTGAGTGTACTTGTGAAACCTAGTCAAGCACTGAGTCTTCATTCAAGCAGCTGAAATCCCAATTACTTGTTTTATGATATATAATGATCAATGTATTGTGTTCATTGGTGGTACAGAACATGCCGTTGTAAAATCGCGATATCCAGACCAGATGGCGTGTGGGGTGGAGAAAAAGAAATCTAAATGGACTTCTTGAACAAGAGGTCTGTAATCTTGCTGAAGTGGGC
>QODF01000047.1:454641-494641 GCA_024372805.1 Oostethus manadensis | reverse complement strand
TTGACACATATGATTTAGTAGATAATTTACACATACTATTTATACACGTACACATTATTTATGCGTGTGTATTATTTACATGATTAACACAATTTCACTCATATCTGCAGTCAATTTCACCCACTATTAAATGGATTCATAATCACAGGGTGACTACATTTTCAGTCGGGGGAAGTTACGCTGCTCTCGTTGCCATGGTGAATCGGTGAGCCTGTGATCGATAGCGGGGTCAGTTCATGGAAGACGCTTGCGCGCACTGATTCGGGATTGGTTTCACCTGGCACCGGTGACTCATCCTGGCTTTGGCGTTGTTCAACCAAATAAGACTAGACACTCTTGTTTTGGGTTGGCTGAGCTCGGCTCAGTCATTTTCTTGGATGTCTGAATTCTACTTTTGGTTCCCAAGTTTCAATCGAATCAAGAATGAGTAGCTGGATTTGAAAAGAGGTGTTTACGCCCAATCCCAAAGCAACCTGTCAGATTTTGAGCTATTTTATGAGGAGGAATGGGGCAAAATGGCAGTGTTCAGATGTGCCAGCCTGACTGAAACACAGACTCAGTGCTGTGATTGCAGCCAAAGATTTACTTACTAAATGCTGTCCTGGGAGGGGTCAATACTAATGCAGTCATTTACCATTACCTTAAAAATTTCATTAACACAAGATTTTTCCAAATTCTTGTCAAAAACAGCAAAATTACCTTAGACATTATTGAAAATAAAAAATGTCAGTAGAAAACAGTTTATTTTGTATTTTCTGTTAATATCAATGTGCACCTTAATTTTCCAAATCATGGATCAAACACGTTTCATTCAGTTTTACCTTAAACACCATTGAAGAAACAACAAATGATGACTTCCTTGCAAATTGCTCTTTACCAATGCTGATTTGAGTTCTCTTTTTAGATGTGTGACTTCAGAGGGTACAGTGGAGTTCTTAACAGCGGGTGACGGTACTTTACTTGGTAGACAGAAAAGAGACTTCTTCACCACAGGCAAGTCCTTATAGAAAGAACTGTGGTTTCAACAAGAGCCAGACTTAAATTGAACTCGCACACGAGGCATCATTTAAGGCAGTAATTCCATTTTCACACGTGGACAAAATTGTTGGTACCTTTTGGTTAATGAAAGAAAAACTCACAATAGTCACAGAAATAACTTGAATCTGACAGAAGTAATAGTAGATGAAAATTCTATGAAATTTAACCAGTCAAAGTCAGACATCGATTTTCAACCACGCTTCAACAGAATTCTTAAACAAATAAACCCTTGAAACAGGCCTGGACAAAAATGATGGTACCCCTAGAAAAGACTGAAAAGAATGTGACCAAAGGGACATGCTAATCCACGCGTGTCCACGAATTAGCATCACAGGTGTCTCCGATCTTTTAATCCGTCAGTAGGCCAATACATAGGGCTACTGGCAGTCACTGTGCTGTTCGGTGACATAGTGTGTACCACACTCAACATGGACCAGAGGAAGCAAGGAAAGAGATGTCTCAGGAGATCAGAAAGAAAATTATAGACAAGCATCTTAAAGGAAAAGGCTATAAGACCATCTCCAGGCAGCTTGATGTTCCTGTGACTACAGTTGCACATATGTAAGATCCCTGGGACTGTAGCCAACCTCCCTGGACAATGGCCGCAGGAGAAAAATTGATGACAAATCAACGAGATGGATAATACGAATGGTAACAAAAGAGCCCAGGAAAACTTCTAAAGAGATTCAAGGTGAACTTCAAGCCCGTGGAACATCAGTGTCAGATCGCACCGTTCGTCGTTGTTGTTTGAGCCAAAGTGGACTTCATGGGAGACGACCAAGAGGGACACCACGATTGAAAACAAATCATAAAAAAGCCAGATTGGACTTTGCCAACTACAAGCCACTCTTGACAAGCCACAAAGCTTCTGGGGGAATGTCCTATGACAGATGAGACACAAATTTAACTTCTTTCCAAGGCACATCAGCTCTATGTTCACAGACAAGTAAATGACGCATATTAATCTATCTATGAAGAAAAGAACACTGCTCCTACTGTGAAACATGGAGGAGGCTCTGTTATATTCTGGGGCTGCTTTGCTGCGTATGGCACAGGGTGTCCTGAGACTGTGCAGGGTATCATGAAATCTCAAGACTATCAAGGGATTCTAAAGAAAAATGTGCTGGCCAGTGTCCGGAAGCTCGGTCTCAGTCGCAGGTCATGGGTCTAGCAGCAGGACAATGACCCAAAACACGGCTAAAAGCATCCAAGAATGGCTAAGAGGAAAACATTGGCCCTTCTATGAGCCCTGACCTAAATCCTATTAAGCATCTTTGGAAGGAGCTGCAACATGCCGTCTGGAAAAGGCATCCTTCAAATTTGAGACAACTGGAGCAGATTGCTTCAAATACCTGCTGTTTGATTGCAGTGATTGCCTCAAAAGGTTGTGCAACAAAATATTAAGTTAAGGGTACCATCATTTTTGTCCATACCTGTTACCCGAGTTTATTTTTTTAAATAATTCTGTTGAAGCATGGTTGAAAAGCCATGTCTGACTTTGATTGGTCCAATTTCCTATAATTATTTATTTATTATTACTTTTGTCAGATTTAAGTTATTTCTGTGACCATTGTGAGCTTTCATTAACCAAAGGGTTTTTTTTCCACGTGTGTAACCATGTATTTATGCGTTTATTTTATAAAATTTCCCCACATGAAATTATCCCTTGCAGTGTGACTTCCTAGACTTTTATGGTTACATGTTGTGAAAAAATTTGTCTTTCCATTAATTAAAAACTCAGTGGCACAACCCATTGGTTGTGTCCGTTAAAATTGCAGCATTTTAAGAAATAATTTAAAATGCACTGGTACAATAAAACCAAACACTGCAAGAGCAATAATAAGGATGTAAAAAACAATACACAAAACATTAGTAATCATTCACAAAGCGTTAAATGCTAAAAACAATTGAATTATTACAGTATGAGCTTACTGGCATGCGACATAATCGGGTCCCTTCGAGGAAAAAAAAGCTGCAAATGTGAACATGTTAATTAAATGTGTCTTTACGCCAGGATTTATAACAAATCCTTTCTTGTGATATATACTAATAATAGGATTAGGCGGCCTGACTCTGACAACACAGATAGCAATCAGACATGCATTGCTCAAAATGCTATGTGCACCAGAAGGGACAGTGATCGAAAGGAAGTAGATCAGAACCACGCTCGATTTGATTTTCAGCTTTTGACTGAGATAGATGACAAAACATTTATCATTGGAGTCAAGATAATGTCTTATACCAGAGGAAGGCGCTAATCTTGTCTGCTTTTGTTGTGGTTTAATAAATTAACACTGACTTAATATCAGAGAAATGATAGACGTGATCATCTAATAGGGATGATCAGAAAATGACTACACAATTGTATGTTTCATCTTGGTCAAGAATGAAAGGAGATGCATTCTGACTGATATCATTTTCAAATAGACAAGGCAGAGGCGGGAGAGCAGCAAATGGCCATGAAAATCCATCCATCCATTTTCTATGCCGCTTATCCTCATTAGGGTCGCGGGTATGCTGGAGCCTATCCCAGCTGACTTTGGGGGGGAGACGGGTACACCCTGGACTGGTCGCTAGTCAATCGCAGGGCACACATACAAACCATCACACTCTAATGGACAATTCAGAGTGGCCAATTAAGCTAACATGCATGTTTTTGGAATGTGGGAGGAAACCGGAGTACCCGGAGAAAACCCACGCATGCATGGGGGGAACATGCAAACTCTACACAGAGATGCCCAACGAAGACTTGAACCCTGAACCTCCTGACAGTGAGGCCAACATTCCACGGTGCGGCCTGACCATGAAACTACATGTGGTTTTCAAGCCAAGTATACAAAGGGTGTATGACGTACTGTACTAGTTAATGCTGTAATTATGACCAGGTCGCTTATTTTCCTAAACCTCAGATCTCAGGATGCATCTGGAAACGAGGGATAACCGGATATTTAGGAAATATGAAAATGCAATAAATGTTTAATTTTCTAACAATAACAATAGTTGTCTTTGACCACATGGTCATTTATTAACAATAGTCATACCTTGTTTATCGCGGTTAATTGAGTCCAGATCTGACCACGGTAAATACATTTTCCGCGAATTAGGATTCCTTAATTATAAAAATGGAACATTTTCAGAGTTGGAGCATAGAAAACCTCTTTCAGACATTCTAAATACGGCCTTTAGCATTACTACTATGGCTTATTTGTATTTTGTACATTTTGCCATGTTTATAATTAATAAATTAATATTTTAAATAATAAACAATTAATAAAATGATTAATTTGGGTCAGGAATACTAGCAATTTGCTCATAGATGCATATGTTGAGTTTTGACAAGTATTCAGAGAATTGAGTATTCAATCTCGAAACAGTGTTCTTATAGAAATAAAGTGAGGGTTCTATGCTCAAACTGCAATGCAGTGAGGGATGGACGTATATTGTAAAACACAGCAGCAATGAAACCAACAAATGTTAGGCAAAGGAGCAAATCGCTCACCAGCATAATAGAGTAAGCGTAAAACACGCATGACTTTCACACCAACAACTGAGCAGTGCAACCAACATTTTTAAACGCTTGAAGTACAGTAGATACTCATGACACTTCAAATGCAGCTACTGCCATTTGTAAAAAATATTGTAGTTTTGCAGTTTGGCCCATGGCGCAAATTAGAGAACACGGTTGTTATTTGCTTTTGTACACCATGCATCAAGACAATACAGAAGGCTTGGCGTTGAGGTGTCAATTGGATCAGTTTGGCAAATGGAATATACCAAGAACACACAAATATGAGCTGCTTTCAGATAGAAAGCTAGACAGATTCCTCCACAAAATCACATAGTCGCTGTTGACCTAAAAAAATGCAACAAACTTCCATTCTTCATGAAACGCTCTGCCTTTAGCCAACCAAAACGTGCCACAAGGCTACCTAAATGGTCCCCTTATTTTCACAACACAATGCACATGCTGTCACTTGGTCGGATTATCCACCGGAATAAAGTCATCTTTTTTCCAATGCATGCAGTGTACACTCAATTTAGTATGTTAACCCCTATTCTGTCAGGGCTATTTATAACAACAGCAACAATAAAAAAAGCACAACAATCTTGGCATTGAGTGGACATCTTTGCTGTGTTTGTTGTGTAATACTGCTAAAAGAGTAACACAATAGCAGGGGTAAAAACCACAGAGCTCTCCCCGTCACGCTTGGCAGAAGGAATAAATTAGATTAAAGTGCAATCCAGTTTGATATCTTCCAGTGCTTGTTGTCTATTTCGGTGCGTTGATTAGAGAAAGGGTGAAGACAGAGTCATTTGCTGGGTGGTGCGAGCAAGGACACGCTAAGGAAGTGACAGAGCTATGACTATTGAACCTTGCAATGTAAATTACTTGTTTACTTCTGTTCCTCTGCACAAACACACACACACACATACACACACAGACAGTTCATTAGCCATCAAAATATAACAAGACAGTCTGACACAAATTTCCATTGCAATTCCCTGTTCAAAGAATATACAAACACACGAGAAAGAAAACCTGATGAGATAGAAGAATGTTCATGAAGTTCAGAAAGTTACCCTTCTTTTCTTTTGCAAGACTGGACAGTTTTTATTAATTATGACAGTCCATGCACTAATGCGTGGTCATTTGCGCTGTGTCAATTTAATAAAGGATTTCATGGGGATCAATCTCAGCACCCGGGTTGGTGATGGAGTGAGCAGGGAAATGAAGGTAAAAAAAGAGAGAGGGACATCCTAATTACTTTTGACTGGAGTGGCTGATTAATTCATCTGCAGTGCTATGCTACTATGGAGACACATTTTTAATTAGAACTCCTAAAACGTGAGACGGCTCACCACATATACGCCTTATGATTTGACATGGAACATAACCTATAAAGTCACTTCACGGATTAATATAATCATGAGACTGACAGGTGATTTGTGCAGGGTGTGGCCCACCTCTGTCCCCCTACGTCGGCTGGGATAGACTCCAGCTCTCAAGTTAGATTTTTTTTAAAAAGCAAGGAAGAGCAAGGAATCCATCAATGCGATCCGCACTTTGAACAAGACCAGACCACAACCAGACGACACATGCTGTGTGCCGCAAAGCCCATCTAATGTCATGCCAAGCGCCTTTTCTTTTTTCCTCATTTAACATGGTAACGGACGGGGGGGCCATGACGCGCAGCGCGCTCAGCCACGACTACCCCACTCCCTAAAGCCCACCCCAAAGAAAGATCCGACTGGACTCAGACCGCAAACAACACCAGCGAGTTCCCCGTGCTTCTTTTATCTCGCCGTGCACGCATTACTTTGATTTATTGGGAGATAGATAACCTATACACGTTGTATAATGTCACGCTGGGCAGCAACTTAAAACACTTTTTTGGATGTGAACAGCGAGCTGGGACGAAAGGCCCTGCTTACCTAGCCAGGCACATATGAAAAACCTCCATGGCAACGCTGTGTTAACTTTCACTCATTGAAAAATCTTTCTCTGCCTGCATCGAGCCCAGCCGATGTCACGCCACGTTATGCCCCACTGTGATCGGTTGGTTCATCAACCCCACACAACACTGTGCCATTCATACTGTAGCATTGCTGGGAGCACTTCCTGCTCCCAGTGTCCTTTGTGGGATTGTCCTACAAATGTCTGTTTATGACACCTTGAGTGAAACGTTCATGTTGAGTATTGACGTCCCGCGATTCCGCTGGCTGTTGCGATACAATTGACAACTTTAATCTTACTCTTCTCATAAATAAATGCTTGCCTTTTTTCCCACTTTGTGAGGGCTGCATTAACATTATTTTTTTCAAATAAAGATGCGGGCCGCAAATGGCACGCATGTTTCAGACCCCTGATATAGATAATGGTTGGATGTATGTGTGTATATGAATGGATGAATGGCTAAGAATGGAAAAACAACTCAATTGTTTTAACTTGAACCTACTTTCTTCCTTTTAAATCGTGTACAAGCATTGAAATGTTTTCAGAATGGTTGACCAATCCATACAACTCTCTACCCTCTACTGCCAGGTCACGGAAGGGGTTGGCCAGTCAAATGTGAAGAGTGCAAGAGTGGGAATTAATCCCACGGCAGCTGCACAATAATCGACAACCCCACAATCTAATTTGCCAATGTTTATCAGTGCTTCCAGGATTTCACTGGCTTTTTTTGTGATTGTTGCGGTCCAAAATGCCTGATTTCACGGCAGCTGAGTTGTAGCAAAAGTTGCAATGTTTCGAGGTTTATTTCTGTTCAATAACAGTGCTTCAGCTAGTGTTTCAAGTGTTGTTTTCTTTGACCCTAAAAAGCAAACAGATTCTAAACAAACCAATAACAAAATATGTTTTATCTGCAGTACATTTATGAACATTGATAGTAATTTACCAGGATTACTAGGCTTTACCTCAGGAATTCATTTGCCTTTGTTAAGATGCCTGTTTCCAGGAAGTTTTTCCCAAAAATTTTAATGAAAGTTGCATTATTTTTATATCTTTTGCGATAAAATTGCAAAAGTAAAAATTTCAATTAATCGTCATGCTTTCCCTTATATGTAATGATAACGGGGAAATTTATTGAAGAATAAGCAATGTACAAAAATAAAAATTAAAAAAAAGGGAGAAAAGCATCTTCCCAACAAGGCACACAAAAATGTGCAAAATAGGCTTTACACCTGAACTCCTATAAGGAAAAGACAATAAATGCCATCTCAAATTTAAAAAAAAACATTTAGATAAAAATCATTTATGCTCACAAGGTACAGTACATAGCTATAGAAATGACACTTTTTATATTAGCTGTGCACTGTCTAAAGTATAGCCAAGCTGCATTTCTAGTACTTTCCTTTGAAAAGATGTACTGTCTGTAATAAAATAGTTGAGGAGTGTACTCACTTTTATGAGGTACTGTTAATGCACATATGCCTATTAAGGTCCTTTTCAATATTTTTTTATTTATAAAGTAGACCGGCGACCCTAGTGAGGACAAGCAGCATAGAAAATGGATGGATGGATAGATCATTAGGACTAATGGGTTGACCTACACCTGTGTCTACTGACCAATTCACTCAACTGCATGCATTATTTGCAAAACGCACACCACCACAGGCACCCTTCTTGTCTGCTGTCCGCTTTGTCATCCACAAGTTGCAGACATTCTCTGTTTAGCGATTGAAAAGTGCTTGTTGATCATAAACCTTTGTTTATGTTCCAAAACATTGCATGAAATGTACCCCCTCTTTTTTTTAGATTTAGTTTGAGTGCTACTCAGAAGGAAATGTGATTGGCGAAAATGAAGCTGATTGGGCAAAATGTACTAGAATAACGCCCAGGGACTGGCCAATGACACCAATAATTCGAGGAGTGGTTGAAATTGTCTGAACTGGCGCAATCACAACATTGCAAAATAAAAAATCAACAGCAAAATAGTATGTTTTGTTGATGTTTGTTTATGAATTTATAACTACAAAGGTGATTTGCACAAACTAAAAATGATTTTGTTTTATCTTACACACTAACTGCAATTAAACTTATATTAAAATTGTGACTGTTTTACAACCGTAATGTAAAACTGAGTACTGTTACTAAGGTTGCTGTATATGTTTCTTTTGCCACTATAAAACTTCAGCAAAATGTTCAAGGCGAAATTCATATAATTTTAGTTCCTACAGAGTAAAATGAAAATGTTAAAATGTGTTTACTGTGTTAAGATCCTAGATGGGCCGCACGGTGGCTGAGTGGTTAGCACATTGGCCACACAGTCAGGAGATCTGGAAAACCTGGGTTCAAATCTCCGTTGGGCATCTCTGTGTGGAGTTTGCATGTTCTGCCCGTGCGTGCGTGGGTTTTCTCCGGGTACTCCGGTTTCCTCCCACATTCCAAAAACATGCATGTTAGGTTAATTGGCCACTCTAAATTGTCCATCGGTTGGTTGTTTGTCTATATGTGCCCTGCGATTGACTGGCGACCAGTCCAGGGTGTACCCCGCCTCTCGCCCAAAGTCTGCTGGGATAGGCTCCAGCATCCCCGTGACCCTAATGAGGATAAGCGGTACAGAAAATGAATGAATGAATGAATGAAGATCCTAGATGTTAAATACCCTTAGAGTTCAGTCTACTGGTCCATACTGGTCTTGTTCTTAGCGACTGACCTTCATGTTCTTTCTCTGAAGTCCCGGAGTTTCTCATCTTCTTGGGAGTTTTCATGAAAAGCGGAAAGATGGTTCGCAAACCAAGTATGTCCACAAACTTATGGCAGTTATCCGCTCCCTCCGGTCCAATCATACCATGATCCAGGACCTTGAGAGCACTGGTCCGAGACATCTTCTTTTCCCTGCGTTGTGAAATAAAAAAAGAAAGATGTCAGAACAGCGCTATAGTCATCAAACGCTACACAGTGCTGATAAAAAAAAAAGTGCAAAAGAAACATTTTTCAGGATAATGAAAAGAAATCTACCCTGGTTAAAAATGAATGCGGACATTTGAATTCTCAACAGCATACAAACAAAAACGTGTCATTTCCATCATCACAATACCAATAAGCTATGAGGGTTCACTGTTTCTCTTCGCGTTGCGTACTGCCTCTCGGGAAATGTAGCCGTTTGTCTTCCAGTGTTGCCACAAATGACAGATGGCAGTATTTATCTCGGAGTGGGGAGACATATTTCAGGCAGTTGAGTATGGTTCTGCAGACAGAAACATTACCTATGATGGACGGTCGGAGAGGCCAGGGGTGGAGCGATATAAAGCACACTTTCCCATGGGAAAGTGGCCTATTCACTGGCGAGACAGCTGACTTAAAACCACTTGGTGTCAACAACAATACAGTTATGGCCACAGAAATTGACTGCAGGTTAATGTCTAAAATATCCACCAACTGACCAGACACCAGTTAACATATTCCAAACACTATGCTACGTTCATTGACTGTAACTGGAGGTCAAAGACAACATTCAGTGTTAGGGATTAATTTAGGACCTACTGTACAATAAGGTTTATTACTCATTAAGAGAGCCTTCAGACATTTTGTGCCATACAGTGTTCATTTTCAAGCCATTTTGTCTTAAATGAATACACTAAGTGTAATTGGACAGGTTTAATAGTGCAAAACGCAAACATGATGTTGCTCAATGTATAATGGTCTCTGTAGGTTTCTACCTGTGAAATGAAAGGCTTTTTAAGACCATAATGAATAACATTTAAAGAACCACTCCACATCCATACTGGCAAAAAGTACAAAAGACGGCGGTGCATGCACATCACATGAGCTGTTTATGCTCAATCAATTCTGACCGATGTTACGTCCCCCACAATCCCCCACAATCCAAATATTTAAAAGTGACATGGAAGTTTATGGATTAATTTTAAAAAAATACCACACTATCTCCCTTCTGTTTCTCCCTGCGCCATGAGGCGTTCAGGTGCGCTTGTAATTGGGAGTGTAAGGAGCAAATTGTTTTTTATTGTCATTCATGCACCCCACTTTAAAAACCTAGGTCATACGTAACACAAGTGAGGTGTTGTTTTGACCTTGACAAAGAAAAATTTACAGTGAAGCTTTATAAACATACTGCCGTAAATCTGCCCGTTTTTTGATTTTAAAACATTTTTGAATGGAAATTCATCTAAAATTCTAAAGGAGACTTCAACAGTATTCCAAATAATTTGGTTCAGTCTCTCCCTTCATCCTTTATTCTACCTTTTTCTTTTTCTCACCCTTGTTGACAAAAAAGAGGGGTTTTGCATTCCATTAATAAGATATTGATTCAGTCTTAAAGGTATAGTACGTCTCCCAGATAGCTTGTACGTTGTATGTTTTTTTTGTTTTTGCTTTGACATTTTTATACTGTGGTTAGTTGTTTCACTCATCTATCTTTAGGGGTGGAGTATAATATAATTTTAGTCCCTGTCGCAAACCAAACATTTTTTTTTCCCACGGCTCGTCAAATTATCTTTTGGAGACGTTTATCATGACAGGACTCACAAAAAGTCCCAAAAATCTATGTTTGAAACAAGCCTGAGCAAAATCCAGAACTCAACATTTGAGAACTCAATTCAATCCGAGGATCAATTTGAATTTCATTTTAATTACAGGAAGTAATACAGTTGAGAAAAAATTGAGCCATTCTTTGTCTGGTCCCTCCCCTGAGACCTGTTTATTTCAAAGCTCTCAATTTACTGGTCGATCTACGTTCCTACCCTCACCTATGGTCATGAGCTTTGGGTAGTGACCGAAAGGACAAGATTGCGAGTACAAGCGGCCGGAATGAGTTTTCTCCACAGGGTGCATGGGCTCTCCCTTAGAGATAGGGTAAGAAGCACTGTCATCCGGACTCGGAGTAGAACCGGAGTCGGAGTAGACTCGGAGTAGAACCGCTGCTCCTCCGCATTGAGAGGAGCCAGATGAGGTTGCTCGGGCATCTGGTTAGGACGCCTCCCTGGGGAGGTGTTCAGGACACGTGCAACCGGTAGGAGGCCTCAGGGAAGACCCAGGACACGTTGGAGAGACTATGTCTCTCGGCTGGCCTGGGAATGCCTCGGAATCCGCCGGGAATAGCTAGAGGAAGTGGCCGGGGAGAAGGAAGTCTGGGTTTCTCTGCTTAGGTTGCTGCCCCCGTGACCCGACCTCGGATAAGCGGAAGAAAATGGATGGATGGATGGATGGATTGTAAAGCTTCATTATTACATACACCTTAATTGTGCATGATGAATTCCTTTGAATTTCATAGAACTTCTATTCTGCTTCCTGCTATCCGAATTGCAATACTGCTTCCCATTTGCAACCACAATTCAAATTCAAGAGTTGAACTGGAATTAAGAGGTTAATTCTCAATTCAATTCTAAATTTTGTACAGCACTGGTTTGAAAACAAAGAGGAAGTTGGCCGTTTTGATTTGGATCAGTCATTTTGGGCGAAAACCAGGGGTTGTACTCCCTGAGCAAATGACACAAATCAAACTCAAATACAACACGCATGGGCGATGACAAATCTCATGAGATATGCGAGGATCCTTTGATGACTCGCTGAACAACACAAAACCTGAATAACAACCACTAAGTAGACTTCCACTCGCTGTGTTTGATGGAGATAACATCCGAAACACTTCCCTTCCTAATTAATTACAGTGCCACTTAGTCATTGTGAGTCCCACGTCTTGTACGTCCATCTAACCACACGCGGGGATGTGAGGACACTACTACTTAAAGCTTTACAAGGTTTTGTTTACTGCAAGTTTTCTAGTTTATTGTTTGACTCTAATGAAGAAGTTAAGACAATATAAGAAGTAACAGATGCAGGAAACCGTGTCAAAATACATGAAAGTAGATGAGCTCAATGAGCATCAGTCAGTAGTTCATGATACAATATTTGTATAATACAGTAGTGTTAAAAATAATAGCAGTGCAATGTGACATACCAGATTATTCACTGTTATTAATATATTTTCATTGCTACATGGCAAACAAGATACCAGTAGGTGCAGTTGATTCTCAGAAAACAAATAAGACCCAGCATTCCTGATATGTTATGCAATTGGGCAATTACCGGCAGTTTGAAAGGAGTGTGTTAAAAATGTGCCATTCAATCAGATCAATTTTGTGGAAAAAAAACAGAACCAGGTGACCCCTAATTAAGGATTTAACCAGAACTTGTTGAACATGCATTTCTCTTTGAAAGCCAGAGGAAAATGGATCATTCAAGACATTGTTCAGAAGAACACAATACTTTGATTAAAAAGTAAATTGGAGAGGTGAAAACTTGAAGGTGTACCAAAAAATTGTTGGCTGGTCAGCTAAAATGATTTCCAATGCCTTAAAATGGAGAGCAAAACCAGAGACACGTGTCAGAAAACGGAAGACAACTATCAAAATGGATGGAGGAATAACCAGAATGGCAAAGGCTCAGCCAACGATCAGCTCCAGGATGATCAAGGACAGTCTGGAGTTACCTCAAAATACTGTGACAGAAGACGCCTGTGTGAAGCTCATCTATTTGCAAGAATCTCTTGCAAAGTTCCTATGATAAAAAAGGCAAGTGCAGAAGAGGTTACAATTTGCCATAGAACACATCAAATGGCCTAAAAAGAAATAGAGGAACATTTTGTGGGCTGATGAGTTCTTTTTGGGTTCAAAGGCCGCAGACAGTATGTGAGACAAGCTCCAAACTCTAAATTCAAGCCACAGTACAGTGAAGACAGTGAAGCATCATGATATGGGCATGTTTCTCCTACTATGGTGTTGGACCTATTTATCACATAGCAGGGATCATGGATCAGTTTGCATGTGTCAAAATACTTGAAGAGGTCATGTTGCCTTATGCTCAAGAGGCCATGCCCTTGAAATGTCTGTTTCAACAAGACAGTGACCACAAACACACTAGTAAACTAGCAAAATCATGTATGTTTTTATGTTATGGAGTGGCCAGCCCAATTCCCAGACCTTAATCCAATGGAGAACTTGAGGGGTGACATCAAAAATGCTGTTTCTGAAGCAAAACCAAGAAAAGATACTCAATTGTGAACTGTTGTTAAAGAATCTTGGAGTGGAAAAACAGCTGAAAGGTGCCACAAGTTGGTTCACTCCATGCCACACAGATGTGAAGCAGTTATAAGTCATTAGTAATACAACTAAATATTAGTTTAGTCATTCACGGGATTGCAAAATCCTAGAAACAAAAGTTTGTACACAATATAATTGAGTTTGTAAAGTTACCGGCAGACACTGCTATTTTTTTTTATACACCCCTTTCAACTAATTGCCCAATTGCACAGCCTTAAGAGCGTTTACTATTTTTGAACACTATATGTAGCATGGTGGTGAAAGCATCATATTATGGAACTTTACCGTTGCTGTGAGATGCCATGTGTTCACTCACCTAAGCATGAGATTCATTAGCTGAAGACCCTCCCCCTTGAGGAAACGGTCCCGGTTGGCAGGCAGCATCAGGCAGGAGCACAGCGCGTCAAAAAGGTTCTCCATCATCTCCTGCTCCTCAGCTGTGGACGGGTTGTGACGTTTGAACACCTACGAGATAGTTATACATCACTGAGAATCTAAGGGTAATACTGGACTTATTTTTTGTATGGTCACATTCCTACTAAATCATGCACATTGACAATAAACATTTGAAATAATAACCAAAATAATAACTGTACATTTGCAAAAAATAAATGGATGACAGACAAGCATTATGTTATTAATGGACAAAAAACAATAATCTCCAGTCTTACAGATAGCTGCTGCAGTAACACATCAATGCCATCCAGCTCCCCTAAGAGTTCTCTCGTATCTGCAAAAGAAAATGTGAAAAATGAATGAGAAAGCAAAAGAAAACACTTGACAGTTTCTAAATGATGAGCCTTAATTGCCATTGGCGAGGCCTTCTCCTTCCGCCGCCTTAAATTAATAAGTAGTGCAGGGAGGGTGGGGAGTCATGGTGACATATGACATTACTGAATAGCCTTGTACAATTAATGAGAAGCTTTTATTGGACCCAATACCTGAGACTTTACAAGGTAACGGTGGTAATAACGGGTGGAAAACACAGCAGAATGACGAGGAGAGAAATTAAACAAGATACGAAGGTTTAATATAAAAGCAAGAGAACGGAAAATGAGAAAAGGGAAAGCTTGAGGACATTTATGGTTGGCCGTCATCAGGAGTGGTGATGAATAAGACATGTGGAGGAATGGAACATCCTTTTCAAGCTGCCCATGATTTACTCACTGTCATTGTTTTGCAGCAAGATGGCCAGAATTTCACTGCAGTACAGCTTGTTAGCGTCAAACGGCATCTTGACCTGGCAGGAATAAGTGACAACTTGAAATAGAGTTACTTGTTAAAATATAGTACAGCATAATATAAATATTTGACAAATACTGTAAGCCATTCCCTACCTATTGAAAGAGTGAGACATGGGCTGTGTCTCAATTCAAGCACTTACACTGCATACATGCATTCTCACTGAGAAGTACGACAAACTACAGTGGTACATCCGGATGTTGCACTCAAACACGTCCCAAATGACGAGTGTGCAGTGACCCTAACTATCCCCAATTATTGTCACCTTGGCTACACAGTGAAAGGGGAGCGACAAACTTGAGAGGGTGCAAATTCACAATCAAAAAAGACAATGTTAAGTTATTAAAGGAAAAGCTGATAAGTGAAGCTGATAAATACTGCGATCGTCATTTCTGGTAAGTGCACAATGATAGTACAGTAATAGATCGGGTACACACTACACTGTAACAATTTGCACCCAGACGAACTAAGTACACAGTGTACATAGTACTGTACACACACTAGTCATCCTCACACTTCATCAGAGGTTATCAAAAAGCGACACACAGCCTCCTATCAGAGGACGTGATACAGTTGAAGACCCCAAACCCCCATAAACTGATTTTCTGAAACATATTTATGACTGAAGTTAGCTTAGCATAGGCATGTCCAAAGTCTGGTCAATTTGCAGCCCAAAGTTCATTTTTTTATTGACCCGCAGCCTAAACCCAATTACACCAGTTACCCTACACCAATTGTAGCCACCTTTAACACAAAGATGAGTCAAATATATTTCAGTAAGTAGCATACTTTGAATTAAAGTGCATTTAGCATGTAATGAGGTAAACAAAATAATGATCATTAGAAGATTATGATGCAAAATAATATCCCATAACATACCGTAAGTTCCGGTATATACGATACACCGGTGTTTAGGCCAATGAACTGCACTGCTGGGACAAATGCATTTTGGGAAAAAGTTAAAATAGTTCTTGTTTCTTATTTTAAGATCGTATTGGTACTTTCCCAGCCACCTTTTGAATGTTAAGTTGCTGTGTGATTATTTTAGCCTTCTATCTAAAATGAGAAAGACTGTTGAGTAACGAGCTCCTGCCAATTGCGATGGGTTTGCAAGCTCTTTGTGAGTTTCCTTATAGCTTGTGATTGGCTCCTGCCAAAGAAAGAGCTTCCAATTTCTCGCTAAATCACTAGCAGCACAGTAGTTCAAAATTAGTAGTTTCTCAGAAGTATAGGAGATGTCACAAGATTAGAACAAGGTCATAAATTAGCAACAAGGCTGTGTTCAAAGTTTAAGAAAAAACTAGCAGTTTACACAGCAATTTAAATTTTTTCGGTATGCAGCCAAAAAAGTTCCTGAAGCTGATGCATTTCACCCCGCCTGAAGTCTGGCTCTTAATTTTGATAATTTTTATCGATCAAGGAAATTGAGTGCTCAGAGAGGGGGAAAAAAAAGCAATTATTTTACTTTTGTAAGAAACATTTCTGAGTTTCTAAGGACTTCAATCTTACATCATTTGCCATGAACTACATTACAATATGTGCAGAGATCCTGGTCTGAATCTGGTTGGAACATCTGTGTGACGTTTGCATGTTCTCCACTGTGTGTGTGTGTGTGTGTGTGTGTGTGCGTGTGTGCGTGTGTGCGTGTGTGCATGTGTGTATGTGTGTATGTGTGTGTGTTTCCTCCCACATTCCCACAAATACATGTGTGTTTGTGTTAGGTTAACTGGAGACTCTAAATCAGGAGTCTCAAACTCATGACATGGAGGGTCAAGACCCTTTCCAGCCGGTCCCTAGAGCAGGTGATTTTAATGATCAACACCTCCCTTCAATTTGCGGGACGGAGCTCAGCAATAAAAATCACCTGCTGGTGTAACTGGTTGAATAGAAAACCTGCAGTGTCCCCGTGCTCTAAATTGTCCCTGTCAATGCAAATGTTTTTTTGTCTACTGTATGTGCGCCCGAAAGTGTACCCTGCTTCTTGCCCCAGAAGCCCGCTGGGATAGGTTCCAGCTCACCCGTAATCCCTATGAAGCCAAACAGTATAGAAATGGGTGGCTGGACGGACTTTCGCAGTGTCTTACCTTGATTCTCTTGAGCAGCCACTGCATCAGTCCCTGCTGAGCTGCTTCCGTGCACAAGCCCGGTCTGAACTCAGCCATATTTTCTATAATGGCTGAGGGAGAAACACCATTTTATAGATTAAAAATTCACCCTGCGGCTCAATGAAGGGAAAACTGCCATTAAAACTCCCCCAGGTAGAGCATGGACACACTTCGATTCATACGAATACAAGTTTGTGTTTTTTTAAATGTCAAAACCGTTAATGTTAAGTACTCTTGGTACTAATTCTTCAAAGCAGATATAGCAGCAAGACTGCGTTCGGGACTACGTTGGGACTATATGTCATCGATGGGCTACATAGTGTGAGATGCTGGTTCTTCTATGTGCATGTCTTTCAGTATCACACTCAGAATGTAGAGTTGTGCAAAAAAAAAAAAAATTCCTCCTACACTGTACATATCTCAAGCTGTCAAAAACGACATCACTCAGTGACACCATGTGTTTCCTCCTGTATACGTGCCATGAATGCAGCCCTCAGCATTATAACAATTAAGAAAAATACAACAGTGCCTTCATTCCTCTTAAATTATCATTAGAAAACAACCTCTGCCACATGATCTCTTCATTGTAGCGCACTGGCGCAGAAGGGGACAGACAGAGAGCGATACTGTGGAATGGTGATGAGCGAAGGGAATAGAAAAGGACAAGGCAGGGATGGACGAGGCAGAACAGAAGCGAGGGGCGATGAATGAAGAAATAAACACAAATGATAAAGGAAATTGGGGGTGTGAGACAGAAAATATAAACAAGCCAGCAGAAGGATGAGAGGAAAGATGTACAGAAAGAGAGGACAGGCAGAGGGCCTTTATCAGGTATTATAATGTAGCAGCCAAGCAGTTTCCTGGAGGACAACGGGCTCAGAGTAGAGAGCAGCCAAGGCAGACAAAAGGCTTATTGAAGCTGGGAGAGCTCCCTTCGTAACACAGGCGCGTGCAAACACAGGCGCGCACTTGAATAGACTATACACAGGAAGCTGCTCCAGTGATGCAGCCGACACGCATCCCGTGCCAAACACACACACGTACACACACACCTCAACAGCCCTCTTGTGACACGGCCTCAATCTGGCAGCAAAGAAAAGAATCATCTTACTGGAGTCGTTCAATGCAAAAAGAGCTGAGAGGCAAGAAAGTTTTGAGTCGTGCTCAGCCAAATGCATAGACAAGGACTTGCCAATTTATCCCTGGTCTCAATCGTGTGCTACGTTGTGGTTGCACACCAAATATTAGTATGACATCCTCAACAGGTAGACTGCAGTCCAAATCTCTCCATATGGACACAGCCCTTTCTGATTATTTATCAAAGCCTGTAATTTACCTTGGGCAGCTTTTCTGGTTGTGAGTAAATGTATGCACACCCACAAAGTACCCAAACCAAACACACGCATTATAACTAGGGCCTGTCACAATAACAAATTTTGCTGGACTGTCCTACAAATAATACCATTTTTGAGACAATTTTTTTCTAAATGAAATATGAGTCACAAGAAAGGCAGTTGAGGAGTGTGTGTTTGGCTAGGAATGCGTGTCATGCAAAACATCCTATAAAAAGCAATAAACTTTAATTTCCCAAGCGTATTTAATAGGGATGTCCATTTTCTTTTGCCAATATCTGATATGCCAAACCTCCTGTTGTGAAATTAACACGTATGTTGTTAAGCTAATAGATACAGCATCAGCAATTAGCTTCTCGACGTGGCTGTAAACAACATTGTAAAACATCTGAGAAATACTTGCAAATGGGCATAGCAAAGAGGGCTCAAGGAACTTTACAAGTTCGGTGATAGCAAGGGACTGGTTAACCAGTGCGATACAGTCCATGATATTGATGAATTTCGTCCTGAGAATTAGAAGTACTAAAAGAAGAAATCTTGGTTCCACCTCGCATAACCTATGTTTCGTAGTGTGAATATCTACAAACCTATCGTTATTCAGGTACAGCGAGAGCAGGATTGTTACTAGCAGGTTAGATGACGCAGTTAGATGATGTCATCATTTGTGTGATGCGAAATACTCGAGCCCATAGGCCTCTATAAGGCTTTTTAAAAATTGTTTTTCATCACAGGGAAAAAAATCCTGATACCGATATCTACCAATATTATACTTTTATGCCAATATATAGAGTATTTACCATTGTAGTTGAAATGTCAGGAGCTTATAATACAATTATTTAAACAAACATCCATCCATTTTCTATGCCGCTTATGCTCGTCTGGGTCGCGGGTATGGTGAAGCCTATCCCAGCTGACTTTGGGCAAGAGGCGGGGTACACCTTGGACTGGTCGCCAGTCAATTGCACGGCAGACAAACAAACATTCACACTCACATTCATACCTATAGACAATTTAGAGTCACCAATTAACCTAACATGCATGTTTTTGGAATGTGGGAGGAAACCGGAGTACCTGGAGAAAACCCACACACGCACAGGGAGAACATGCAAACTCCACACAGAGATGCCCACTGGAGATTCAAACCCAGATCTCCTGACTGTGAGGCCAACATGCTACCCACTCATCCACCGTGTGGCATTAAACTAAAAACTAAAGTTTAAAAAAAAAAAGACATAAGAAACCCCAACAAAAATAAAATTGACTTTCAGTCTCTTAACAAAACTTGCAGACTAGCCACAGACCTTATGCAAATCTGTAGCCAATTAATTTGCCAGATTCCTGCAGGGAACACCAACATGATGACGTTGTGTGTTTTAAGGCAAGATCTTGCTGGAGTAGCAAGGTGTGCAAAACATTCCCTCAGAGCTGTTTGTGACATGTACGTTCACGTTCTACCAGGCAATTCGTACTGTCTCTGATCCTCTCAATTTATCAAGTCCGGCAAAATTATCGGCTTCATTTTTGTAATTGTTCAATTAATTATCATGATAGGCCTAATATAATTCTAACCACGTGGTGTGGGCCAGCTAATCAAGTGGATTATTCATAGCAGCTTGGCAATAACAAAAGTGGTAGAGTACCTAGATAAATACAGTAGATAGGTAGATACAACAGGTGGATAGGTGGATGGATGAATGGATGGATGCAGTTTGACCCTGTGATGGATTATTTCTATTATTTCTGACATCATTTCCTATGGGGAAGAAATTTACCTCAAAAGTTTCTTCTATAATATGTTTAAATTCATTAATTTATTTTAAATGATTTCATTTAGAGGTGGAGCAATATTTACTTCATCATTATCAGTCATTGGTGAAAGGGACAGGAGAGTAGATCACGTAGATCTCCTTACCCAGTGTGTTGAAGACACCATCCGCCTCCTCTTTAACCTGCTCATCCAGCCGCTCCATATTCTGCACCAGTAAAGCAACCACTTGGCCCTCCAACTACAAACAGAAGAGCAAAAATATTCCACGCTTTCAGTCTGAGTCTTGCAATGCAAAATCGTAGACATACAGTATGATGCCGATAGAACATACTGCCAAACATCACCCAAACAATGCAAACCTTTCCATCTAACTACATAAATGGTCGTTGATGCAGTACTTCCTATGCTTTGCAGGGGGCAACAGCGAGGCATACGCGTCACAATAAAGCAGCAGTAGAAGAAGACGGCTCACATTTAAACATATATGGCACTATCAAATTCAAACAAAAACAGAAAGAAAACGCTGAAATTTTGACTTAACGGCGACTAGATTACAAAATTTGCATTTACAGAGCTATACTGTGTGCATGTGTGTGACCCAAAAGTTTGCCCAACCCACACTGGAGGCATTAAAAAGTATAAAGCAGTGGCTCACAAACTTTTTAAAGTCGCGTACCCCTTCAGACATTCGACATGAAGCCATGTATTCCCTTCTCCTGCACGCTTAAAATAACATAAACCTTTGTTAAATATTGTTTAAATATTGAACATAATTAATTGGTCTATTTTATTTTTTTTGCCCCAAATTGTATTTTAGTTTTTTCCCAAGTTCCGTTTTAATTTTTTTGGACTGTTTTTTACAATTTACACTTCACTTTTACCACATCACTTGTGTGTGATGTTAGGGTCAATGAATAAACGGTCCGTTAAATTCAATTCAAACCTTACTGATTTATCAAGGCACAATTTAGTCCAGTAACTGAGAAACTTGGCTAACTTTTCTAACAGAATGCACACATTGCTACAAAATCTTCAACAAACGTGATTGTGATTAAGGATGATGTGGTCACCCACGCGTTTCCAAATGTATATGTGAGATATTTTTTATGACACGCTTATTTTGTTTACAGTTAGAAATGTGTCGTGTGTTATTTTGGATGCGGGAGGAATGTTCTGTGCGTGAGAATGTCTCTTTACGGCTAAGACACTCCTCACATTAAAGCAAGGAAAATATACTCATCCAGCCCGAGCCGCAAATGCACGCACACACACGCACGCACGCACGCACGCACACACACACACAACTGCATGCTTGTCCATAGGATGCACAAACAGCAACGAACAACTCCATGCTCTGTCTCCTTTCCGTTCTATATGCGTTCAGTTGCACTCGTAACTGTGAGTGATTGCCGCTAATTGTTTTTCATTTTTATTCACGAGACCCCTATCACATTTGCCCTAACCCACTTTGGGAACCTAGGGTATAGAGGAAACTGCAAATAAAAAAAAATAAAAATAAAAAACATCCATCCAATTTCTGTGCCGCTTATCCTCACAAGGGTCGCGAGGATATGCTGAAGCCTGGGATTCATCGCCAGTCAGTCGCAGGGAACATAGAGACAAACATTCACACTCACATTCATACCTGTGGAAAATTTAGAGTCGCCCATAAACCTAACATACATGTTTTTGGATTGTGGGAGTACCAGAGAAGACCCACATGTGCACGGGAAGAACATGCAAACTACACAGAAATGCCCAACGCAGATTTGACCCCAAATCTTCCAGATCTGCTGATTGTGTGGCCAACATGCTAACAACGATTTCAAAGTGTCTGATTTGACAGGAGACACCTCGGGTCAGAGCACCTTGAAACACACACAAGCGTTATAAGTCAAGATTGGCCAATGATAATCACACAGAGCTCACACGGTGCCGTCTGGGCTAGATAAAAGTAGTGTTACACACAAGCACTGATTTATGTACCACCTGGGGATCATTTTGATTCATCTTATCAAGGATAGCACCTGGCCTTCTGGCAACAAGGACACAAGACTTGGAGGCATTACAGCAAGGGAAGAGACAAATGGGTCCAAGCAAGCCTTGTTGTCCTGAAACGCGTGTCGCTTGAAGGGTGCTGTAAAGAAGAAGGGCCCGGTTTATGCCGCTCCATTGCACAGTAAATGAAGTGCATTTTTATGTCATCGTTATTTCCTTGGCGCGTTGAAAAGCGCTAGCATATTGTCTTGAACAATATCACATCCCTAGGGAGTGCTTCTCAGTCAGACAAGGGAATAGCGTGGCCTTTGGTTAAGAGCCAAACAGACATCCCACCAAGAGGCTTCTTCTACATAAAACAGTTATTCACTGTTATTTCTATTTCTTAAAATCTCATTCTATACTTTTATACTGAAGTGGTACCCGCTTATCTCAGCGTCCCTTGACCTGGCTTACTGAAGGTGTTGAAACCATTGCTTACAAATTTACTTGTGACATTGGACAAGACAAAGAAGATGGGCAATAATAAAGGATTTTTGAACCGCATGGTGGATGAGTGGGTAGCATGTTGGCCTTACAGTCAGGAGATCGGGTTTTGAATCGCCGTTGGGCATTTCTGAGTGGAGTTTGCATGTTCTCCTTGTTCATGCATGGGTTTTCTCCGGGTACTCCGGTTTCCTCCGACATTCCAAAAATATGCATGTTAGGTTAATTGGCAACTCTGAATTGCCAATAGGTATTAGTGTGAATGTCTGTTTGTCTGCCCTGCGATTGCCTGGCGACCAGTCCAAAGGTCCCCCGTCCAAAGTCAGCTGGGACAGGGTCCAGGGACCCTAATGAGGATAAGCGGCATAGAAAACGGATGGATGGACGAACCTATCGCAGTTTGCTGACAACCTTGTCCTCCATTTTTGCATATTTTTATGTTTGTGTTTTAAAACTATATTGTAGCCACAGGAGTATTATGTATGATTCTGAGTACTGATTCAAGAGCTGCTATGGAGTGCAGTGGATTTTGCCTACTCATTAGAGCCAAACAAGAAAGAAGAAGAGTTGCTGAGCTGCGCAGCATTGCCAACTTGGTGACTTTGTCGCTAAATCTGGTAACATTCAGAAACCTCTTGGTGACATATTTTCTCAAAGGCAACAAACGACAACTCTGGCAACTTTTTCTGCCGTCGTTGGAGAGTTTTCTGGTGTTTGAGGACTTAAAAGAGCAAGCACTTATTGTTCTGTTTCTGTTCTCACAGAGCAGCAGCAAGTGCTCCTGAGAAGTCCACCCCACCCCAAAGGTGGATCTAAAAAGCAAATTAAATTACTACTTATTACACTCAACCCTTATTCAGACACTGCCACTTACCTGTCAGTGTGTTGGAACGTGTGAAGGAAGAACATTGTGTGATAAATTGAACAAGTAGTCCTAACTCCAAGATAAAAGATGTAGACTGGAGGCGAGTCTGGATG
Organism: Oostethus manadensis; assembly: GCA_024372805.1. NCBI lineage: Eukaryota > Metazoa > Chordata > Actinopteri > Syngnathiformes > Syngnathidae > Oostethus > Oostethus manadensis. The sequence goes on along the minus strand of QODF01000047.1, from coordinate 471,110 downwards.
TAATTATTAAAATATTAGTTATTCAATTTTGATGACGTGATGGCCAATTTTAAATTAAAACAATTTATTTGTAGTTCTAAATGTAATTAATGTGTTTTTTGTCTCTCCTATAAGGTTATGCTTTTTTCTTACAGCATGTTGTGCTGTTTGGGGCAGCATAACAGCCCCAGACTGTCATATTCCTGCAGTGGCATTTTTTTAGAGAAAAAGAAGCTTTTTTTTAAAAAATCTTTTTTTATAATACCAGCATCATAACCATTGAGTAAATGTGCTTTGAAACTTTTTCAGTAGACACAATTGAATTATGACCTCATGCAGCCTTTGTGATTGGAGCTTTGACCTTAATATGCCCCTTTAACTAACTTAGTCATTACCCCTTTTATGTAGCAGAGGCCGACATTGTGCATGAGTGTCTGAGAAAGACGGGGAGGATATCACGTGACAATGGTGGGGTTTTTGTTGAGTGAAGTGCTCCGAGCCACTCAAAGTGTGCCTGTGTCACCAGGGAGACAATCTAGGATGACAGGCAACAACAGGCTCCATTTAACCAATCAGAAGAAGCTCAGACCTATGAAATCGCATGAGTGCCAAAATTAAAAGGAAACATGAGGAAATTTAAAGATATACAAAAAATATATACAAATGTAGTCATATTCTTTTCCCATTTATTCTTTGCTTTTTCAATTTTGTCTTTGTCTTTTCCTGGTTCGAGAAAGTGTTTGGAGCCAAGTGCGTAATATAAGAAAACTAGCAAGTGGAACGTCTTGTCGAAGGACTGAGTGCTCTGTGTTGACATGCAAATAAATGGCTACATGAATCACAGCCATCCTGACATCAAATTATTCAGCCACCATTACAACACATTTAGGGTAGGACTAATCATTTGACAAGGTTGTACATCAATTTGTGCTGTTATTTAAAACGTAACAACCAGCGGTTAGAGCGGCACTCCCCGTGCAAGCTCCCAGCACCATGACAGAGGAGTCCGTGTGTTGCGAGGGAAGTCAACCGCTCTTGCCATGAGCCTAATATCCAGCATCCAAAGTGAAACTAACTTCAGCGCGGTACTCCACGTATATGTCTGCGTTTTCTGCTTCAGCCGGGTGGTGGCAGTCGAGTGGCAACCAGGTTTGAGGAGCATTTACCACACTTATTATGTTGGAGTGTTGCCAAGATTTACGGCAACCGGATCGGCCGATCTTTTCCAATCTTCAAAATTCAGTTGATTGGCAGTCAATAACAATCCTTAATTGGATCGGGACATCCCTACTTAGTATTTGATGGTAACACTCAGAAGGCCTTGCCTAACCTTTGACTATATAAGGAATGTGTATGAATAAAATATATTTAATGTGACAGACAATTATGACCAATCAGAATAGCTAAAAAATAAAAAAAAACACAGCTCCTCCTTAATACTTGACTTTTTTTGTTTCTTCACAAGAGTATGAAGAGTGAAGAGTCTCTCAAAAAATTCAGTTGTCTTGCTGTACTACACAGCATTGGATTCTACCTGAAACCTAACTTCAGTGCGTCCTTTGACTTTAAATTTTCCTAGACCTGCAACACTTGGCAAGAGACCTAATGGATGATGTGAGCACCTCTTCGGTCAAGCCGGGACGCTATCAGCTGGCACAGAGACTTGGCTGCCTGAAACTTATGCTCCATCACTGCTACCACCAAATGTTACTGTTGGTTAGGGATGTCCCAGTCCGATCATCAGGATCTGGATCGGATACCGATCTGCTGTATTTTGAAGATCGGAAAAGATCGGCTTCCGCCACGAGATAACTGGGCCAAACTCCAACATGATAGTTGCTGTAAATGTGCCTCAAAGCTTATTGCCACGCAACTCCTGCCACCCGGATGAAGGAGAACATGCTACAGCACCTTGCAGACATGTCTGCGGCCTACCGTGGTGAAGTTTATTTCACATTAGATGCTGGATTTTTGGCTCGCAGATACAGCGGTTTACTTCCCTCGCTGTCATGGTGCCAGGCGCTCGCACAGGAGGTGCTGTTCTAACCGCTGGTTGTTCTAAATTGCACCACAATTTGATCTACAACCATGTCAAATGATTAGTCCTACCCTAGAAGTATTGTAACGGCGGTTGAATAATTCGACGTCAGGATTGATGTAATTCAGTTGGCCATTTACAGTGCCCTCCATAACTATTGGCAACCCTGCTTAAAATATGTTCTTTAGCTTCTAACAAATATATTCTTTTCCTAAATGAATATAGGCCACAATGGAAAAATGCGGATAATACAACCTTTAATTCAAGTGCATTTATTCAGTGAGAAAAAAAAATCCCACATTATTTTTACATCAAATCGTGGCAGCCACAATTATTAGCACTCCTAATGTTAATACTTTGTACAACCCACTTTTGCCAACAAAACAGCACATAATCTTCTATAATGTTTCACCAGATGGGAGAACACAGAAAAAGGAATCTTCAAACATTCCACTTTGAGCCCTGAGTCCTTTCCTGTGTGGTTAACAAAATCTGTGTAGATTTGGCCATTTTGGTTTAGGGTCATTATCTTGCTGAAAGAGCCAGTGACGACCCAGCTGACAACTTCAGATTTTGGGCAGAGGCCACCAGATTTTGCTTTAAAATGTCCTGGTATTTCAAAGCGTTCATGATGCCACGCACCTTAACAAAGTTCCCAGGGCCTTTGCATCACGATCCACCCCCATACGTCACGGTGGGCATGAGCTGCTTTCTGCATACTCATCTTTTGTGTTATGCCAGAACCACTTAGTGTTTGTTGCAAAAAAAACCCCATCTTGGTCTCATCTGACAAAAGCACACGGTCCCAGTTGAATTTCCAGAGCTGCTTAGCAAACTCCAGACGTTTACGTTTATGATTGCGAGAACTTTTTTTTTTTTTTTTTTTTTTTTTTTTTTTTACTCTGCATGCATCACAAACAGCTGTATGGGATGTAATAGCTCCTGGTGGCTGTTTTGGAGACTTAGTAACCCCAAGATACTACTATTTGTTGAAATTTATCAACAGTGATTTTTTTTAGTTCTCTCACCATTCTCCTCACTGTGCGTGGTGGCCAAATAAACTTGCGTCCTCGTCCAGGCTTGTTTACCAGTGTCCCAGTTGTTTTCAACCTGTTCATGATTCCTCTGACAGTAGATAAGGGAAGGTGCAGGTGAGCGGCTTTTAGCGGTGCCAATAACTGTGGTACAGGTTATTTATGGAAAATAATTATTTCTTAGTCTGTGATTTTTTATATTTTCTTAAAATTTACTAATGTTGAATGTTACATTTTTCTGAAACTTTCGATGTGTATGATTCTGAAATAAAAATTTGATTTATTTTAAGGCTTTTAACACATCTTAACCAGGGGTGCCAATACTGTAAGTATGGAGGGCACTCTAAGACGTTCCACTTGCTAGTTTTCTTATTAGCACATGACTCCAAACGATTGCTCTAAGCAGCATGCTGATCACCACTGCCCTCTACAGCCCACACACTACACAGCAGCCTGGAACAACACAATATACCCATCTCTGCAGTATTTTGCACACCCTTTTTTTTTCCAGGTGTATCTTTTATTGGATAGACTTATATTTTCATTAGGGACCTGACTCACAGAAGTTTGTTACAAAAGCCAAACGATATTGTTGGTCATGCTGAATAATAAAGTAAATTTAGAAATAGTGATGCTTTGAAAAGCTATTTAATAACCATATTCAAGTCCACAATTTCATTTTTGTAACAAAAGTTTATTATAAAAAACAAAGGGATCGGTACTGGATCGGACAGGTAAGACTATTTTTTTAAATCGTATCGGATCCCCAAAAATGTGGACAGCTACAACAGTGTTCCATGTTTTCAACATTATAGAATGACGGCGCTCACTGTGGTTTGCTGGAGTCCCAAAGCTTTAGAAATGGCTCTATATTTGTCAGAATAGCAGATCTTAATCTCAGTTATGTAGGTCATGTAGGATTATTTTTATTCTTATTTAATAATAATTTTCATTTAAAACTGCCTTTTGTGTTTTAGTTGTGTTCTCATTGACTAATATTTAAATGTTTGATGATCTGAAACATTTAGTGTGACAAACATGCATAAATGGCCGCACGGTGGATGAGTGGGTAGCACAATGGCCTCACAGTCAGAAGGTTCAGGGTTTGACTCTCCGTTGGGCATCTCTGTGTGGAGTTTGCATGTTCTCCCCGTGCGTGTGTGGGTTTTCTCCGGGTACTGCGGTTTCCTCCCACATTCCAAAAACATGCATATAGGTTAATTGGCGACTCTAAATTGTCCAACGGTATGAATGTGATTGTGAATGTTTCTTTGTCTATATGTGCCCTGCGTTTGTCTGGCGACCAATCCAGGGTGTACCCCGCCCCTCGCCCACAGTCAGCTGGGATAGGCTCCAGCAAACCCGCGACCCTAATGAGGATAAGCGGTATAGAGAATGAATGAAACATGCATAAATCAGAAAGGGGGCAAACATTTACTCACACCACTGAGTAATTGCAATATGGATGTTATTGGATGGCTCGTCCATCTCTAGTTGGCAACATGAGCGGGATCAACTTAAGTGGGTTCCGCTGTATAATAAACAAACATCTGCCTCAAGGGCTTTTGACCTAGCAGCAGCCAAAAGCCAAGAATCCAAGAAGCCGCACTGCTGCTGTCCTCTAAGTCTTTCAATAGAGGCTGAACAAAAGAACATCTGTGCCTACTTTTGGATGCCAGAGACCAGAACACAAATCCTGACACCACACAGTGTCATATTAGATGCTGCGCTCACTCACCAGAGCATCGATGAGGACTTCAGCGCCTTCCTCGCTTTCATGGAGTGTGTCGATGTCTGTCAGTTCCTGGAGAAGGTCCACCACTGCTATGGCAACATGTAAATCAGGCTAAGGACAATCACAAGAGTGTACTTTATAGGCAATATAATGACTCTTATAATTGCATTTGTAGACCGATATCATTACTATGCAAATCATAATACAGCTTTCAAGTGACCCCATCATAATTGGAAGAGGTGAGTAAGGACCAGGCACGATTGCTCATCCACAAGCATGTGTGTCCACACAACATAGTCTCATATAATGAAAGTGATGACTCCTGCCGCCAGTTATTGAGAATAACAGCCACCTTGCATGCAAGAAATAAATAGAAAGAAAGAATAATCCCCAAAGTCAATCCTACATGGCATCTCAGAAAACAATCAAGACCCAGCATTCATGATATACACGCTCTTGAGGCTATAAAATTTGGCAATTTGTTGAAAGGGGGATTTTAAAAAAATGTCTGCTGGTGACTTACCACCACAAAACTATGTTGTACAAAGCTTTTTGTTTTTAGGATTTTGCAATTGTGTGAATCACTAAACTAATATTTAGTTGAGCAGTTTTTTATAACTGCTTCTCATCTGTGTGGCATGGAGTCAACCAACTTGTGGCACCTTTCAGCTGTTATTCCACTCCCAAGATTCCTTAACAACATTCCTCAATTCATTAACATTTCTTGGTTTTGCTTCTGAAACAGCATTTTTGATGTCACCCCACAAGTTCCCTATTGGATTATGGTCTGGGAATTGGGCTGGCCACGCCATAATGTAACAAGATTTTGCTTGTTTACTTGTGAGTTTGTGGTCACTGTCTTGTTGAAACAGCCATTTCAAGGGCGTGTCTTCTTCAGCATAAGGCAACATGACCTCTTCCAAGTATTTTGACATATGCAAACTGAGCTATGATCCCTGCTATGGGATAAATAGGCTCAACACCATAGTAGGAGAAACATGCCCATATCATGATGCTTCACTGTGTACTGTGGCTTGAATTTGGGGATCGTCTCACAAACTGTCTGCAGCCCTTGGACCCAAATATAACTATTTTACTCTCACCAGCCCACAAAATGCTCCTCTATTTCTATTTAGACCATTTGATGTGTTCTTTGGCAAATTGTAACCTCATCTGCACGTCTTCTTTTAACAGAGAGACTTTGCGGGGAGTCTTGCAAATAAATTGGCTTCACACAGACTTCTTCTAACTGTCACAGTATTTGCGGTAACTCCAGACTGTCTTTGATCATCCTGGAGCTGATCATTCAGTTTTTGCCAATCTGGTTATTCTTCCATCCATTTTGATAGTTGTCTTCGGTTTTCTGCCACATATCTCTGGTTTTGCTCTCCATTTTAAAGCATTAGAGATCATTTTAGCTGAACAGCCAACATTTTTTTGCACCTCTTCTTAAGTTTTACCCTCTCCAATCAACTTGTTAAATCAAGTACGCTGTTCTTTTGAACAATGTCTTGAACGGCCCATTTTCCTCAGGTTTTCAAAGAGAAATTCATGTTCAACAAGTCCTGGTTTCATCCTTAAATAGGGGCCTCCGATTCACACCTGTTTATTCACAAAATCTACCACTGACTGAATGCCACACTGCTATTTAATTTATAGCTATTGTATTTATTTTTAACACACCCCTTTCAACCAATTTCCCAATTGCACAGCCCTAGGAGTGTGCATATCATCAATGCTGGGTCTTTGGTGTTTGTGAGAATCTACTGCACCTACTGGTAACTTGTTTGCCATGTAGCAATAAAGATATAACAATAACAGTGATTAATCTGGTTAGTCACATTGTAATGATATTATTTTTGAATACTATTCTATAAATGAATGAATGAATTCCAATACCTGCTTACTCTTTTAAGCCCATGGTATGCTTGCTCACACACAAGGACGTCCACGCACGTATCGTAAAATAGTGCTACTGTTGCGGCCAAAACCCACAACTAGCTAAAACTCAACTCTAAATCCCTGTTCTCACTTTGTCTGCCACCCATTCTGCTCCCCTACTAGCACCCGAAAACATTTACTGCGACACACACAAGCACTTTTGTGTTTTTTCCATTTTTATATTCATATATATTCCTTACGTACAGTATATCATTTGTTTATATCATATTATATACTCTATTGGGTAATGTAAAGGAGACCATATGGGTGTCATCATGTCTACAAGCTATAACTACAAAAACTCAATTTATAAGGAAGGAATCCTAGTTCCAGGAAACTCACCTCAACTAGCCGTGATAAACAAGGTTTTACTGTACTGTTAGAAATACCATAGTTTTTGCATCTTTTTGTCGCTAGTTGGAGGTGTGGCATATGAAAGTGCGTGACAGTGTGATTGTTGCACAGATGTACTGTAGACTGGCCACAATAAAAGACTGTATCTGGTGAGACCACCATTTGCCACCATTCACTCACACAGTGCAAGACATCTAATTCACATAGTTTATCAGGGTGTTGATTGTGGCCTGTGGAATGTTGGTCCACTCCTCTTCACTGGCAAAAACTGAACACACTGAATGGGTGACATGTCTAGTGAGTGTGTTGTCCATAAAAGCACTGGGAATGTTTTCAACTTCCAGAAATCCTGCACATATATTTTGTTAAGTTTTGTTTTGTTGACTATAATTATTATAACCGCTGTGTTCACAGCCCTTGCAAGGCATATTTGTATTGTATCTGGGGATTGCAATGATACGCTACCTGCTGTGATGTGTGTATTTCTTTACCATCCACCCGCCACACTTTATCATTAAAGCTTAGTAACATAACAGCATTTTTACACCAATGCCAAGGGAATCATAGTTTGTAGTGGTGGAAAGTGTTCCTCATTGTTGGATCACTGCAGGGTATTCTGTTGAGATTTAAAATAAATAGTCCACGAGAGAAAGGATATCAGTGTTTTCGTGACTGAGAAGGCTCATCAGCGAGTGAACAGAGTTGAGCTCCACCAACAGATGATACAGGTCTGGCATGGTGGCAATCACATGCATTTCCTGTATGATATCGTTCAGATCCAGTTCTGACTCCATAAACCTGGATAGCAAGACCAATAAATATGAGGTTAGCAATTCATCTGGGCAACTGAAAAAATTAAAAGAGCCAATAATGAGGAGAGATCATTAGCGGGCTTACTTCTCTGGGTTGTCTGGAAACTTAATCCGGAGTTCCTGGTTTTTGTAGGATCGTTTCTCAAAGGTCAGGATCATTTTCTTTACCGAGCTCTCATCCACCGGCTCAGCCTTTTTGATACAGGAGGGAAAAAGATGAAAAAGAACAAGACGACGAGGCAAAGACACATGTCTGCAGCACAAAAGCTACCCTAATTATGTGAGAGGGGTCGGAGTCTGTGAACTATCAGGGAAAGGGGATGAGTCTGGCTTCCTTGATTGCTTAAAAGTCTATAGCGTGGTGGGCACATAATGACAGGTTAGAAAAGTCACATTTCATATAATCTGACTGAATGAATGAATGACATTAAGGAACGCAGCAGCACTCTCCTCTTGCTGTCTAAAATCAAGAATATAATGACATTTACCACAAGTCGGAAAAATATGTCTCAAAAGTTGCACATAAAAAAATTCAGACATCATGTGTCAAATCCACCAAGCATGCCACCCACAGGCTAGCAACTGCATTGTCACTCATCCCCAAAGGTCTACTGTTTTGTCAATTTAACAATTAACCGGTGATTGACTTATTTTTACACTAAAATGCAATTGTTAAACAATGAGATGCCTGCATTATACAAAATAAACAATATACCGTCATTTCCGGTGGATAGGACGCACCAGTGTTTAAGCTTTACCCACTAACCTTTGCGTGAAATACAAGTTTGTTTGTACCGTATATAAGCCGCAACAGACTATAAATCGCAAATATTTATAACTGACTGTATAGATTTATAGAATAGTGCGTGAATGTGATGAAGATGACTTTGTGAACGATCTTTATTGCCCTTTTCTGTAGAGTTGTTAGTGAGCTGGTTGTTATGTGATTATTGCCCCACATTTCTGGTAATATAGTAAAACACTACATGCAGAGCAAAATATACTCCAGAACATGTTTCGCTTTGGTTAAAAGTTAAATGCTTCTTAATTGTTTGCTTTTTACATCTCTAACAGGTGGCTTCTAATTGATTTTTTCATCTAATATGATTTATTGTTACGATTTTTACACTTGAAAGATAGCTAATGTTAAAAAAGTGAGATCCATGCACCTGACTTCATGCCCGCTTTGTTTTTTATTTAAGGAAAGAGTATTTTGGTGTGGTATTGTTAATACATTCATATTACTCTTGAAGGACAGCTACTCTTAAACAATGAGAAACAATGAATTTATTTATCATTATTTATCAAGTTTTAGGTTGTCATTAGTTAACATACAATTAACTTATTTTTACACTCGAATGAGATTCCTGAGGTGCTCCTGACTGTTAGTACACCCTCCTTATTTATCAGTAATATCATAAGTATCTTAAAATAATGTTGTATTGTTATAACATACTCAATATTTCATTGGTTATCTTCACGCTTGAATAACCATGTATGTTAAACAATGACATGCCTGAAGAATACAAGTTTTTTTTGGCTTTAATACATGACATTACAAAAGTTTCCTTATTTTTACACCTATGTCAAAAGTACTGTTTGTCATGTTTGTCCGCTCAGAAGACAGAATTGCAGAGACTGAAAACAGCATAAAATGTAAGTAATTGAAACTCAATTATTGAGCTTCACAGCAACATCACTCGTGTCATATTATATACTGTTCAAAAAATGAGGAACACTTTGAAAACACATTAGATCTAAATGGGGGGGGTTAGGTATATATTTTCTGATAATAAGTAGGTGATGTATTAGTGACAAAATGATGCCACATAATTTGATAAGTGAAGTGAGTAAGTAAGTGTAAATTTTCACTTTAAGAAGTGAAAATGATCACCCTTATAGAGGGGGGAAATCAAAGGCACCCCAAAAATGAAAGTGAAAAAATGATGCAGGAGACTGGTCCATTTTGCCAAAATATCATTGTAGCAACTCAAAATGTTTCTCAGTAGTTTGTGTGGCCCCCACGTGCTTGTACGCATGCCTGACAACGTAGGGGCATGCCCCTAATGAGACCACGGATGGTGTCCTGGAGAATCTCCTCCCAGATCTGGACCACTGCATCATAATGTCCCAGAGGTGTTCTATTGGGTTTAGCACAGGTGAACGTGGGGGCCAGTCAATGGTATCAATTCTTTCATCCTCCAGAAACTCCCTGCATACTCTAGCCACATGAGGTCGGGCATTGTCGTGGACCAGGAGAAACCCAGGTCCCACTGCACCAGCGTAGGTTCTGACAATGGGTCCAAGAATTTCATTCCGATACCCGATACCAGGGTGCCATTATTTAACCTGTGGAGGTCTGTGTGTCCTTCCAGGGATATGACTCCCCAGACCTTCACCGACCCACCACCAAACCGGTCATGCTGAATGATGTTGCAGGCAGCATAACGTTCTCCACCGCATCTCCAGACCCTTTCACGTCTGTCGCATGTGCTCAGGTTGAACTTGCTCTAATCGGTGAAGAGCACAGGGCGCCAGTGTCGTAGTTGCCAATTCTAGTGGTCTATGGCAAATGACAATCGAGCTCTACAGTGCAGGGCAGTGAGCACAGGGCCCACCACAGGACATTGGGCCCTCAGGCCACCCTCATGAAGCCTGTTTCTGATTGTTTGGTCAGAAACATTCACACCAGTGGCCTGCTGGAGGTCATTTTGTAGGGCTCTGGCATTGCTCATTCTGTTCCTCCTTGCACAAAGGAGCAGATACCGATCCTGCTGAGGGTTTAAGGACCTTCTACGGCCCTGTCCAGCTCTCCTGGAGTAACTACCTGTCTCCTGGAATCTCCTCTATACTCTTGAGACATTGCTGGGAGACACAGCAAACCTTCTTGCAACCGTACGTACTGATGTGCCATTCTGGAGGAGTTGGACTACATGTGCAACCTCTGTAGCGTCCAGGCAGCGCACCATGCTATCAACAGAGACGTTGATCCAAGCCAAATGAAAAACTACAGCAGTAGAGAGTCAGTCAGTAAAAAAATCCGCCAAAGGAGATGATGAGTCAGTGGCCTCAACCCGGAAAAGCATTCCTGTTTCGGGGTCTGTCTCATTGTTGCCCCTCTGATGCACCTGTTGTTGATTTCATTAACAACAAAGCAGCTGAAACTGATTAACAACCCCCTCTGCTACTTAACTGACCAGATCAATACCACAGAAGTTTGATTGGTAGGTTACTATACCCTGATTAAAAAGTGTTCCTCTAATTTTTTTGAGCAGTGCAGATTCAATCATTTGCAACTCCATATAAATATTTGCAATGTTTTGAATTGTTAGTTTTTGCTGATTGTAACGAGTTGGCTAACACTAATATCCAATTTCACAGCAGTCTACTGCTTTTCATATCTTAAATGATTAGACAATGATTGAATAGCGACCACATTAGCCTGTAAATTGTAAGCTGTAGTTTGAACAGCTCGCTAGCGAGGGGAATCTACTTTACTGAACCGTCCGAGAGCGATTGGGTCAGACTAAAACCCACCCTTTGTCTGCCACAGCGGGTGGATATTCCCGCTTTATACTCTAGTTCTCCCGAGTTTTGTGGAAGCGCGGATGCACCTCGGCCTGGCAGGGCAAGTGGCTATGCGGGCTCCAGAGTGTACAGTGATGCTGGCGTTTTTATTTACTATCAAATCATTCATGTAACACAGCACTTTGTAGTGAAGTCTGTTTGCTGTGAATATAGACAATTTAGTCCACCCACAGTTCTCATGGTGAAATATGTTTGTTATTTGGAGTTGAGGAAGGATAGCATCTTTAAAATAAATGAGACTTCCATCATGCCATCATTATTTGTCATTAAAGTGCTTTTATAAGTGTGTTTATTGTGTACACCACTAATACAATAGTTTAACTTATTTTTACACTTGAATGACAGCTAATTCTAAAAGATAAATGAATGATTGAGGTGTATCAAACTTTTCTCACAAAATTACACACCATCCATCTATTTTCTATACCGCTTATCCTCATTAGGGTCGCGGGTATGCTGGAGCCTATCCCAGCTGACTTTGGGTGGGAGGCAGGGTACACCCTAGACTGGTCGCCAATCAATCACAGGGCAGACATACAAACATTCACACTGACATTCACACAATTTAAGCCCGATCCACACGCAGACGATTCGAGGCCTTAATGCATAAATACTTTATCAAAACGGCGTATCACCCACACGATTTTAGGGTCTGTAAACAAACACTTTTGAAACCGGGGTCCCAGAGTGGAAAGATTTAAAGACGTATTTTCGCGGCTCCGTATTTACATCTTCGCCCCGGCTTCTGTGAAAACGCTTGTGTCATAGCTCCACCCCTTTACAAACACGCATGCGCTAAAACCGCAGACACGGAAACAACAATGGCGCCGTACATTGTTGTTTATTTCCTGCTGAAGTTAGTGAGCCTACTGTCGCTACTGCAGCAAAATCTTCTTCATTGGCTTTAGAATCCAGCGTGACTCGAAGCAACAGTTCCACTTCATCGTCAATCCATTTCGGCCACTCGTACTTGTCGCCATATTCTGTTTACAGGCCGTCTGCGCAACTTCGCATGCCCAGTGTTTTGTTGTCGGTCTGTCACATGTTTCCAATTTCAGAGTGTCACAGCGGCACTAACAGGTTTGGCATATGTATTACATCCTTGTTTTTAGTATAATCGTATGGACGCACATAGTTTCTGAACCGGCTCCATCTTTAAAGAAAATGTTGAGCGTTTTGTCTTTGTGTGGACATAGCCTTAGAGTCGCCAATTAACCTAACATGCATGTTTTTGGAGGAAACCAGAGTACCCGGAGAAAACCCAAGCACTCTCTTGGAGAACATGCAAACTCCACACAGAGATGCCCAACAGAGATTCGAACCCTGAACCTCCTGACTGCGAGGTCAACATGCTGCCCACTCATCCACCATGTGGCAAATTTACACACCTCAGGAAAGAAAATTGGCTTTTGAGTGAAATTTCAAGATGGACCTGAAATGCACTACAGGGGAACCAAATTTGACTTTCTGTGCACGTTCAAATGCACACGTCCACATTTGACGATGTCCATTAACTTTGACTAATTTGAACATCTCCATCTCAGCTTCCGCTCTCCATGAACATATTTCACTTACCTCAGGGTCATCTTCATCCTGATCCATCAGTTTCTCCAGGATCTTCTTGCGATCTGCCGTCGAATCGTCACCATCCCTCATGTCCGCACCGCCTTCCACCCCTGTTCCTGGCCCATCTCTGTGTCTGGCAGTCTGCAACTTCTGCTGCTTTGCGCTTCTAACGTCCTCGTCGCCTCCACCATCCTCTCTGGAACGTGTTGCCCCTCTGTCAGGCTTAAGTGGTCGGACGTGGAGTAACATTAACAGACACCGTGGGATTATGAAACGAAACCAGCATGTACCAGTACCAGACACGTGTAATTTAGTGTTTATACAAGCACTTTTACTCTAGACTCTTGCTCGAAACCTAGCGTCGAAAATAACAGCAGCAACCCATATTAACCCGTAGATCACGGCAGCCCTGGCTAGTTTGAGCTAGCATGTTAGCTACGACCTCGAAGTAAACACAGCGTGTACACAAAGTTCTCAAAACAAGAACGGCGAGGAAAGAACAATCTAAATCCATACCTGGTAATTCAACAGCTCCCCGACATCCATGTCTCTTGTTGTGAATACGTGGCACCAACGGCGCAAGGTTTAAGAAATCAAATGAACCTTGCCCGGCTACGACGATGTTCACGCGGCTAACGTTGAGCCGCACGCATATGCCGTAAACCGGTAGAGATGTGTCGTTGAGCGGAAACACTGTCGTAAAACTCAGGAACCGATAGAATATTACGTGATTAAAATGAGTGAGGGAGGGAGTATATTTGCAGGAAAACATTCATAATATTCATTTTTGTTCCATGTGCACAATTATATACCAAACTAAAATATGTTTGTTCAGCCACCAATTTTACACTTAAAGTAGTGGAACAGTTAAGTCAATTTCTTTATATTTGCTGTAGACTGAAAACATTTGCATTTGACATCAATTGACCATACAAGACCCAAAGAGCATGCGCTGCGATTGGCTGGCGATCAGTCCGGGGTGTACCCCGCCTCTTGCACAAAGTCAACTGGGATAGACTCCAGCATACCCCCCACCCCCACCCAAGCGAGAACAAACTGCATGGATGGATGGATGGATTGAAACCAAAGAGCGAAATTTCAGCATTTGTTTCCGGGTATGTTCATCTGGATCGGATGCAAATTAGAAGATAACACCTTTTGTTTAACCCCACTTCGTTTTTTATATTCCATAACCTTAAAAAAAACATTTCCACGTATGCAGCAGTTGCCTCAACTACTACAAATCATTTCTGTTGCACATCTGATGATTAACGCAATTCACAATTCCAGAAGGAGCCAAACACTTGTCATTCACAAGCAGTCTGCTAAGTAACATAACTTTCCTGCAGAATTAATTCCAGGCCGGGGAATCATTTCCGCTGCACAGCTGCTCCACTTTATTTGAAAATGGACGCTACGGTATCTCATACTTGCTGTGTGAGCTGATTGCATGCAGTCACAAGAGGTCAGTATGATTATGTCATTCCTCATATAGCTGAGACTATAATAAATAACAAAAAAAACCCCACTAAGAAACCTTCATCTTTGGAGTCTTTGGATCTGCCACTCTCCTGTTCCTCTCCGAATGCATCACTTTGTCTAGAGGTGTGGTCAGGCAGGGGAGAGTGTACACCCTGGACTGGTCTAGTGTGATATAATATACCTTTTGGTGTAATACATTCTAATGTAATCCGGTCTAATTCATGCCCTGTCCACACGTAGGCGGGTATCTCATAAAAAAAAGTACAATTTGGCTGATCATCCAAAACGAAGGTTTTCATAAGCTCCGTCCAAAGTTCAGATTTGGAGAGAACTCTGGTTATGCTTTATATATAACCGGAGTTTTACGTTTCCAAACGTCACTGCCTGCGACACGTATGCTGTGACGCCACACACGAAACCAGCATCACAAACAACATGGATGCTCTCAGAACTGTGTTGGTTGGAGCTATTGTTCAAGCGTTTATGCTTGCTTGTTTCTGCGAGCCCAAATACGGCCTCACGTTGAAAAGCAGAGGGGAAGAAGCACTTTGAGGTCGGCATGGCGATATGTTTCATCTTTTACGGAAGTGACGGATGGACAGAGGATGATTCTGATTGGATAGAATCTTAGTAACTATTCCCGCCTACAGGTTTGGCATGCTTATGACGGTGGTTGCCGATGCATTTATGCGGTTACGTGAGGATGCCTTTTTTTTTTTTAATACAAAGTTGTGTGGACACCATTTTTTTCATAAACAGAGAGGGAGAAATATGCGGTTTTACAAATACCCTGATATGTGTGTAAAGGGCTTAATCTGATATAATGAAGTTTAGTCTAGTAATGTCGAATATAATCTAGGAAGAAAAACACACAAATCAACAGTTGTGTCTTTACTGATGTTTGGCATTCAAAACACCTCCTCAATGTGCTGCCCCCCCCCCGCCCACATTTTTTTTTAAAGACGGGGAAATAACTAATTGGATCTCATTTGGCTCCCAACGACGCGAGCTGGCTTCTGATGTTCATTTCAAAACAGCCGGTTCTTGGAGCCGATGTGTTCACGACCGACACATTACTAACAGAAAGCACTTTGAGGACACCTGGAAGGGTGAGGAAGGTGGCCAGAAGAGGGAGGGTGAGGACAGTTACCAGTGAAGAAGTGTTTTATTTAAATCTACATTTACAGTAATGTAGGCAACATGTAATTATCCCTTTTTTTTTTTTTTCAAAAAAGGGGTCCGCATGGTGGATGAGTGGGTAGCATGTTGGCCTCACAGTTAGATCAGGGTTCAAATCTCCGTTGGGCATCTCTGTGTGGAGTTTGCATGTTCTCCCCGTGCGTGTGTGGGTTTTCTCCGGGTACTCCGGTTTCCTCCCACATTCCAAAAACATGCATGTTAGGTTAATTGGCGACTCTAAATTGTCCATCAGTATGAATGTGAGAGTGAATGTTTGTTTGTCTGCCCTGCGATTGACTGGTGACCAGTCCAGGGTGTACCCCGCCTCCCGCCCAAAGTCAGCTGGGATAGGCTCCAGCATAAGATAGAAAATGGATGGATGGGAAAAAAAAGCTGTTTATATTACTGTATCTCAATCCCACTGACATACATTCATTAGAGGAAGCAGAG
Organism: Oostethus manadensis; assembly: GCA_024372805.1. Classification (NCBI taxonomy): domain Eukaryota; kingdom Metazoa; phylum Chordata; class Actinopteri; order Syngnathiformes; family Syngnathidae; genus Oostethus; species Oostethus manadensis. The sequence continues at coordinate 454,952 of QODF01000047.1, read as the reverse complement.
TCTGAGGATACGTACGTAGACAGTTCTATCACCGTGGCTGAGGTATTTGGGGTAGTTAAAAAAGTACCCAATGGCAAGGCTCCAGGGGTGGACGAGTTTCGCCCTGAATTTCTCAAGGCTCTGGGTGTTGGGGGACTGTCTTGGCTGACACGCCTCTTCAACACTGCATGGAAGTCGGGAGCACTACCTCTGTACTGGCAGACCGGGGTGGTGGTCTCCATTTTTAAAAAGGGTGACCATAGGATGTGTTCCAACCTTGAAGGGATCACACTCCTCAGCCTCCCTGGGAAAGTCTACTCCAGGGTGCTGGA
>QODF01000047.1:387217-453763 GCA_024372805.1 Oostethus manadensis | reverse complement strand
ATGGGAAAAAAAAGCTGTTTATATTACTGTATCTCAATCCCACTGACATACATTCATTAGAGGAAGCAGAGTCTGAGGATACGTACGTAGACAGTTCTATCACCGTGGCTGAGGTATTTGGGGTAGTTAAAAAAGTACCCAATGGCAAGGCTCCAGGGGTGGACGAGTTTCGCCCTGAATTTCTCAAGGCTCTGGGTGTTGGGGGACTGTCTTGGCTGACACGCCTCTTCAACACTGCATGGAAGTCGGGAGCACTACCTCTGTACTGGCAGACCGGGGTGGTGGTCTCCATTTTTAAAAAGGGTGACCATAGGATGTGTTCCAACCTTGAAGGGATCACACTCCTCAGCCTCCCTGGGAAAGTCTACTCCAGGGTGCTGGAGAGAAGGGCACGATCGTTAGTCGAATCTCGGTTACAGGAGTTGCAATGTGGTTTTCGTCCCAGTCGCGGAACACTGGACCAGCTCTACACCCTTGCAAGGGTACTGGAGGGTATGTGGGCGTTTGTCCAGGTGCTTTGTAGACTTGGAAAAGGCATTCGCCTGTGCCCCTCGTGGTGTCCTGTGGGGGGTGCTCGGGAAGTACGGGATTGGTGGCCCGCTACTACGTGCCATTCAGGTCCTTGTACAATCGAAGCAGGAGCCTGGTTCGCATTGCCAGCAGTAAGTCGAGCTTGTTTCCGGTGAACGTTGGCCTCAGCCAAGCATGCCCTTTGTCATCGATTCTGTTCATAATCTTCATGGACAGAATTTCTAGGCGCAGTAAAGGCATTGAGGGAGTCCAGCTTGGTGACCTTAGGATTATTTGCAGACAATGTGGTCCTGATGGCCTCATCAGGGTGTGACCTTTGGCGTTTACAGGAGCAGTTTTCAGCTGAGTGTGAAGGTTCTGCGATGGGACTCAGCACCTCCAAAATGGGTGGACTGTACCCTCCGGGTTGGGAGTGAGGTCTTGCCTCAGGTGGGGGAGTTCAAATATCTCGGGGTCTTGTTCACGAGTGAGGGACGGTTGGAACGGGAGGTCGAGAGACAGATCGGTGCAGCATCTGCAGTAATGCGGTCGCTGTACCAGACCGTCGTGGTGAAGAGAGAGCTGGGCCGGAAGGCAAAGCTCTCTGTTTACCGATCGATCTACGTTCCCACCCTCACCTATGGTCATGAGTCATGGGTCATGACCGAAAGAACGAGATCGCGGATACAAGCGGCGGAAACGAGTTTCCTCCGTAGGGTAGCTGGACTCACCCTAAGAGATAGGGTGAGGAGCTCGGCCATCCGGGAGGAGCTCAGAGTAGAGCCGCTGCTCCTTCACATCGAGAGGAGCCAGTTGTGGTGGCTCGGGCATCTAGTCCGGATGCCTCCCGGGCGCCTCCCCGGTGAGGTGTTTCGGGCATGCCCAGCCGGGAGAAGGCCCCGGGGAAGACCTAGGACACACTGGACGGTCTAGGTCTCACAGCTGGCCTGGGAGCGCCTTGGTGTCCTCCCGGTGGGACTGGAAGAGGTCACCGGAGACCGGGAATTTTGGAATTCCCTACTGAGACTGCTGCCCCCGCGACCCGGACCCGGATAAGCGGAAGAATATGGAATGGAATATTACTGTATGTAATGCAGAATAAATTTTCTCCATTGATTTGGCTCAGATCCTGAAACAGAAATAACATTCTCAAAACTGTTTAGCTAATTAGACCAAATAGTAATATAGCTGAGCACAACACCACGGCTCACTTGCAAAAGCTCATATCTCTCCCAACAGTTCAATCACGCTTCAAAGCTAATTCCCTTACCATTTTAATTTTTAGTGCCACCAAAATGCAAAGATCCGTCTCACTTGCTTAGCTCATTTCCTGAAGCAGACCGGACTTTCTCAACAGTCTTGGTTCTTTTAGCAAAATATATTTGGATGGTTCAGCACAACACTGTGGTTCACCTGCTAAAGCAAATATTTGTTGATGTTTTGTCACAATGGCAGAGAACCATTGAACTATCCCTCGGGTCCACCTTCTTCTTAGTCTTGGCCCAGTCCTTTACTGACATTGATTGTGAGTACTGTACAACATTTAAACATTTTGACTTGAAGTCCTTTTATAATGCCAAAGGGATGATGCTTTTTAGGGGCCCCGACAATTTATATGAGTGATCTGTTTTCAGAATCCGCTTTTTTGGACTTGGTTAAATTAGGTCCCGCTGTAGATATACACAAGTGACGGCTGCTGGGATGGGAAGCACCTTTTTTTCAGTCTACATCACTAATGTTTTTCTTTATTTATTTATATGTAAATTCTACCCTCTATTACTAATCTTTCTTCATTCATTTCCGTACCGCTTATCCTCATTAGGGTGACGGGGATGCTGGAGCCTATCCCAGCTGGCTTTGGGCGAGAGGCGGGGTACACCCTGGACTGGTCGCCAGTCAATCGCAGGGCACATATAGACAAACAACCACTCACACTCACATTCATACCTATGGACAATTTTAGAGTGGCCAATGAAGCTAACATGCATGTTTTTGGAATGTGGGAGGAAACCGGAGTACCCGGAGAAAACCCACACACGCACGGGGAGAACATGCAAACTCCACACAGAGATGCCCAACGGAGATTTGAACCCAGGTTTTCCAGATCTCCTGACTGTGTGGCCAATGTGCTAACCACTCAGCCACCGTGCGGCCACTAATCTTTCTTAACAAAGACAAAGTTGCTGGGGAAGTCTCCGGATCAGTTCAAAACGCCTTGTTTTGGATCCACATTTGCAATAAAAATGATGTCATTATTTAGCTTCAGCCACAGCGACACTTCCCTTCTCTTTTTAATTACCATGGTTGAATCGCTACAAAGGGAGCGCACTCAACCCCGAGAAAAAGCTATAAAAGCCAAACGGCAAAACGGAACTAGAAAAAAGATGAAATTGTCTTAATTAATGTGATAAAATATCTTATGTATGATATTGTCCTGATCCTGTCCATCCTGGTCACACCCAAACATACGGTATATACGTATCATGTCACTCATGTAGAGGGTGTAAAACTTTTACCAAATCAAAACATGCGAATCAAACAGAACAAAATGATTTGCTGTGGCGACCCCCTGATGGAATAAGCAGGGATAAGGCGAAAGGAAAAGAAGAAGAAATAGAAGATTACTAATCTTTCTTAACAAAGACAAAGTTGCTGGGGAAGTCTTTGGATCAGATCAAAACAACTGAAAGAAAAACTTGGAAAATGCTCGGGTGGATGTTAATACTTCAAGATTGCTGATTTGCTCGTTTTACGGCCAATCGGAAAAGGGATTCCGCCTCAGACGGATCATCCAATCATAATGCAGAGGGGCAGCCAACTACCCCTTAGACTCCCAGTGACGCTCAGCTTCCGATGGGCGGGTCAAAGCCCAGCATTTATCCGATGACCGTCCCGTTGCACACAGCGGAATAACCCATCGAAGTTTGCCCATCGAAGTCAATAGACGCTGAGCGTAAAACCCTGTGACTCTGCGGGGATGAATGAGAAGGAAGTGGTGTCAGTCACTTGTGATCAGTAGCTGATGCTGAACAAAAGATGAAGGTTCTAGCGTGACATACAGTATACACGCTCTACACATACACAGACACTTAAGAAATACAACAAATAAAGAGTAAGTGATGTGCAAAAGTGACAATGATGATGCAATTCAGGTAAGTGGGTGTGTGATTAATAAACCGGGACATTATCTGCATTTGGAACAAAAACAGTATTTGCTTTAAAAAAAACAACAACAGGAATTACATTCAAGTGTTTTTATTTTTGTATGTGTTCATCAAAGTGATGGCGAGGAGGAAGAAATGGACTCTGTGTCTGCTTGTTTTGGCGTACAGTGCCCAGTAGCGCCACCTGAGGGGTGGAGTTTGAACAATTTGTTGTGAGGGGTCTGCATTGATATGAGGTTTTGAAGGTGAACCACGGTGTTGTGCTGAACCCATGCATCCTTTTTCTGTGCCGCTTATCCTCATTAGGGTCGCGGGAATGCTGGAGCCTATCCCAGCTGACCTTAGGCAGGAGGCCCTGGAGTGGTCGCCAGTCAATCGCAGGGCAGACAAACAAACACTCACATTCATACCGATGGACAATTTAGAGTCGCCAATTAAGCTAACATGCATGTTTTTGGAATGTGGGAGGAAACCGGAGTACGCGGAGATTTCACACAGAGAACGGAGATTCGAACCCTGATCTCCTGGCTGTGAGGCCAACATGCTGCCCACTCATACACCGTGCGGCGCTGTGCTGAGAAGTACAAATATATTTTGCTAAAAGACAGAGTCTTAGAAAGAAAGTCCGGTTTGTTCCAGGAAATGAGCCACAGCAATTGAGCAGGATCTTTTCATTTTGGTGGATTAGTTTCGAAGCATGAGTGAACAGTTTTGGGAGCGATATGAGCTTTGCAGATGAGCCACGATGTTGTGATCAATTGTAAGCCGGTTTGGCCAAGTGATCTTAGAGTTTTGAGATCTCTAAATTCTGTTTCAAGTAATGCACAAAAGCATTGGAGAAAAACGGTGAGAGAATCTATTATTGTCGAACTGAATGCAATGTGATGTACTCCAATGACGCAAACCAAGACGAAACACACGACTTGCACGCTGATGAACAAAGGCAACTCCGTTTCTTTAAAAATGGTATACATATAATAATAATACATATGCAGTATAATAATATTACATATACAGTATATATATCATATATTAGAACTTCATTTTGCCGTTACAACAGCAAGAATGCAAACGATCACTATGCATTGCATAGCCGAAGTCCAAATCCAGCAATTATGTGTTGTAATTCTCCCTCTGCAATTCTCTCTTCCGCGTTAACAATGGCTCATTAGCAGGATTTCAATTAAATAGATGGCACGGGTAAAACAGAACGGACTTAGCCGAGTTGGCGGGTTGCTAATAAGAAGAACACAAGGAGGAGCTTTTACATGTATAGATTATTTTCTATAGCTATCTTGCATTTGTGGATTGACTTGACTTCTTGCACACAAGTGTGATAAAGGACGGACGCACGGAGTGGAGGCGTAGGCTTGCTAAGGTGGCGAGAGCCCGGCAGAGATAGTGGACATGAAAGCAAATTAATTTCATCTCTATTATGAAGATGATAGCTGTGGTGCAACACACACACACACACACACACACACACGTACACTCGTCACCAGTGAAACAGACACAAATATGATGTAGGCGGATTAACAGCTAATTAATTCATCCTTTTATGGCCATGCATAGTAGAATTCCACAGCAGCGCCGTATCTATAGATCGACAGTTCTTCAGCATTTTGTGTTTTTATAATGCCACCGCACGAGGCAATGCCAGTGATGGTAAGAAGGAAAAAGGTGATAATCGTGGAGCCACCCCCCTCATGTTACGTAACTGTATGTCCGGTCATGTGATGTTGTGTTATGTTATACAACAGATGAAAAAAAAGTCACCTCAGCAGGTGATATAATACATAACACTCAATTTGGAATTTTACATGAACTCATGAAGCAAGAATTGTAATTCTGACTCTGATTTCCGCTTAAATGAATGAAAAGCACCATGGTCGTTTTTGTGTTGTCCCACTCTATTTTCTTCCACTTATCCGGGTCCGGGTCGCGGGGGCAGCAGTCTCAGTAAGGAATTCCAGACTTCCAGGTCCCCGGCGACCTCTTCCAGCTCCACCGGGAGGACACCAAGACGTTCCCAGACCAGCTGTGAGACATAGTCCCTCCAGCGTGTCCTAGGTCTTCCCCGGGGCCTTCTCCCGACTGGGCATGCCCGAAACACCTCACCGGGGAGGCGCCCGGGAGGCATCCGGACTAGATGCCCGAGCCACCTCAACTGGCTCCTCTCGATGTGAAGGAGCAGCGGCTCTACTCTGAGCTCCTCCCAGATGGCCGAGCTCCTCACCGTATCTCTTAGGGTGAGTCCAGCCACCCTACGGAGGAAACTCGTTTCCGCCGCTTGTATCCGCGATCTCGTTCTCATGACTAAAGGTGAGGGTGAGGGTAATTTGAGGGGCAGTCGAGAGCGGGCATCTGGGCAACCTGGTCTTCGGCGCCCAAATCTTGTTCTTGGGACATGGAATGGAGCCCGAGCTCGTGCGAGTGTTGTCGCTTGCCAAAACAATGACTGTTCTTTCTGTCTTCCGGATATTTCTTATATATTCCTTAGTAACTGAAGGTGCATTCATACATAACAAGAAAAAAAAGATGCAACGAGAGAAACAATGAAGGACAAAATACCGAAGTAGCAACAGGGAAGGCAAAGCCAGGCGGTGCTACAGTCAATAAGCCAACAGGTAAGCCGCAGAAGTCAGTCAAATCCCTTACAGGTGCTGCAGGGGGGAGGCAGAAGTACTCGCTTGGCAAGCATGGCATGGAAGGCATTGGCGTGAAGGCAACGGAGCAAAGTACTGGCATCCAACTGAAGGCTTAAGAAGGCCCGATGAGCTAAGTGCACACAGTGAGGCCCAAAAAGCACCATGGAGAAGGCGGCAACTGAACATAACACTCATTGCCTAAAATAAAAGGAATAAAAAGTAAAATATGCAATGACGAGTAGCAACCTTGTTTGTTTCGTAATTGAAAGACAGTCTTGATAGCTTTTACATTTGCTGCATAAAATGTCTCGCATTGAACTTTAACTGAACGATCAATAGGGGTTCACCACGTCGGGTTTTTTGTCCGTGTACTTCCGATACGAGTGTCGCTGACAGGAGACATGGCTGGAGGTCAAAGATTAGCATCGGTGGAGGTCTTACCTCAAAGTGTAAGGAGGGTCGCAGTCCTTCTGCGTGGGCCTGTCATCCTGTCTCTCTTCGGCCGGGAGCCGCATTGTCGAGCCACGGGCTGCTTGGCCTCTGCCTTTATCTGATGTGTCTGATGTCCACCGCCTGTGGAGTCAAACGCTGACAGAGAATCAGTAAGCAGCTGAATGCTAAAGAGAACTCGGGGTCTCTTCCTTAAGAAGTTCTTTAAATGGCTTCACTCGCTTGTGTGTAGTGACAAAAACGTCAGCTTCCCAAACACTGCTGTAAAATATACATATTGCAAATATTTCTACCTCAGGGATACACACCAAATATTCATTATATTTGCTTTTTTTAACCCTTTAGAAGCCTGTAAAGTATGTTTGCAAAATGAAAAGAAGAAAATAATTAGCATTAAATACATGTATTATGTGAATATTAGGCCCTGGGATGGTTAAGTGCCTTTCAGCAACACTGATTGTCATGCATGGCAGTTTTTTCTAAGAATCTTAAAATAAAAACACACCGGCGGTCCTTAGAACCAAAAACTGATGTAAAAATATGAGCTGAGTCCAGTTTATGAGAAATATCTACTTTGACTTATATGTTTAACCCTTAAATGCCAGTATGTTTAGCTAACGTGTCATGATCCTGCTTGTTTGCTTGTGCTGCGGTGCCTTTTCTTGGTCGTTCCTGGGGCGGAGCTACCGGCCCCCCACCTGCTGCACGCCTGCAGCCGGTTTGCTCACCAGGCCTTTATCGGTAGGCAGTTGGCCGCACTCTGATGCTGGACTGTCGGCCGTGCTGTGTCACTAGTACCATAGCGTTTTGTACTGTAGTCTAATTCTTGAGTTGTACTTTGTATTTTTGAGTGTGGCTTTGTCCCCAGTAAGTCCTGTGATTTTTGTTTACACATTTTTCCCTGAATGAATACCTTTTTACTTCACTTTGTGTCGATCTGCTTTGAGGTCCAAAGCTGTGGCTCTGTGGCTCCTTGTGACATAATTCCAATGATTTTTTTTAAATCAAAAATTAAAATAATGCACACTTTTTAAAAAGTACATAAAGACCAACATAAAGAGCGACATGCACTTAGCAAAACACCCTTGATGAAAAAAGTACATTATAAGAAATTCCGCTGCATAAATACTAAAATAAGACAACAAATGTAGTTTTTAATATTAGTTTATGTTAAGTGAAAATGTAATTTTCCATGGGACGCTTTTGGTCATGAGAAGAAAATGTGTCACTTTTGTGTAGTGTTGCCATTTTTGGCTAATTTAGGAAAAGATCAAATAATGAATGATTGAATGGGTAGCATGTTGGCCTCACAGTCAGGAGGTTCAGGGTTCAAATCTCCGTTGGGCATCTCTCCATGGGTTTTCCCTGGGTACTCTGGTTTCCTCCCACATTCCAAAAACATGCATGTTAGCTTCATTGGCAACTCTAAATTGTCCATTAGAGTGTGAATGCTTGTATGTGGACTGGCAACCAGTCCATGGTGTACCCCCACTCCCGCCCAAAGTCAGCTGGGATAGGCTCCAGCATACCCGCAACCCTAAGGAGGATAAGCGGTATAGAAAATGGATGGATGGAAGATAATATATGCTTTTATTAGTCCACAGTTTATTGTATAGGATTTTTAGCTTGTTTTTGTAATAGAGTCTGACAGCTGGAAAAAAAAGGTTCTAAAATGAATAAACTTTGGTAAATTACATCTATAATTATCCAGTACAGTAAATAAAAAATGAAACGACACAAAATGTCTGCACTCTGTTTGGCGGTAGTATCAGAACCCTGTACTCTTTAACTTGTCCCACACGCTGAAGCTTATTATTACACTGGCCTGCTGATAAACAGAGCAGATTGGGAAGTGGGGAGGGGTCGGTGGGTGGGGAGCTGGGGGTTAATGGGATTTTCACAAGGTGTCCATCCATAACGCTTTCAAATCAGATGAAAGTGACACATGGTGATTAAGGTGAATTGACCTGTGAAATGAGTGTGTCCCTACAAAATGAAGGACTGATGCATATGGAGGTCAAGAGGGAAGACGACATTGATGGGAAAAACAAAGCTTCACACGCACCTCATACATACCGTATGACTGCATTTTGTCATTGGTCACTGAAAAAGTAAGAACAATGTCCAATTAATGTTGACTAAAGTGGGAGGACAGGGTTATTTTTTTCTGTGATGGCAAAGAAAAAACGTGATGATAACCATAGAACCAAACATGGAGCTTAATGCGGCATAGAAACAAGTCTCTACTCTAGAATAAGAGTACACTGCCATTAATTAACCATCGATTATATAGACACATTTGCTGGTACTAAAAAGTAAACACACTTGTTATAAAAAGCCAACTGTACCCCACATGAGCAAGCTTGCTATTAAGGGGTGGTCGAGTGGTTAGCGTGCTGGCCACACAGTCAGGAGATTTGGAAGACCTGGCTTCGGATCTTCGTTGGGCATCTCTGGAGTGTGCATGTTCTCCCTGTGCGTGTGTGGGTTTTCTCCTGGTACTCTGGTTTCCTCCCAAAAACAAAAACATGCATGTTAGCTAAACTGGCAACTCTAAATTGTCCATAGGCCACCGTAGGTATGAATGTGTGTGTGTGTGTGTGTGTGTGTGTGTGTGTGAATGTTCGCCCTGCGATCGACTGGCGACCAGTCCAGGGTGTACCCCACCACTCGCCCAAAGTCAGCTGGGATAGGCTCCAGCATAATGGACGGATGGATGCAATTGACTTGACCTTTTACTTCATTTTCATTTTTTGCTAATGATAATATTAATATTACACCAACTAATTAGTGCTGGTGTACAGACAAATGAATGCTGCTGATGCGTTTTTTAAACAACAAATAGTACGTGCGATTCATTGAAAAACGTCACAATTTTAAATCAAATTCATAAAATTACAATTCCGGGTAACGTCCCTTGTTGCTCTGCAGCATTTTATAAAAACCAAACGAACCCTCCTGAATTTAATGGAAGGGGAATGTGTATTTTGTGTATGATCTTTTTGAATCAAATAAAAAATGAAGACAATTCTTCATCAGCTAAAAATTTGAGGACAGACACTTTGAAAACTTTACTGTACATGCCCTTGTTTAAAAAATACATTAACTACTGTTAAATAAAACCAAAATACAGTAAAACCAGCCACCCTTTGAATAAGAATACTGTAAGAACACCCCTCACATTTCAGCAAACATTTTTATTATAGTAATAAAAATGATTACTATACTTTATAGTATACTATATATTATATATATATACTGTATATTATAGTATAATATACTATATTATGACTATATCTTGTCAAATTTCACATATAGAGTAGTCAGTGTGCAGCCCTATCGATTCACGATCCACTGAAAACGAGTCAACACACAAGATAAGTGTCTTGGTGTGGCGTGGCAGCGTGTGTGCATGAGTGCTGCCGGCTGGGCTGCAGTTTATTGAACAGGAAAAGTTCTTGTTTAACGTTTTTGTCATGGAAAGGTGTGATGCTAACACGCCCAAGAGGGTTCTTTTGGAGTCCCGGCCACACATGTTGCATGAAGTCCAAGTGTGAGTGAAAGGTGGAAACGTGAACGACGAACGTCTCTTTCCCCCACAGCGCCGACGTGAAGGCTGTTGTTAGGAGGTGTTTCCTAACTCAGCCTGATGATGATTTATGGCCGGCCGGGTAAGCTGATTAAATCAGTGCACAGAAGGCGAGGTAGCATTACCGCTTTATAAGGCCGTTGGCATGGCAACCACCGTCTGCAACACTCTCGCTGTGTTCTCTCTCTTTTTTCCCCCCACTTTTTTTCTTACTTTGCATGCAGAAAGGATCTGCGGCGCAGTGAGAGCCTCGCTGACTGTAATTAATCTCAATGGATGCGACTAAAAAGAGATTTGGAATTTTGAAGGGGGATTTGGGAGCGTGAAAAAAGGGCAAATGTTTGTGGGAGCTCTGGCCTTGACTCTCTTCACTGATGTGGTCTTTAATGAGCATCTCATCGATGTTTCAACTAGTAGAACATTTGGATTCTGTATAATAATTATAATTATACATTGTAATAATAATAATACAGAAAAGAGAAATAAACAGATACATTCTTCACTCACTAGCCATAATAGCCGTTTTTTTAACAAAAAAAACACTTTTTCTCACACGATATTATGACATTTTCCACAAATAATCAAACTTCATCCTCAACAAATAACTTTTTTTGTGATTTTTTTTTCTACACAAAATTCCGACTTTATTGTTGTAAAATTTTTCCTCAAAAAACAGCTATATTCTTGTAACTTCCCAACTTTATTCTAATAAAATACATTTTTCTTCTTTTAAAACACACATTTATTTCCTGTAACAAAAAGATTTCAAAAAAGACTTCAAATCTGACTAAATTCTGGTGAACTTTTTTGTAAGTGTTGTAATTAATAATACATACATTATTCTTGGAAGACTTTTTCTTGAAAATACTACATTATTCTACCACTTTAAAATGACTGAAAAAATTAAAATTGGACTGTGTTTTTTTTTAGATTACGTTATTTTAAAAAAGCTAAAAATTTATAATTAAATATAAAATATTTGAACATGCTGTATGACTTTTTTCCCCCAACTATATTAAGATGACTACCTTATTCTCAGTAAATACAATTATACTTTTATAACACATTTTTCTCAACTTTTATCCAACAACAATTTTGTTCCAATAAAATTAAAACTTAGAGACAAAATACTAATGTAATTTTCATTGAAATTTAGGTGTAAAATCTGACTCAGTTCTGCTAAAATTCTGACTTTTTTTTAAGTACCACATTATTCTTGTGAGATTATTACTTTTAACTTGAAAAATACCCCATTATTTTTGTAAAATGAAAGCTGTTTCCCGTTAAACGATTGTTGTTACATTAAGAGTTACAGTAGTGTTCAAAATAATAGCAGTGCAATGTGACTAACCAGATGAAGTACTCTTATTAGTATATTTGTACTGCTACCTGGCAAACAAGTTACCAGTAGGTGCAGTAGATTCTCAGAAAACAAACAAGACCCTGCGTTCATGATATGGACGCTCTTAAGGCTGTACAGTTTCCCAATTGTACAGCCTTGCCTGTTCTTGCATTTCTCTTTGAAAACCTGAGGAAAATGGGTCGTTCATGTTCAGAGGAACAGCATACTTTGATGAAAAAGTTGATTGGAGAGGGTCAAACGTATGAAGAGGTGCAAAACAGTTTTGGCTGTTCAGCTAAAATCTCCAATGCCTTGAAGAAATGGAGAGCAATACCAGAGACACGTGTCAGAAAACAGAAGACCATTTTGATCAAAATGGATCAAAAAATAACTAAAATGGCAAAGGCTCAGCCAATGATCAGTTCCCGGATGAACAAAGACAGTCTGGAGTTTCCTGTAAGTTCTGTGACAGTTAGAAGACATCAGTGTGAAGCTAATCCATTTACAAGAATCCCCCGCAAAGTCCCTTTGTTAAAAAAAGGCATGTGCAGAAGAGGTTACTATTTGCCAAAGAACACGTCAACTGGCCTAAAGAGACATGGAGGAATATTTTGTGACTGGTGAGAGTAAAATTGTTATTTTTGCCCTTGAAATGGCTGTTTCAACAAAACAATGACCCCAAACAGACTAGTAAACCAGCAAAATCTTGTTTACAAACCAACTAAATTCATTTTATGGAGGGGCCAGCCCAATCCCTGAACCTTAACCCAATGGAGAACTTGTGGGGTGACATCAAAAATCCCGTTTCTGAAGCCAAACCAAGAAATGTTGTTAAAGATCTTGGAGTGGAAGAACAGCTGAAAGGTGCCACAAGCCGGTCGACTCCATGCCACACTGATGTGAAGCAGTGGGCATACAAAAACTGTGGTCATACAGCTAAATATTAGTTAGGATTGCCAAATCCGAGAAACAAAAAAGTTTGCACAAAATATTTTAGAGTTTGTAAAGTCAACGGCAGACACTGTTATTTTTTTAACACCCCTCTTTCAACTAAATGCCCAATTGCACAGCCTTAAGAGCGTGCATATCATGAATGCTGGGTCTTGTTTGTTTTCTGAGAATCTACTGCACCTACTGGCAACTTGTTTGCCAAGTAGCAATACAAATATATATATAATAACGGTGATTCATCTGGTTGGTCACATTGCACTGCACACCACTGAATATTCCGATCATCCAGTGATGTGATGTTTTTAATGTCGTCAAATCACACATTTTTTCTTGTCTACAAACATAATGTATATATCATTTTTGAGTGGCGCTTGAGGGTCAGGTCAAAGTTCCGTGACAAGGTCAAAAATCCATTCGCCACAAACCACCCATCACACCCAAGCCCAAATGAACCCCACCAGATCTACAGCATTGTTGTATTAATATGTCATATGTGATGTATGTAAATAAAGGTGGCGGTTGTTTGGGTGCTGATACAACGGGGTCAATAAGATTCATAGGAGATCTTCAATAGCACATCAGTGCGTCTCCTCAGCTCATGGTGCTGTCTAAATACTGCTAATTATTTATTCACACACACACACACACACACACACACACACACAGGTTAGTCAATGCTCACTCGCTGTGCTGACACCATCACACACGGAGTGATGAAATGATTTTCCCCTCCAGTGCGTTTCAATTCCCATTTGGGGGGAATACTGTGTTGCCTGCGTACAAAACGACTGCGGCTAAACCATCAAAGCCCATCATGTGGACAAAAGTACTGGGACACCTTGAGCAGAAAGTGAAAATCTACCCGAGCGATGGCTGGCTCTACTCCCCCAGTCTGTTTTACTGGACTCCACAAACGAGCGGGACATGCTGCACATTTGTCTGATAAAAGTCGGGTTCTGGTGAAATTAGGCAAACTATGAATGTACATTTACTGTATTATTTTTTTTTAAGCTTTTTGTTGTTGTTATTTTTTTCCCAAAATAAAAAAGTTCAAATAAAATGTTTAAATTCTGGTCACCTAGCCCAGGGGTGTCCAAACTTTGTCCAGCGATGGCTGTATACCAAAAGCAGAAGGGATGCATGTGGCACTTTGATATTTTGTAAAGCAAACACATGTAGATATGCTAAGTTTTTTTATTTTTTTTTTTTTATATTTTTTTTTTTATTATTTTTTCTTTTTTTTTTTTTAATTTTTTTTTTTTTTTTCTTATTTTTTTTTTATTTTTTTTTTATTTTTTTATTACTTTTTTTTTTATTTTTCATTTTTTTTTTTTTTTTTTTTCTTTTTTTTCTCATAATTTTATTATTTTTTTTTTTTTTTTTTTTGTTTTCTTTTTCAACTTTCTTTTGTAAATTTCCTTCTCCTAATTATGACTTTATCGCCACAATGTTTTGACTTTCTTCTCGTAACTTTATAGCTTTTTCTGCAACCTCATATTCCAAAAAATCCAGTCTTATTAGCTGTTTTGTTGGTTTCTCATAATATTACAACTTTTGAAAAATATATTTTTCTTTAGTATTTCAACTTTATGCTACGAAAATGATGTCATTTTAAAATTTCAATTACGACTTTTTCTTGTTACATTTTTTTTTCTCAGCGTAAAATTGTCATATTATTTTGTCTATACTCAGTTTTTGGTGTTCCTTTAAAGTGTTCTTGTTAAATTACATTTTTTGACTGCTGCAGGGCCATACAAAAAACAGCAAATGCAAGTGCAGCAGTCTGGACACCCCTGACCTAACCCAAGTAAGCACTGTAGGTATTTATGTATTTAAATTGAAATATTGGTACTTTTTGATATTTAATAACAAGAAAACAACAAACTTGACTTTATTACAATTTTGTACATAATAAAATCTCACAAGATGTTAGATTGTGGAAAAGCATGCCAAGGTGGCAGTAACAAACAGGCAACAGCAGTTTGACAAAAATGCTTTATTAAGTGACTACTTTCATTTTGTCGTTTTTTTCAAACTGCTGTGGTGTCACTATATTGTATTAATATTTTTAACAAATATTTATCAATACATAAAAATAAAATGCCCAAACTGCAACCGCATGAGTCAGTGTGAACATGAATTATTGAATTGATTTCAATACAAATTATAATATTTGCATAGTATATAGAAAAATTTAACAAAAAGTGACGATAAAAAGCGTATATAATTATTTTCCATACATTCGTCTTCTATGCAGCTTTTCCTCAATAGGGTCACAAGGGTATGCTGGAGCCTATCACAGCTGACTTTGGGCCAGAGACAATCTGGTACAGTACAATCTGGACTGGTCGCCAGTCAAATGTAATTATTTTGTTTATTTATTTAAAAAAATATATATATATATATTTCTTAGGATTATTTTGAACCAATATTTTACAATAAATAAAAGGAAAAGGTAAGGCAGATATATTGCTTAGTCGTGTTGTGTTTGAGAGACATAAAGCAATTCAATTGATTTCAGACGACCATTAGTGTGCAGGGACCCTCATCAGCAAGCCACTTGAGGGAAGTAAGCCTATCATTTG
This sequence comes from Oostethus manadensis, assembly GCA_024372805.1. Lineage (NCBI taxonomy): Eukaryota > Metazoa > Chordata > Actinopteri > Syngnathiformes > Syngnathidae > Oostethus > Oostethus manadensis. The sequence continues at coordinate 438,524 of QODF01000047.1, read as the reverse complement.
GAAAAGGGCAGTGGTCAAACAAGACATGTGTATTGGCGTTTCTATGGCAACCCACCCACTGCAGCGCTTGTCATTAGTGATATTGCAATGGAAATACTACCCGCCACCCTAATGAGGTTAAGCGGTATGGAAAATGGATGGAATAGTAATACTCACATACACTACATTATGTCCACATCCACGATGAAAGAAAGCCTTGCTAAAGTACAATAAGTCACTTGTAAGGTTTTTAAGGCTTTGAGTGACTGCGTCACTGGCGTGCTATACCGTATACTCTATGCAACATGTGATATGCTACAATTGCTGTGTCTAGCAGAAGAGGGATCAGGTAATGTCGTGCAGCAGGTGTCACTTGCTCCTTTGTAGCAGTGATTCCCAACTGGTTTGGCTCCAGGACCTGTGACCACCCCTCAATGACAAGATGCGACCCAAATTGTGGGCATTTTCTCATATGTCATATATTTAAAGGGCAGTTACGCAGCTGCCCAGGCATACACCTCGTGGTCGCGTAGCAAGCAAATACCACAGACAAGAACACAAGTTGCGTTCACAGACATCAAGTCATTTTTTACCCCCAGCAAAGACCCATTTTGGTCACAACCTACCACTTTAAGGGATGGACCTCCGTGAATATGTATAGAGGATGCCTGTATCATGTATGGAGCATTTTCTTAAATGTGTCGTTTTACAAGAATAAAGTAGCATTTGAAATATTTTAAGCGTAAAAAATAATTCATAATCTTACCAGAATGTAGATGTGTGTGTTTGCGTTTAAAAAAAAAGTTGTGATTTTTTCCTGCCCAAAAAAAGGTCGCCAGTCAATCGCCGGGCAGACATACAAGCACTCACACTCACATTCTTAATTCAGACAATTCAGAGTCGAAAATGAACCTACTTTTCTCAAAATTGCTGAATTCTGTCTCTGTAAATTGTAACAATGGGAAACACTGCCATCTGCTGGCTCTGAGGGGTCACTGCACTCCCTGCCCTGAATGCAAAGTTGCCACTGGCGCATTGTGAGGTCCTTCAACTAAATTGACACTACAGTATGTTATCCTTATATCATGAATACTGTAAATGCTCCAGTCAACACCTCCATTCAGATCCCACTGTCCCCCACAGGCTACCAAACTAAGTACCAACAACCACAGCCGGGTCAAACAACATTGACATTAATAGACGTGAGTGTGGGCGACCTTATGATATATTTTGGATATTTAAAAATGGACGAAATGTCAGTAGTTGGATTTGTAATTTCATGAGTGGTCAGCATCTAGCTGGTTTATGTATCTCTGCGTGCACTTTAACGTGTGGTTACTCAGCTAATGTGAAAGTCTTACATTTACAATGAACTAATCGGTGCTATTAATGCTGGCTGAGAAGTTTGCTCCTTACCGCTATTACAACATTGGTTGTGTTTAATCATGATTAAAGTTGTTATACATAACAAGTTACAATAATCATCCAATTAAGGCCCCATCCTTTTTGGGTTTTAAATCAGTAATCGGATCGGCTGTAATGAGAGCGTTTAAGTTCTCGGTTGTTTTAATACGGCGTATAGTGCAACAAAGGTTCCCGTGGCATTTTCTTGGCTTCCTGTGTAGTAAAAACTGCAGTTAAAGAAGAGATAAACACAAATAGAAGCTCCAGAAAGACACTTGGGACATATTGTGTTGTTAAAAGATGGTGGTGTGTTATCAGACAAATTGCAACAGACTTCTTGGTTTTAAACAAAAGCAGCGAGAGAGAGAGAAATGGATGTACTAACACAGAGCGGGCAGTTTGTTCCACTTGGAAAAATAATCGCCTGATGTTTTCTTTCTGTGCGGAGATATATGCTTTCCTTTGGACAGTGATGATACAGTGGTGGAGTTGTTGGTCTCCTTCTTTATTTCCCCCACTCTGCTCATGAATTCCCCGCGTTATTATGATGTTATAAACTTTATAATTTCTCCTTTTCCCTGCCTTCTTGCTGCTGTAGGTAACAAAAGTCACCCGGCGTGAAATTAAAACCTCAAATGCGCCCCAAAATAAATGCGTCCCGATGAAGCTGGCGTGGATCCGAGCTCCCCGCACCGCAAGATTCATTTCTAAGGGGTCTAATATTCATAAATAACAATCATAATAATTTGCATGACAATACAAAACAATACTATCTCTGTGTGTAATGCAATGCTTGAACAATTCCAATAGTTTCCTCATTTGTCCCAATACTTTGGTCAGTGATACTGTGTGACCTTTGAACCGGATGAATGAAGGGATGCGAGGAAGAATTGATGGATGGAAGAATGGGGGGGGGAAGAACGCAATAAAGATGAAAGTAACTAAGGAAGGATGAGGGAACAAAGCATTGATGGATGGATGGAAAGATGCACCAAATGAAGAAAAGAATTAAGAAAGGATTCGGGAATGAACGAAGGAAATAACAAAGAATTATTTCATGGAAAAAAGGTAGAAAGGTAATCGAAGAAAAGGGGAGGGAAGGATGGATGGATGAAAGGAAATAAGGATGGAAGGAAATATATAAGTTCAACAAGGATGGAGGGACTGAAGCTAGGACGTACAAAGAATGAGGGAGGTAAGGAAGAATGAAGGAAGAAAATAAAGAATGAAGAACATAAGAAAGAAATAAGGATGAATGGAAGCAAAGAAGAACGGACATAAAGAAGGATGAGGGAGGGCAGGAAGGAAAGAAGGAAGGATGAATATTATGATAGGCGGCGAGGAAATAAAAAATGGTCAAAGACATAAGGAAGGAAGGAAATAAGGAAGGATAAGAAGGGAGGAAGGGTGGATGGAAGAATTACAGGAGAAGGGGAGGAAGGGTGGATGGAAGGATGATAGGAAGAAGGGAGGAAGGGTGGATGGAAGCATGATAGGAAGAAGGGAGGAAGGGTGGATGGAAGGATGATAGGAAGAAAGAAGGAAGGGTGGATGGAAGGATGATAGGAAGAAGGGAGGAAGGGTGGATGGAAGGATGATAGGAAGAAGGGAGGAAGGGTGGATGGAAGGATGATAGGAAGAAGGGAGGAAGGGTGGATGGAAGGATGATAGGAAGAAGGGAGGAAGGGTGGATGGAAGGATGATAGGAAGAAGGGAGGAAGGGTGGATGGAAGGATGATAGGAAGAAGGGAGGAAGGGTGGATGGAAGGATGATAGGAAGAAGGGAGGAAGGGTGGATGGAAGGATGATAGGAAGAAGGGAGGAAGGGTGGATGGAAGGATGATAGGAAGAAGGGAGGAAGGGTGGATGGAAGGATGATAGGAAGAAGGGAGGAAGGGTGGATGGAAGGATGATAGGAAGAAGGGAGGAAGGGTGGATGGAAGGATGATAGGAAGAAGGGAGGAAGGGTGGATGGAAGGATGATAGGAAGAAGGGAGGAAGGGTGGATGGAAGGATGATAGGAAGAAGGGAGGAAGGGTGGATGGAAGGATGATAGGAAGAAGGGAGGAAGGGTGGATGGAAGGATGATAGGAAGAAGGGAGGAAGGGTGGATGGAAGGATGATAGGAAGAAGGGAGGAAGGGTGGATGGAAGGATGATAGGAAGAAGGGAGGAAGGGTGGATGGAAGGATGATAGGAAGAAGGGAGGAAGGGTGGATGGAAGGATGATAGGAAGAAGGGAGGAAGGGTGGATGGAAGGATGATAGGAAGAAGGGAGTAAGGGTGGATGGAAGGATGATAGGAAGAAGGGAGGAAGGGTGGATGGAAGGATGATAGGAAGAAGGGAGGAAGGGTGGATGGAAGGATGATAGGAAGAAGGGAGGAAGGGTGGATGGAAGGATGATAGGAAGAAGGGAGGAAGGGTGGATGGAAGGATGATAGGAAGAAGGGAGGAAGGGTGGATGGAAGGATGATAGGAAGAAGGGAGTAAGGGTGGATGGAGGGATGATAGGAAGAAGGGAGGAAGGGTGGATGGAAAATGACAGGAAGAAGGGAGGAAGGGTGGATGATAGGGAGAAGGGAGGAAGGGTGGATGGAAGGATGATAGGAAGAAGGGAGTAAGGGTGGATGGAGGGATGATAGGAAGAAGGGAGTAAGGGTGGATGGAGGGATGATAGGAAGAAGGGAGGAAGGGTGGATGATAGGGAGAAGGGAGGAAGGGTGGATGGAAGGATGATAGGAAGAAGGGATGAAGGGTGGGTGAAAGGATGCTAGGAAGAGGGTAGGAAGTAGAGTTAGAGGAACATAGATGTCGAGAAGGATACAAGGATGCAAAGGAAAGGAACATAAATGTCGAGAAGGATACAAGGATGCAAAGGAAAGGCAGTAAGTGAGAGAACAAAGAAGGCCAACAGATGGTCAGTAGAGGTGAGAAGAAAAAGTCAACAAGGACAAGCAAAGTGTGCAGTGCTGAAGGAGAAAAGAGGGGATGATTGACTTGGCGGCGGAGGGAAGAAAAGAAGAATGAGGAGAGGTGAGAAAAGATGAGTGTGTACGGTCCATCGATAACGGACCGTAGCCTTCTTTTAGTGGTCGCACGCGCTGCTTTCCCCTGACGTTTAATTTGTCTGAAAATCAGCCAGCGTGACGTCTGATTAGCGTCTGCTTGCCACTCAGCTGACATCACAAGCTGTTCATGCTGACATCAGCCTACCATCCATGCTTTCAGATACACTACAAAGATACAGAAGTACGCTTTACTTTCGATCCCAACCCAGCATAGATTTATTTTCTCAAAGGAGACTTTTAAGTGTAAACGAATGGATTTTCTTACTGCTAATGTACAGTATGTATATCCTACTGGAGAGACAGCAGATCACGGAGCATGCGTCAATGCTGCCATCTAGCGGTGATCTGCAGTAACACCACATATAAACTACCACTGATCTAATGTACTCTTTTACTTTACTGCTTCTGAGGACATTTACAAATATCCCTTTTTAAAGTGGGCCGCAGGCCGAAGGTCTTTTGTTACAAAGTAACAAAAAAAGTAAATGACAGCAGTAATTGCTCAAAATATTTTCAATATTTTTAGGTAATGTGTAACCTTATATTCTTAATAAAAAATAGTTTTTGAAGTGATCATTAAAGGGGAAGTATCCGGCCGAGTCGGATGCGAGAGTGCGGAAAATACCATCACTTTAAAGTCATAACACGTTCATTTATACCACACCGTCATGTAAATAAGGATTGTATGGATCTGTATGGTCTTTCACTGATGCCAGCTACAACAATAACAAGAAAATATGAAACCTTAAGAGGGTGTGCTGTTATCATTATTGTTTTCAGAGAAAATGCTGCAGTTTTATTAATTGCAAAATAAGCCTCTTCATGCCCAACCGGTCTACATGTGCTTTGTAGACCTGGAAAAGGCATTCGACCGTGTACCTCGTGGTGTCCTGTGGGGGGTGCTCCGGGAGTACGGGATTGGTGGCCCGCTACTACGTGCCATTCAGTTCTTGTACAATCTAAGCAGGAGCCTGGTTCGCATTGCCAGCAGTAAGTCGAGCTTGTTTCCGGTAAACGTTGGCCTCCGCCAAGGCTGCCCTTTGTCACCGATTCTGTTCATAATCTTCATGGACAGAATTTCTAGGCGCAGTCAAGGTGTTGAGGGAGTCCAGCTGGGGGACCTTAGGATCTCGTCTCTGCTGTTTGCAGACGATGTGGTCCTTATGGCCTCATCAGGCTGTGACCTTCAGCGTTTACCGGAGCGGTTTGCAGCTGAGTGTGAAGCTTCTGGGATGAGACTCAGCACCTCCAAATCCGAGGCCATGGTTCTCAGTCGGAAACGGGTGGACTGTACCCTCCGGGTTGGGAGTGAAGTCTTGCCTCAGGCGGAGAAGTTCAAGTATCTCGGGGTCTTGTTCACGAGTGAGGGAAGGTTGGAGCGTAAGGATCAACAGACGATCCGGTGCAGCATCTGCAGTAATGCGGTCGCTGTACCGGACCGTCGTGGTGAAGAAAGAGCTGAGCCGGAAGGCAAAGCTCTCTGTTTACCGATGGATCTACGTTCCCACCCTCACCTATGGTCATGAGTTATGGGTCATGACCGAAAGAACGAGATCGCGGATACAAGCGGCGGAAATGAGTTTCCTCCGTAGGGTGGCTGGACTCACCCTAAGAGATAGGGTGAGGAGCTCGGCCATCCGGGAGGACCTCAGAGTAGAGCCGCTGTTCCTTCACATCGAGAGGAGCCAGTCGAGGTGGCTCGGGCATCTAGTCCGGATGCCTCCCGGCCGCCTCCCTGGTGAGGTGTTTCGGGCATGCCCAGTCGGGAGAAGGCCCCCGGGAAGACCTAGGACACGCTGGAGGGACTATGTCTCACAGCTGGCCTGGGAACGCCTTGGTTTCCTCCCGGTGGAGCTGGAAGAGGTCGCCGGGGACCGGGAAGTCTGGACTTCCCTACTGAAGCTGCTGCCCCCGCGACCCGGACCCGGATAAGCGGAGGAAAATGGATGGATGGATGGATGGATGGCTTGCTTTGACTGTCAGAAATGCATACTTTTGTGACTGCCTCAATGACTCGCATTGTTTTTGCCATTTGTTGGTCTTAGAAAGCAACCCCCTCTACTACTGGCATCTACTGGATTACTATACTGTACGTACACACTGGCTTAATAGCAACCTACAATTGGCACAAGTAACACGTGGAAAGCAAAACATGTTTCGTGTACATACAGCAGGATACTTTCATGTAATAATCATATATGTATAACCAAATCCAATGCATATTTCCCCCCCTGTCATTAAAGAATACATTTAAGCCACGGAATGAATGAGTGTAGTTCAAAGCTCACCGCTCTTGTTGTGCCGGGTTGTGTGTTCGATGGCTGCCATGCTGTGACTGGTATCCGCTGCAGGAAACTCACTCAAAGGAGTGTCAGGTAAACTCCACCCAACCTTTTTCATAACAATCTCACTCTTCCTCCTTTCTCCTTTCTGAGAGAACCACCCATCAACAAATAATCAGACAATTATGCCGTTTATTCTTCAACTTGCCATTACCAATGACAGCGATTCATACTGTACCTGTGCACTGTACTTGCATACTGTACATGCATACTGTACCTGCATATTGTACATGCATTTGGTTTAACCTTCTGGAGAACCACTGAAGGAATGAACACGTTCTTGTCTGCATAACAACTTTTTTTTCTTACTCAAATGCAAAGTACCAGGTGATGTCAGTTTGAGGCAATCGCTTAAAATGCAAAGTGGAACTAAGGAACTGCATTAACAGACAAGGCGGAACCTCTCAAAACGGAGTACATGCAAAAAAAATTTGCCTCAAAAGTCAAACGAAACGTGGACTTTCAAATCAAACTTCACACAGTCTCGTGGGACGTCAGCTCAGTGAAAGTCAAATGGATTCGATCAGGGTTGGGCAAACTGCTCAAGGCCCCTTAAGCTTCTTAAACACAACACATCAACACAAGGTAACCTACCTAAAGTACCATGTGGGCATAAGAAGAAAAAAAAAAACACCAATATGTTGCCGTCGCAAGGCATGCTGGGTAGCTTGTCGCAATCACCGAAATATTTTGCTGCATTTGTCAGATTTGGGCTAGAAATTATGCAGGAGCAATAAAGAGAAGCTAACATTGTATTGATATCCAGTGTATGCTTTAGTGTTCACATTGTTGTTGCCGCTGGACTACCCAGCATGCCTTGCGGGCATTTGGAACAGTTAGTTGTTTATCACCCACACAGTAGTAGCAAGTATGTTGTTAGGTTTGATCCTACTTAAACTGTGTCTAGACGTCCAGAAGGGTACCACTGATGGCACAAGAGGGAAAGTTGTGACAATAACCACAGAGCCATAGAGCATGTGCTGGTGTCTGTCATCCTAACAGAGAGGTGTGGCTTGCCATGGTGCGTATGCATTAGTTACACCAAAAATGCAACGTCATTAATGAAATAAAATAGTTAACATGCCGTGTCTGACTGAATAAATCATCACTGTGTTGTAGTTGACTATGACCTATTAGTAAAACTTTTAAATTGTAAGTATTTTTGGCCTGAATTTTCAAGCATAAAAATGATTAAAATGAACTAAAATACAAATATAACACATTCGGACAATGACCAGTGTATACTACACTGGTAACGACAGCCACTGCAAGAGGTCCTTGCAGTTAAATCAAAAAGTGGCAATGGAACTCTTCCAATGTGAGTTTATATTATGTCTTATTTTCTAATATGCTTACTATACTGGATAAAACAAGCATAAATGTGACAAAAGGGGTGATATTTCATGTATAGAGGGCTCTAATAGTGTTTAAAAAGTATTTAGAAGGTCCTAAACAGCTTCAAATGTAAAATAAATAAGGAATCCTACTTTGCAGAAATTCAGCTTTGGCTTCACGCTCACAGTTCTTCAATAATATATTAATTAATAAGTCATGTTGTTTGGTTATTAGTCCAAAAATAGGCGTATTGGATCTAACATTATGTACAGTATTCTTAAAGTCAACATTTTAAGCATTAGATGGCTAAATGAACTAAAAGACAAATACTGTATAAGGCATTCAAAAGACGTTTTCAAGGCACTTGGCGTCAGCAATGCTGCAATAAATGGCGCACAATTATCACACACCATCGCTACAACAACAGGCTTCTATGGCCGATTTGAATAATCTCACACAGACACGATAATCCCCAATAAAAATCCCCAATACAAACACTGGCCACTCTTGCAGCCATGACCCACGGCAAGACGAAACTCGGCTCTGAAGCCCTGACATCACTTCCTGTCCACCACTCAGTCTGCTCTTGTAGGGAACACATTTATACCAACACGCGTCGTATTTATGTGATTTGATTGATACACCGCACCCACACTTATATGGCAAAACGCACAATAAAGCTCATACAATACCAACTTATTATGTCTACTCTATTGGGTAATCCGTGTAAAGATGACTACAGGGTCCAGTTTTTGTCTACAGGGCTCAAACAATATTAAAAACCCATATAGGTTGTCTATGCTCTAACAATGAAACAATTCCTTTTCTAAATAAAGACTTTGCAGAAATGGACTTTTTCCGAACAGACCTGGGAGCAATTAACTGAAGGATTACTTTACTGTATTTGATAAAAGTAAAAAAATACAAATAAAAACTTAAAAACTGCAGACAGTTTCACACGGATTGAATGCAAATACATAAAGACAGAAATATATTAAGCTATATTTGTGATAAATACTTATGTTTATCTTACAATTTTACTTTATTAAAACTTTTAATTATCTTATTATATACTGCAAATGGCTATGACCTGTGTGGCTCCCCAGGGGTCAGTCCCGGGACCCTTTTTTGCTCAGTCTGCACATGCTTCCTTTAGGCTAATACGCAACTGCAAACAAAACTATGCATACAACACTCATACGGTCCTGCAATTTATTTTGTCAAGGTGTCAAACAGATCAATGTGTGGATGCAAAACAATTTTCTCCAGCTAAACCGAAAACTGAAACTAAAACACTTAGAAATCTAGGGGTAATGCAGCTTTAACAGCTGCATTTAATCAGTAACATTATCAACTTTTTACCGGCTAAAAATCATTTTCAAAGTCAAGGGAATCGTGTCTAAAACAGATTTACAGACTAATCCATGCCTTGGCTGCAGTACACCCAGATGCTGCTGCTCGAGTCCTGACTAGAACCGTAAAATGAGTCCAATGATCAGATCTCTGCACTTGCTTTCTGTCACTCAGAGGACAGACTTTAAAACTGCACAGCCTGTGTATCTTGTGGAAAAGTTAGAGCCACATGAAGCATCTCGGGCCCTGGGTGGTTCAGGGAGTAGTCGGGACCTAAAAAGGAGAGGCTGCGTTTCAGTTGAATGCTGCCAAAATCTGGAACACTCTTCCAGACGACGTGCGACAATCCCCAACTTTTACTCAATTGTGCATTAGACAACAAGGAGACAAAAATGAAAATAGTTCACTTTTTATTTTTGTCACTTAGAAATAGATACAAAAAGGGGGGGGGGGTGATCTAGAATTCATAAGTACAAGCCTTTTTTTAACCCAACTAATGACAAAAATAAAACAAATAACAGTAATTATTTGGACATGCATTTCAAGATGTGATTTTTTTTTTGTGTTTAAGAACGTAATCCCTTCAAAGCACTTTGAGCCAGGGTTTGAGCCAAATCACCAAGCTTTTAAAACTACAGCTAAAAACTGGAGACTAACTACATCCATTCATTTTCTATACCGCTGATCCTCATTGGGGCCGCGGGTATGCTGGAGCCTATCCCAGCTGACGTTGGGCGAGAAACAGGGTACACCCTGTACTGGTCGGAGACCAATTACTCTTCTGTAATAAACGTATAAGAAGAAGAGTAAGCACATTTAAGAGCAGACCTGCCAACCTTGAAGAAATGTTATTAGTACTCCCTGACAAGGCAACGGAGGCTAAAAAAAGTGAATATGTTTATTTTTTGTTATTAGTTCATACCAACGCTTCATGGTGTACATGTCGGCAACCAAGTGGCATAGTTGGTCAACTGCTCCTCCTCCTACACTCCCTCTCTCAAAAAGGTCATCATGCGATGTTAGGACTCTGTTGAGAACTTAAGTGCTATTTATAAGCGCACCAAAGTCCTACAAATACAAAAACAATGATTTGGATCAATCCCTGGTGGCTCTAGACCCGGTTTAAAGTTCTGTATGAGTACACTTCCTTCTATAGCAAGACTTACACTTATGGTGGAAAAAACCCTGCATTTGAAATTACTGTTAAGAAGCCACACAGCAAATCTACAATGCGGATGCAGATAAAAACACACACTATACCAAATAAAGTGATGCAAGTGACGGCGAGTTAAAATGTACAAATATGAAGCACAAATTAAATATGCTAACTTTAAGCAACACTTCTTGTCAACAGGGAATCATTTTTGAGCTCTATCTACCAAAAAAAAAAAAAAAAAAAACCCCAAAAAAACAGTATGACAAGCCATTTTTCTGCTAGTAAGACTTGCACCGCTTCACTACAATCCCATGCAAATAATAAATAGGAAATTAAACACAGCAGACATACTTACAACGCACAAACACGACGAAGGAAGCAAAAAAGCGCCACATAACTTAGAAATTGGTAGCTGTACGGCACAATGCAATAATGGGCAGAAAAGATCACCTTTTTTTGTGTGGATTTTGCATGCGATTTAAAAGGCAGCGGTGTACAAACTGAGGGTTGGGGCCCAAAACGGGCTGCAAGTCAGAAGTGAAACGCTGCAAGCCAGTTTGGTAGGCACACATTTTCTAGTTTATCTGCAGGATGCGTCATGTTACGTATTTGTTATGGCAATACATGATGCATTTCTGGAAGTGACTGGGTCGACACAGGTCGAGAAATCTGCAGGTTAAAAGGCATCAACATGTTTAAGTGCACTGAGCGGGAAGAGGACCATTCTCCAAAACCTTTCCCCATCCAATCCTCATAAGAACGACTTTTAAAAACAAACATTTAGCGCTCCAAGGGCCTTCTGGAACCACCCACTCAATCGGGTAAGAGCTCGGATTGGTTTCCAAAGGCAAATGATAACTAAACCAGAAGTAAAAAAACTGGCACTCCTGAGACTGTCAAAACACAACATACCGCTACCCCACAATTATTACTATTATTTTACCTGCTAGCATCCCATAACAATAACAGAACATACCGGGAACCTTTTGAGAACGTTGCTTCAAAACCGGTCCGGGGCCTCACTGGGTTGGAGATCCAGACTTTTGGGATTCCGGTGATTGAGACGCGGTTTGGCAGGCAAACTCTAAAAAGACGCCAACCACAGCCAAACCTCACTCACCTGCACGAGCTACTTTAGACACATTAACACTCGGTAGACACTATTATAAATAATTTAAATATACTGTAGCTACACCACAGCTACAAAATGTTGCCAGAGAGAAGTGCTGCACTATTGTAGGCGGATTTTCAACTAGAATCACCTCCAAATTACAAGACAGGTATCCCGCACCTCGCTTGTGTATGCAACAGTGGACCCTCGGAAGTTTGCCAATCAAACCCATCGAAAAAAGTCGTGACATTTAGTCAGCACAGTTCAGATAAATCTAGTTTTTGCGTTTTCTTCACCTTTTTGCACGCTGATACCCTTAGAAAAGGATAGAAATGGGGGTCATTTACACACGCATACAAACACCCATGTTTGTACTATACTAAAATGTTACTTTACCTGTGCTCAAGTCTTAAAAGGGAAATTCAACGGATTATGTTCTAACTCCCAAGGGCCCACCGTACTGGTCTAGCCTCGTATACTAGAAAGTCAGTGTACAATCCCACAATTCCAACTTGGATCTTTAGCTTTCCCCCAAGACCTGCGACAGGTCACCGAAGTCGCAGTCGAACAGTTCGCTGATGCCCGTGTCATCCTCCAGGCCAAAGTGGTAGTCGTGACTGTGAGGTGGAGACAAGTTGATGAAGCTGTCCAATGGGAGGGTGAGACCCTCTCCATTTAGGAAGTCCGTGGAGGAGAGAGGGGAGAAGTCGAAGTCGGCCATGTCCCCCAGGCCTGAGAACGGAACACCCCCCATAAGGGATTCTGCCACAGAGAAGAAGAATATCAAAATTACAGCACATACAAACTCATACATTAAAGAACACCAACTGGATGCCACATAAGAAAGTACAAACAAAGACCAACTCCGGCTAAAAAAGGCAACATGCATCTGAAGTTGCACAAAAGTTTTTAGCGTACAGTTATACACAGGACCTTCATAAGTGAATTTCTGCAAAGTAAAATTCCTTATATACTTAATGCAAAATATTTTTGTAGTTACTGCATAAATAACCTATGTACGTCCTCCTATACACAGTTTTAACATTATCAGAGCCTTCTAGATACAAAATAACACCCCTATAATCACCTTTACACTCGTATGACCCAATATACCATATATGAAAAGAGAAAATAAGACAATTAAGGGATAAATAAGACTTGCCCTCATGTGTGTTCCGGATTTGTCATGGACAGGAAGTGACATTTGAGGTTCAGTGCTGAGTGGATTGCAGCCTCAGCTGTCACCCATATTATTATTGTGATTATTGTACTATTATTGCCACTGTTGTGCAATAAATCAAACCTGCTATAAAAAACAAACAGTAGTTCTGCCTGTAATATTACTGACATCTGCATATTTTTAAAAAGGCGGATTTCAGCAGCAAATAGCATCATTTTGCAAAGGTGAAGCTGCAAAATTCAAATCGTGACAAGGGATGACTATATATATATATATATATATATATATATATATTATGTAACTGACCTAAAAACACTTTGTATAGACAGAACAAGACCAAAACGTAGAGAAAAAAATAACTTAAAATACATTCCTCCCGCACTATCAAAATGTATTAATTCATAAATGATGTTTGAAGCGCTGTTTTGTGGTTGACTATGGCCCATAATTCACGCAAAAATATTGAAAGGCATGAAAGATATGTAGTATTCTGGTCACCAGGTGTCAGTAATGACACAAAACTTTGATGAAATATACACTACACTACCTTAACACTGCATGGAGTCAGCCATGGCATTCTAAAAAAAAGTTTTTCTCCCATTCAGTGTGAAAGTGGTACGTTTTGGGACTACTTTGTTCTTCTTCCCAACTCTGTTTGAAACACTTTAAGTAGTTGCAAGCTAGCTAGTTAGCGCGCTAGCATTCTATGCTCAAAGCTGTGGCTATCTCTTATGTCCTTGCAGTGATCCAGGTAGCCTGCGCATTAGCAATGTGGTGTAAACAAAGAATATTATGAGTGTAAAGGTGGCTATAGGGGTGTGATTTCATGTCTACAGGGCTCTAGTAGCGGTAAAAACATATGTAGAAAGTCATAAACAGGTTTTCTATGTTCCAATTACAAAAATAATCAAACTATTATTATTGAATCATACTGGAACCAATTGACTGCATGCTTATTTTTATGAACTTGGCATAAAGGTTGTTGGTAATTTTTGGACATTTAATTTGGATTGAATTTATAATAAAACTAGAAAAGCACTGGGGTTTTCCCCCATATTGTGATTCCCACCAAAACTATAATCCTACATTTTTTGCATCAGCCTTTGATATTTTGTAGAACCTGTTGGGAGCCTGATCTGTGTTTTATCCCAAGTGCTCGGACCATGTTTTGTGGCGTTATACCTGTATGCACACATTTCTAAAACGGTCCTATCTCCCATAACGGATTCCTTTAAAACATCCCTGGATCCAGATGATAATGCGACATTTCCTGACAATTTCATGTAAATCGATTCAGTTATTTTGAACACAAACAAATAAGCGTCTGCAAAAACATAACCTCCGCGCTTGCACTTGGTGGAGGTAACAACTACAACCATCCCACACTACATACACAATAAATCTTAGCCGTTTCCTGGTGGACCACAGCCTACTGTATGGTCGGTAAAGAAATATTACCAAATTGTTGGTAATATTGGCTCCTTGGAGGTGTTCGAATCTCCAAGACGCTCTGGCTGCTGCTATTTAGATTGGAGCCCGCCAGTCTTCGTCTGTTCCAGCGGTCTTGATGAGATTCAGAGCGTCAGATGAGCTGGTACAATAGATTAGGAACACAAACCCGTGGAGCTACTTAAAGAAGAGCTGAGCCTGGAGGGATAAAGAACCAACCACAGCAGCCAACCTATTTCTTGCCACTTTCAGGAGAAACTTGCGCACTCCCAGGGGAAGCCCTCGACCTGATCACTCGCCGTCTCTCTTACCTGGATTAGAAATAATCCCCATCAGAGAATTTAGTCTTTCTGGACTTTCCATTTTATTACCTGGCATCGCCACCTGGGTGGGATTGAAGTACTGGATTTCATGATCGGGCTTATTCCTTACCTAGAGGTATGCGGGTGGAGCTTGAGGGAGCTAGTCCTTTAAGAGTATTCTCCTTATAGTCATATTTGTCTGCCCTTGCTAATCTGTCCTGAATAAAAACCTGTCACCTTTTCAAGAGTTGTCATTCCGTATTTTCTGTGATACAGAATAGATTCCTTTTAGGTGGTTCTGGTATTGAATAAAAACAGGTCCCTCTCCATCGCTAGCAGATAGGTAAAATATCCCAGGTCGTTTCCAAGAGCAACAAACCATTTTAGAGGGGGAGCTGTCGTAAAAGGCAGAGGGTCCGATGTCGCCTGCGGCCAAAATAAGTGAATCGGTTACTCTGGTCGTGTGCGATCCGGGTCCAGTGGGGCCGCCTTTGCCAAAACCAAGTGAGTTCCCCTCGCCCCTGGCTAAGAAGGTCTCCATTCCTCAATGGGGGAGATTCAACCCTTTACACGAAGTAGTCAGGTTAGGGAGGTGAGCATGCCTCGTCTTGCACGAGGGCGGGGTAAGGGTCTAGCACCACCTAGGTAACAAGGGTTTCAGACAGCATGTAAGAACACATGTAATACCTCCAATCTCACACGGCAGCCGCTCCAATAGGAAGCCGAGAGCATTGCTACATAGCCGTTGTGGCGTGGAGAAAGGTCAGTGCGCCATCAAAGTAGTTTGATTGGCCTAACAATGTTAATAACAACAATGTTGTTGTTGCTGAATTAATAAGCATGTCACATTTTATGTGAATTGAGTGTTGTTAGCACTTTTCGGAGTCTTTCAAAAGGCTTTATAACCACTTTTAATCCCGTACCTGTGTCGGCAGCTAACGCCGGCGTCGAAGCATCCGGCTGAGAGGCTGCGGTCACCGTGGACGACGTGGACACAGGTGAGGACAGCGCCGCCTCCCAGGCTGCTGCGGCGCTTCTGTCTTTGCTCGGTGATGTCGCATGGCTGGGTTGTGTATGCTTCTGGTGCGGCGCTGGGGAGGAGTCGGTTTTTGATGGACTACTTCCGGTCACAGGGCTGCAGACGCCGGAGCTGTCGTCCGGGCAGAGGAAGACATCGATGGGACCCTGCATGCTCTTTAGGGACACCTGGTAGCCCTGAACAAAGAACACGACATGTTGGTTGGTTGATTGGTTGGTTGCTCTCTCATTCTCTCTCTCTATATATATATGTATGTATATATATATATATGTATATACATATATATATGTATGTATATATATATATGTATATATATATATATATGTATATACATATATATATATGTATATGTATATACATATATATATGTATATACATATATATATATGTATATGTATATACATATATATATGTATATACATATATATGTATATATACACACACACACACACATATGTATGTATAGATATATATATACATATATATACATACATATATATACACGTATATATACACATGTGTTTATATGTGTTTATTTGAACACAGAGACAACAATGACAAAAAAAATCCAAAAAAACGTGTTTCAAAAAGAGTTAAATTAATTTGCATTTCCATGAAGGAAATAAGTATTTGATCCCCTATCAGCAAGATCTCTAGCTCCCAGGTGGATCTTATACAGGTAACGAGCTGACATGGGCAGCCCTCTCAGCTCGTTACCTGTATAAAAGAGACCTGTCCACAGAAGCAATCAATCAATCCAGATGCCGAACTCTGCACCATGGCCAAGACCAAAGAGCTTTCCAAGGATGTGGAGACGTGGAGACTAAAGACAGAAAAAACTGTTGCTAAACGGGGAGGTACCTCTGTAATCTGGAAATGGTTTGGTTTCGATAGAGCGGGTATCTGTAGTACAGACGTGGAGTAGCCGCGCGGCAGTCCCCTACATAACTAGCGACTGGACTTTAAAGTCGCCCTGTCGCCCGTTTTTTTCCCCCCCGGAGGTGAAAACATCACAAATGGGTTGAAGGATTTCTCCAGGAATGGGACTTCGATGAGAAGAAACTAGAATATACTGGCTTGCTTTGAACACTCTCTACACAGTGCCTTAGGTAAGTTTACTTTTAATGTAATTATTTGTAATGGTATGGTTAACGTCTCTAGCTTTTTCTATCGCTATATAGATCCCAAAAATATGGCGATACATGCTCAAGTCCAAATCGCCCAACCCCATATTAAATAACACGTGATCGTGTGTACCTCGCTGGGGTCTGACACTTGCATCTGGGTCTCTGGTGGAGCTCTGATTACCATGACTAGCTGGTCTGGGGAATCAAAGGATTTCTTTAAGTCCTGGCAGCGCACGTAGCCTAGCGTGACGGACGCAAAAATTAAGGACCAACACAAAGATAATATGGTGGGAGTTATGAAAAATCACAATCCAACGTGGTTCGATGCCCCAAATAGTCTCGATGCAAGTGGAGTGTAAGGGCAAATAACTCAAATAGATTCATATGGTTTTGCAAATCCTGTAAACTAACCAACCACCCACTCTAGAACTGAAGAGTTCCTACTTGCCTCAAACACTTTTCCACTCACAAAAGCAGGTACTACGAGGTACCGTTGGATGCAACGGTATTAGTGTCACCTTTGCTGCACTGGTCTACTTTCTCGTTGCCCTCAGTCTCCTCTCGGATAAGTTCTCGTCATGTTGGCCACTGTAAGGATACACTTTTTTTTCTTTATTCATACGGAGACCGAACTCTGCAGCCAAGTGGAGACTGGAATACAACACCAGAGTAGCAGGCTGAGCTAACAAACGCATGCATGTTGTCAGTCATATTTAGCCTCGTATATTATGTGCTGCAGATTGTCACCCATACGGTATCATCTAGGCACACTTGGAACACCAGCTGAGGGTTCCAAGTGTGCAAGAAAAGGGGTCCCTGCATTAAAGTGTCGTGTATAACAAGGCTGACCGAGTACAAATGGTAAGGGTACTTTTTTTTTTATCTGAGAGGAGAATGAGGGCAAACCAAAGCTCCGTAGCAAAACAGACTGGAGAGTAATGCTGAAGTCCAGGGCAAGTTAGCAAGTACATGTTGTTTCTAGCTGTGCATCTTGAAATATTGAAATTACGCTTATGGTGTTGACTCAGCACACTTGGAACCCCACGTGGTGCCTTGTAGTACCGCGTAGTACCTGTTGCGGTTACTGTTGTGAGGTAATATTCAATGCAGGCTATTTCCTTCAACCTTTAACATGATCGCCCCACAGTATTGTGCTAAGTTACACAATAAGGGCGGTTTGTTTAACTACGACAACCTTCGACCTCCTTATCCCACCCGCTCCCTTTTCCCCATTAAAAAAAAACAAAACATCCTTCCAACATGGCGTCGCCCGCCGCTCCAAAGGATATCTCTTGTTTTGAGGTTCCTCGGTGAGCAGTCGTAACTGGAGGTTGCATTTGGAGATGAGCTTGTCAAGCTGCTCTTCCGCCGCCGTGAGGTCGCACACCTCCCTCTGCAGCTTTTGATGTCGCGCCACGGATTCCCCGTCTATTCGGTTGCCACTGCAAAAAGGGAGGAACCACCACCATCTTTATTCTAGTTATGTGTACATCAGCTGACAACACACTTCTTCCTCACTCACAGCCACTGGATGTGGTTCTTAGACTTTTTGGAAATTAGCTGGATGCCCTCCAGAACGTTGGTTATGTCATAGATGCGCCGCTTCTGGACATCCAGCACCTGCGAGGCCCAGTTCAGGTCCACCACGCCGTCAGCTGACTGGGACAGGAGGTCCAGGAAGCGCTTGGTGGTCAAGTTCAAGGAGGTGTCATAGCGAGACTTCTCCGTCGTCGTTCTAGGAACTGAAAAGACGTGTGTATTGGTCACTTTTAAAGACCCCATCTCTCAAAACAACCTGTTGATGATGACTCTCTTCATCGATCACCATTATGTTTCTAGTTACCAGTAAACTTGCCAAACATTGAGACCCATCTCCAGGTCACTGGTGTATATATAAACACACTATTGGTCAAAAGTTTTAGCACACACGTTTTTTTCTGTTTTTGCTGAAAATCAGTGTCAATATAATGTCTCATGCATTCCAAAATGAATGCATTGTACAAACAGCCATTAATAGAAAACATTTAACTACATTTTGATTAATCAAAGTAGCAACCTTTGACAGATATAATGGCTGAACTTATCTGGCATGGCATTGCGCACCCGGTTATTATTATTATTATTCCGGTTATTTGCCTGGTTCTCTTTGGGTGTGACCAGGATGGACAGGATCACGAATGCGCACATCAGAGGGACATCACATGTTACAGGTTTCGGAGATAAAGTCAGCGAGGCCAGAGTTAGATGGTTCGGACATGTCCGGAGGAGAGAGAGTGAATATATTGGTAGAAGGATGCTGAGTTTTGAATTGCCAGGCAGGAGGCCTAGAGGAAGACCAAAGAGGAGGTTTATGGATGTAGTGAAAGAGGACATGAAGGTAGTTGGCNGAATTGCCAGGCAGGAGGCCTAGAGGAAGACCAAAGAGGAGGTTTATGGATGTAGTGAAAGAGGACATGAAGGTAGTTGGCGCATGAGAAGAGGATACAGAAGAAGAAGGTTAGATGGAGGCAATTGATTTGAATTGACAGGCGCTCATTGAAATGTTTTTGTTTAGCATGCCGACTGCTTTAGACTGGTTCTTAAAATGTATGCAGCAGTCAAGCATAGTGAGTCCTGGTAAGAGTTCTGGCTATGTTTAAGGTTTCTTTTAGATCATTTTGAAGGACCTTTGTCAACTTAGTGGATATTTATTCTGGACTGTGCTTGTACATACACCAGTGTTTGTGTTTATGTCCTGTCTACCAGGAAACCACCAGATTTTGCCCTTCTTTCCCAGCATCCTCCTGTTTTAACAGTTACCCGTATTTTAACTTTCATGAAAAAAAATACATCACTCCCATCGCACAGCTTCCAGTCCGCTCGGTAACAATGACATAACACGGGTGTCTCAAAGTCAACTCAACTCGGGGCCCCAGAAGGTAGAGTCTGGGTTCACACAGGAGGTCATTACTCAACATGACAGTCTTTCCTTGTCATCAAATAATTACCGCTACAACCGTCACAAAACTACTTAACACGGAACAGGTAAATAACACATACACATGGCAACTACTACGACCACTATAGGAGAATAATAAATACCTTAACTCTAAACACAGAACAAATGCCGCAAGGCATGCTGGAAACCTGGAGGCACTCCCAGGGACGGGAGTGATGCCAGCTCCGAACATGTTTTGCCAAACCTCTTTAGTAAAAATGTGCGTGTTTAGAGTTAATATTGTTGTTTATTATTCCCCAGTGTGTGTTTACCTGTTAAATGTTGTGGGGTGAACCCGACCACACTTCCAAAAAGTACCATCTCCCCAGGGTGTGCGGGCCGCATTTACACTAAAATTTCATGACAAGTAGGAGGCTTTAAGCCATCCCACCCACATCCCCCAAATGTTTCTTGTGTTAGGGAGACGCCGGTGAAAATGTCTCCTATTTTCTGAGAAATTTCACTTATTTTGGAATGCAGATGGTGTGTGTGTGTGTATACCTCTGGGAGGGGCAGGAGTGGATGGCGGCGCGTGCCCTGAAGATGGTCGACTTGTGCTAACATACTGATGGTCGCTATCCAGGTCCAACTTCCTCTTTACCTAAAGGAAAACAACGTCCAGATTACGAGAACAGGGAACATTTCTACGATATTAAAACTATTCAAACAGCAGCAAACGGTTGGACGATGCAGAAGATGCTAGTGTGCACACACACCAACAACACTGCACAGCCAGTAACATGCGTTGGGCAATTGTTTATGCTTAATTTTGGGGTGATAGACTTCACGCTGTAAGAAGAGCCCTGGTCATCTCACATCAGGGGCTTTAAGCCTGTATGAGGTATGAGGTATGTGGTATGCTGACTGAGGAAAACCAACCCACTAAACAATAAAGTACACCAAGCACTATGGCGACGGAGCGAAGGAAACGTTGGGAAACATGCCTGTGAATAAGTTGCGTTCAAACTATACAGTTATATATACAGTTAAAACCGAGGCAAGGAAACACTCCCAATAAGATTGCTGTTTCAAATCTATTATTATTAATAATACAGAACTCCCCTCCCCTCCAACCTTAGTAGTAGCGCAACTGAACCCCACGCATTTTAGTGGTGGAGGCAAAGAAAAAAACTCCCTCTGAGGAAGAAGCCAGTAATCATTCCGGCATTATGCAAAACGTTTAAGAACTACAACTCCTCCAACATTAAGAAAACCTAATAAAACCCAAGCACTTTAGCGATTGAGGCAAGGAAAACCTCCCTTAGGCGGAAAAAAGAAAATAACTCTAATGCCACACTATACTTACATAGAGGTGCAGTTCGAGAACTAGAACCCCTCTCGTATTAACAACGTATGGCGACTATCAAGCCTTCTCTGCTCCTTTTAGAGCGTTAGAGAAAGTGAAAAAAGTGAAAGGCGGCAAGCAAACAATTAGACATGATAAGTCCTTGTCTCTGTCCTCACCGGTGGTCTTCCCAGAGCCGGTCGCTTCTTGTCCTGGTAGGCCACGTCGGCAGGGCCCTGCGGGGTCGCAAAGAGCAGGACTTCCCCCGTGCTGGAGGGGGCGGTGTCTGGGTGGAGTCCCGACCCATCGCCAGGGCTCGTGATGATGACTATCTGGTGGTCCTGGCCCAGTCCGAGGCTTCCGGAGTTGAGCAAAGTCTCAAAGTCGGCCAAGAGATCCTCTGAGGTGCGGCCCGTTATAAGAGTCTCTGACATGGCAAGGGGTTCTCTACACAGGTCACCACAAGATGTAGATGGATCCACTTAAATGGTCTTCTTATCAGTGCATTGGAGGCCACAGGGGAGACGCCATGTGATGTCCTCATGAGGATATGTCTGTGTTATGAGGGGATTGCAAGGGAAGTGCTGCACAACCCCAGCAGGGCAGGGTGTTATGCCAAACGGGGCTAGTCTAGCGACAATACCGCACCAACAGCTTAACGTGCGTCAACAAAACAACAGATGAGTGGGAAACACACCCGGGGTGGTTAGCCTGCTAGCATGCTAACCTTTTGTTTTGACCTGTGCTTGTCAGCACGGGACCAGGCCCCATCAGCAAGCATGCTAACTTAGCTAGCTTCACGGGCGAACGACACTAAAGTGCCCCAACACGCCGACAAGCTCGCCATGTTATGTCCAGCGAACGCGATTCGGAGCTTCGTGCGAGGCGGCGAGCTCAACGGGCGGACGCGTCCAACTTTGCGGCACTTTTCGATCAGAAGCAGTCGAGGCGGCGCGACGTTAATCTAACATAAGCCCCGCTGTCAGGCACATACATTCTGTAGGCGAAAGCAAGAGCGCGTGGCCGGGTTATAACAACAGCGCTCAGCGTGATAATAGACAGTAAGACGCCTTAGCTCATGCTAGCGGAGTTCTTAGCCACCAACCCCCTCGGTTTGTCGGGGCAATACAGGAAGAAGCTGTCCCGCACAAATGTAACAATAAAGCACCCAAATATTGGCATCCGTCTAATTAGACGGACTAGCAGCTCACGTGGGATTGCCACAAAACGTCTTCGCGTGCCCCAGTCGTCCGCCTTTATTGTTGTTGTTATTGTCCCAGCTGATCGCCATCCAAACAAGGGCTGGCTGGGGGGGAACAGCTTTTCGCGCGAAATCTTTTTTGCCGCGAAACCAACACGTGGGTCTGACCGTGCGTCGCCATTGGCGGGAGAAGCCGAGGACGAGCAGCGCGCTCTCTGATTGGCGGAGAGCGTTGTCAGTCATTATATCGGCGACAGATTAGTCGAAGCCGAGGACGAGCAGCGCGCTCTCTGATTGGCGGAGAGCGTTGTCAGTCATGATATCGGCGACAGATTAGTCGATCAGAAGACATTTTTATCGCTATTATTTGACAAGAATAATTTGTGTCAACGTGCCATGTCAAAAACGTGTGGCCGGAACTGAAGTTGCGCCTGTATGTTAACATTTCGCTTTTACGCGCACAGAAAAACATATGTTTGTACTAATTAGGGGTATTTCATTTGCTACATCCAATAGTTAAGTGAACTTATTGGTATACTTCGAACAGGAAGGCATTTTTAGACAGAATATTTTACCTTTCAATATTGACACAGTTGGGACAGCCGCAGCAGGAGGCAGCACCAGCAGACCCTCCTAGTCGAATACCGATCGCGAAGCACAGGAGCTGCAAGATGGCGCAGGCTATATTTGAGGTGCTGGAAGGTAAGGATAAAGGCTTAATAAACACGCAAGTACCACCGAAACAGCTCTGACGTGCATGTTAAGATATTAGGGGTGTGTCGGGACGAATGTATAACACTTACACCGGACGTTGGACTTGTGTTTATGTCACAACAAGCAAGAAATTGAGTGTATCACTGGTAAACAAACCAGCTGGTCATTGTGTGTAGTTTGAAATAAAGACATAACTAGCATATAACTAGCAATAGAGCAGGCTGCCATTCACATTGTATATTTTTGGTACTGGCTAATCAAATCCCTTATATGTGTTGTCTGAACCCAGGCATGGACAATCAGACAGTGTTGGCTGTCCAGTCCTTGCTCGATGGTCAAGGAGGTGTTCCTGACCCCAACACCCAAAACGTCTCCGGGACGACGACGATCCAGACAATGGGTATGCCAATGATTCTTCTACGTGGGATTGAACAACAACTGCATAGCGCTTCCCCATTTAGTGGTTTTGGGGGTGGATGGGGTTGCTCAACTGCAGAGAGTCCCGGGTGCCAAGTGATAACGCCTGCCTCGACCGCGGTGCTGTATCAAGTCTTTGGGTCTTTTTCTGCCAGAGTGCAATACAGTTTTTGCAGCAAGCGGAGGTCTATGAATGCCAGGAACAGGAACAGTATGGAGGTTCTTTGGAAAGGCTCTCAAAATCATTTTATCAACAGTGAGCTAACTTTCAAAATGTCCCCCCCCCCACACACCCACACATTGCCATTTACTGTAATTTCCACAGGGTATGGCATTTATTAGGAGGGAAGCCTTTATGTGTACTATTGCATGTTATAATAATCATTGAAAATTTGTAATGATACATGTTCTCAACTGCAGAGAGTATCAAGCGTCCACAGGGAGAAGGTGTTTATCAGGAGGGAGGCCTTTACAGTAGTTGTATGATTGCTTTACATAATAATAGCAGATACATTTATATTTTTCATTCATTCTGTTATTTGTGTGATAGTTTTCGTATTTGTTCCCACCACAAATACTGACACAAATTCCCCCCGATTCATTTCGTTGTAAAAACGTGCATTGCAGATGTCAGACCGTGTACTGTGGCACATGATCGTGGCAGATGTGATAGTCATCATATATTGTAATCGTAGCTGGTGCAACAAATATTCATTCTAGCGGGCAGTTGTGTTTAACCATTAGGGTCTGTCAATCGATTAAAATATTTAATCGTGATGAATGTTAGAGTTAACTCATAATTAATCGCAGATATAGAAACTGATAGAAACAGTCGCGGCTACTTCCTCAAACTACGGTGTGGGCCGAGGGTCAAACGGGACAAGTTAATTGTGCATAAAAATGTAATGCGTTAACTTTGACAGCCCCTGTAAAACGTCCAACCGTGTAGGACAGCCTTGTGTCATATAACTGTGCCGTGCTAAACTGTACGTGTTCGCTTCTCCTGACAGACGATGAGGATGTGTTCCTGTGTGGCAAATGTAAGAAGCAGTTTAACTCCCTGTCAGCCTTCATGTCACACAAGAGGGAGCCGTGCCAGTCCAGCCCCTCCCTCTCCACCGTGTCCTTGGCTTCTACCAACGCCTACACACCCATCCCCTCCATCACCTCCGGGCCGCCGGCCAATGTCAACAGGCAGGTGAGTAGAGCCATGCTGCATATGTGTGTAAGTTGTAATGCAGAGAGTAAAAATAAAACAGTAATTCTAATAAGTGATCCCGCACAAAACTAAGCGTTGCAGTTTTAGATCAGCATATTTGAATCAGGTAACTCATGGGTAACTACTTGGGGGAAAAAAACTCAAAACTGTCCGTAGGTAGGAATGTGAGTGTGAATGGTTGTTTATATGTGCCCTGAGATTGGCTGGCAACCAGTCCACGGTGTACCCCACTTCTCTCCCCCACGGTCAGCAGGGATAGGCTCCAGCATACCCGGACCCTATTTCCATAAGCAGCATAGAAGATGGATGGATGATTCTCTGTGTGGGTGATTCTCTCTCAGAAACAAAGTATTATAATAAGTAATATGTAAGTAGTAAGTAATTATGGCCTTTTCTCATTTTATTTATTTATTTTTTGTACAACTGTATTATCGTAATGTTATGCCTTTGTATGAAAAAAACAGATTTTTGTGTAATATTACTCGTATATTACTTAAATGAGGACTTTTGTTGTAATGTTATGACTGTTTTTTAATAACTTCAGTTTTCTGCTAATTTGACTTTATTTTGATCAAAATAAAGACTTTCTAAAATTAAAACATTTCCTACCTGATTTTAGTGAGTTCCATCACATTACATTTATTACGGTACTTCCAGAAAATATACAGTACTTTATTTTTATAAAATTGGGATTTTATCGGCCGCACGATGGCTGAGTGGGTAGCATGTTGGCCTCACAGTCAGGAGATCAGGGTTCGAATCTCTGTTGGGTATCTCTGTGTGGAGTTTGCATGTCCCCCGCCGCATGCGTGGATTTGTCCTCCTGCCAGTCCGAACACGGTGAAGCAAAGCGTCGGCTTCAATCAAGCACGTGCTGCGTGTAGACCGGACTAGCTGGCGCACGCACACGGGGGTTGAAAGTCTAGAAACTGCCAAACTTTGCATAGAAACACGCCCACAATTGTTGCTCAGATTGAAGTTGAGGCATCATATTAGCAGCAATGGCTTGTTAAATTCAGCTTTGTTGGTTGTCGCGATTTTGCCACTTAAAGGTGCCAAACCTCCTTGGCTTTAAGTGACACCTTTTTGGCAGAGGTAATGTACCAAAAGACAAAATGTGTGTCTATTTCTAATGCAGGTGTCCACCTACATCACCGTCCCCCAGTCCCCCCTCACACACACTCTGGTCCAAGGCAACGTGCTGGTCAGTGACGACATCCTCATGTCGGCCATCTCAGCCTTCACCTCCATCGACCAGCCTATGGCTGCCATGCAGACACCTATACAGGTAACATGACGCAATACTCATCACTTGATGCAACTTTTCATTCAACTCCTTTATTATGTGCGTGCAGAGTAACCCGAGCATGCATACAAGTGGAATATCGTATCTCCAGCACCACCACCACCATCATCATCAGCAACAGCCGCAGTCATCCTCGCAGCCCCTTCCCCCAGGCCAGACTCCGGCACACCCCTCACCTGCAGGACAGCCCAGTCTGTCCTCCTCGCACGTCCCCGCCAGCCACAGCAACTCAGTGGTTCAGGTCTACAGCACACTGCCACAGATGGCGGCCGGTGGTAATGCGGAGATCCACACATTGGGTCTGCACCCATTTCATTCTGTGCAAGTGAGTCGATACTAACGGCGTTCAGAGTCAAGTGTGTGTGCGTTCACATGGAAAAACTAATGTAGTAGACCCACCTGCTATAACATTAGGTACACCTGCATGACTTAATCAAGTGCTGTATCCTGAAATGCATCCGCCTTCCTATAGAAAAAAAACACTTCCTTAAACACTTTACGATGACAGGTGCCCAGCCAGTGTGTGGAGAGCCAGTCGTTCACCACCCCTCCCGTCTACAGCCCAGGCAAGCTGGGCATCAAAACCAAGACGTGCAGCATCAACGCCAACACCACAGAGCTGGGGGAATTCGAGAAACTTGTTGGACCCAAAAGGCTGCGGAATGGAAGAAAAAGCCCAGATGCAGCCACGGGTGTGTTTTTGATCACTATCAGTGTGAAATTTGTAGGAAAAAGTACAACTTAGACACAAATAGTCACAAATAATACAAATACTGTATTATTCATTAAATATATTTGGAATAAAATATACCAGTAGTGAATAATGTCAGGAAAACGTATTTGTAGCATATTTTCTTACAACAAATATAGATTTGTATATATATATATAATTAACATTTAAGTAAATAACATGCAAATAAAAATTAATAGTAAATATACATACAGTATAATAGTAGTAATTAAATGAGAACTTTAATTACAATTACATTATAAAATGATATTTTTCTATATAATTTATACTCCTGCGATTCCATACTATTAGGCCGCTATTTGAGGAAATACACTTTCTGCTACTACCCCACACATACTACTACTATATCATATAACCTGTGGGTAAAGAATTTATTTGTCTTCAGCAGAGTCGCTGAAAGCCAAAGGCCCGAAGCTGAAGTGCAATTTCTGCGACAAAATCTTCTCCAAGAACTTCGACCTTCAGCAGCACATTAGGAGGTGCAGTATCCCTCTAAAAATACAAATTGATCATTTTTACCTTTGCCTCCTTACGTTCTCCACTCCCTGCTGTTTTTATGTGTTTGCAGTCACACAGGAGAGAAACCATTTCAGTGCATCGTGTGCGGTCGAGCGTTTGCCCAAAAGTCCAACGTGAAGAAACACATGCAGACACACAAGGTTCTCCAAAACAGTTTCTGTATTCCATCCTTCTAGTTAGCCCTTGTTTATTGCGCTTAATTGTTTCAGACCCAACCGAGATAAGTCATATTATATCTCCGTGAAGTAGGATTTGATATTAATAAATGGAACACCTTTGGAGCAAGAGCATAGAAAACCTATTTATCACTTTGTAATTATGTTTTTTCGAGCCGTCAAGACATGATATAACACCCCATAGTCACCCTTACACTTAATATACCAAATATAATTGGATTAAAAAAGCCATTATAGACATAAATAAGAATATGTCTTGATGATGACTATTATTATTAATGTTGTGCCAGAGATGACTAAAACATAATAAGGGCCTGTTATTGGTGATCGAGTCTGGTGTGTGATAGTAGTGACATCTAGTGGACAACCTTTTGTATTACCTCAAACTGTATTTCATTTCATTTAGAGCATTTTTACGCTTGCAAGCGCTTAATTTAGTCCAAGAATACACGAGACTTGCTTCATTATGTAATGCTTTGGACTAATAACAGGTCGTACTCAACCAGGAAACAGCAATCAATTATTTTTGACAAACCGTGATTGGGGAGCAAGAATAAGAATGAAACAGTCTGCCTCTTGTTATTAATAAAGGTGTGGCCCATGGGCGTGGCCAGCACGGTATCGAGGCTACCAATTAGAGTGAAGGTCGTGCCGGTGTCAACCAACGAGGCGGCGGAAGGGAAGCAGCAGCAGCGCGGACAGGAGGAGGCGGGGCTACGACAGCAGGTGACGCAGGAGGAGGACTCCGCACAGACAGGTAAGAATTGTTTACAGCGCGCCAACCACAGTGGGTCCCGCGCATACGCAATTCACCATCCACGGCCCCACAAATTAGATTTTCTCGGAAGCCATCTGTTCATTGATCATCTTACGTTATCATTCTGAGGTAATTGAAACAGGCACTCCTATTGCACATATTGATCCGAAATCTGAGGTTCAAGTCGTTGTCAAGCTAGTAGGAGAGTCAATTACCCTCCATGGTTCCTACTGTCAATCGCTTGATGTCTCCATCAGCAACAAATACATTGAATGTTTGAACGCAGAAGCTTCCGGGCAAGTGGAGGAGATCACGCCGGAGGCTGATGTGGAAGGCGTCAGCGATGAACCTGCACCCACTCGGCCTCACAGCCAGGAGGGCGGTCCTGGAGCTCACACCAAACAGATTGTCGTGATTGACAGCTCTTACCAGTGCCAGTTCTGCTCCAGCAAGTTCAAGACCTACTTCCAGCTCAAGTCCCACCTCACCCAACACAAGGGGGAGCAGGTGAGCTGTCAGTCTTTAGCACATCAAGCTCAATGACTGTTGGTGCCGTTTCCGTATTTTAGGTTTACAAGTGTGTGCTCAAGTCCTGCTCCCAGACCTTCCAGAAGCTGGATCTGTTCCTGGAGCACATCAGGACTCACCAGGAGCAGCTGACCTACCGCTGCCACCTCTGTAGCAAGGTATTCCCCTCCCTGTTTGAACTGGGAGTGCACCAGTACTCCCACTGCTTCTGCCCGCAGCAGAACACACGCAAGGAGACCCCAGTCTACAGGTCAGTGTCTGCGTTCCCATTGGAGGTTTTAAGCCTCGGCAGAGGTCCCGTGAGTGTTTTGTGCCTTTGTCTTCAGGTGCGTGAAATGTCAAAGCAGATATTCTACTCAAGAAGCTTTAGAGCAACATCTGCTGACCGCCTCACACAACTTTCCATGCCCACACTGTCAGAAGGTAAATAGACTGTCAGCTCGAGTAGACAGCATGTCCAGTTAATCAGGACACACCACACCTCCAATAATCAGTACCTCACCCCCCCGCACCATGTGGCTCTCATGATCTTTTCTGTGACTTTAGAAGGTTTCCTACAGCCACAGCTGCTGATGGCAAGGCTTTCTGACTTACGCCATTATTTGCTTTCGCAGGTGTTCCCGTGCGAGAGATACTTCCGCCGCCATCTGCCCACTCACGGCGTTGGCGGAAGGTTCAAGTGTCACGTGTGCAAGAAGGCCTTCAAGACAGAACACTACCTCAAACTGCACACGCGCATTCACTCAGGTGAGGAGAACACTTACAGGAAGTACATCAAATGTGCTCAGATGTTTTTTGTTTGCGCGGCAGAATTTGCAGGACTCAGTCGTAACTGCCCGCTTAGCAAAGGATAAAATTCTCACGTGTCGTACTCACTTTTGGTGTTTGAACGGCACAACGCACGAAAATATGTTGCATTTTCCAGGAGAGAAGCCATACAAATGCTCCGTATGCGACGCCACTTTCAACAGGAAGGACAAGGTTAAGCGCCACATGCTCATCCATGAGCCCTTCAAAAAGTACAAGTGTCCTTTCCGGTAAGAGGCAAAGCATATGGTCGTTTTTTTAATATATTTTTTTAAAAATTGAAACCACACTTTGCATTCACGTTGCTTTTCTTTCCCATTAGGACACACATTGGCTGCACCAAGGAATTCAACAGACCAGACAAACTCAAGGCACACATTTTGTCACATTCAGGTCAGTAAATGCACCCCACATGAACCTTTCCAACCCCAGGCCATATAAAAATAATATAAACACTACGACAGTCCAATAGTAAAGCTGTCATAAGCTCATCACAATAACTATGCTGTTTCTATGGTAACTCAGGGCCACTGAGACAGCTCGGCTGCTCCACGCAGTACAGAAAGGACAGGGAGATTTGGCAGGAGCCAAATAGAGAATGTAGCTACATCACACAACAAGGAAAGGAAAGGACAGGAAGATCTGGCAGGGGCTAAGGAGAGGAATTCAGCTTCTTTCACAGGGTAGAGAAATAACAGAGAAACCTGCCAGAAATACCTTGAACATGGAATTAGTCCCAAAACAGAACTATGAGGATCAGGTGAATAAATACACATTAAGTGTCTACCTGTATAATCTCTATGACCTATAAAGTACACAACAAAAAGAAAAATGGATGACAGCATCCCAATTATGTTTCTCATTTTCTTCATCAACTTTCTTGGGCTCCATTTTAGGTGACAGTTTTGAGGTGAGAGACATAACTCATGTCAAAACAGGAAGTTGGTGGTTGGTCTTGCTGCCACATCGTGTCTTTGGGGACGTCAAAAATCACTAAAGTTAAAGTAACCTGAAATCAGACCTTCTGGAAGGAATCAGTGATGCTCGGCAGTGCTTCCCGTGTATATTGTATCACAACACTAAAATAAATGAAACACCTAAATCATTTTGGCCACACAGTCAGTAGATCTGGAAGATCTGGGTTTGAATCTCCGTTGGACAACTTTGTGTGGAGTTTGCATGTTTTCCCCGTGCATGCATGGGTTTTTCTCCCACACACCAAAAAAACATGCGCGTTAGCTCAGATGGCTCCACATTGTTCATGGTTATGAATGCAAGTGTGACTGGTTGTCTCTGCGTGGCCTACGATTGGCTCAGCTCGTTGGCCCAATGTCTCCTAGGCGAGGCCATCCGGTGTAGGTGCTCGGATACTTAGTTCGGGTTGCGTGCCTGGAAGGTGGTGATGCAAACGGGCCTGTTCAACGGTCACTGATTACATCATCGTGCCGATGTACTAACTTTTTTTTTTTTTTTACTTTAACTTTCTTGCGATGGACTGAATGAAAACGTATTGTCCTGAAATGTTTGACTTGTTCTGTCCTGGCACACAGCGTTATCCCAAAAACAAGACATTTCCGCATTGTGTGTCGCCGCTTGTAATTAAGGCGTGATGCTGGGTGAGAACCACTGTGGGTCGCCCCGATGACCCTCAGACCTGCCCCCTAATTGTTTTTTTTCTTGTGTGTGACCTCCGTTCAGGCATCAAGCCCTTCAAGTGTCTGTTCTGTCAGAAGGCGTTCAGCCGCAGGGCCCACATGCTGGAGCACCAGCAGTCGCACACAGACAATTACCGCTTCCGATGCGCCGCCTGCAACAGAGGCTTCTCCAGACAGAGTTACTACAGAGACCACAAATGTTCAGGAGCCGCCAACGACAAGAGACAGGATGATGATGATGATGATGATGACGACGTGGAGCAGGAAGGAGAGGACGCCGGGAGAACAAGAAGTGGAGGTCGGTTTACGAGGCAGTCGAGGAGGTTGAGGACTGAGGCGACGGGAGATGACAACCAGCAGGTGGGATCAGACGGGGATGAGGGAGCGCAGGAGGCAACAGACGAAGCCGGTAAGGCTACGACGTCCATGATGCAAAGACGGCAGGAAGTGGACTTATCACAGCAGATCCAGAGCAACGCTTAATAACATTTCCTCCTTTGCCATCGTTGGTGGTTTTTAAGATGAGGGAATGTTTCCTGGAACTTGTGATAAAGTTTTTGTTTTACATTAAAACATTATGAAAATTGTGTGCTTTACAGTAATCCTACTTACTGTCTACACATTGTAATGTAATCCATTCCCACTAATTAATAAAAAGTTGCACGAGATGCTTTCGGTGTTTCCGCGGGTCTTCTGAGCCTTCAGGAGCATGGGGACGACGCTGTACCCCCTGGGTGAACTACAACCAGGTCCAAGTTTAAACACTACGTCACACAATAGCATGCATGACAGTGCCGCTGAGGAAAAGACAGGAGGCAGAGCTGGAGTTAGCAGAGATGAAGATGCTGAGGTTCTCTTTGGGTGTGACCAGGATGGACAGGATCAGGAATGAGCACATCAGAGGGACAGCACATGTTAGAGGTTTCGGAGATAAAGTCAGAGAGGTCAGACTGAGATGGTTGGGACATGTCCAGAGGAGAGATAGTGAATATATTGGTAGAAGGATGCTGAGTTTTGAATTGCCAGGCAGGAGGCCTAGAGGAAGAGCAAAGAGGAGGGTTATGGATGTAGTAAAAGAGGACATGAAGGTAGTTGGTGCAAGAGAAGTGGATACAGAAGACAGGCTTAGATGGAGGCAATTGATTCGCTGAGGCGACACCCGAAGGGATAAGCCGGAAGGAAAAGAAGACACAATAGCACGCGTGCATGGTCAGTTTTCAGCATCTTTAATTTGACAGTTAATGTTTATTTCTTTGATTGCTATTTACAGGTAATTATTATTCAAGTAATGACCCATACAGAAAGATGCTTTTACTATGGTTAGCGCTGCACCTGCTGGTATGTCTGACCCCCAGTTCTCTTTCCCTGTCCGTAACCCGCCTCAAGGTTCTTTGAATCTCACATCTACACCCACTTGACTATCTGGCCCACCCAGCACTACAGAAACAGACAATGAAGAGGATGCTCTCACAATCTTTCTCCCAAACCCAAAGAGCTGAGAGACAACTCATCCGAGAGGTCACGAAAGATCCCAGGGCAACATCTAAACAACTGCAGGCCCTACTTACCTCAATAAGGTCAGTGTTCACGACTCCACCATAAGAAAGAGAGTTCCAAGACGCAAACCACTATTAAGCAAAAAGAACATTAAGGCTCGTCTTAATTTTGCTAAAAAAACATCTCGATGACTGCCAAGACTTTTGGGAAATTATCTTGTGGACTGACGAGACAAAAGTTGATGCGTGTCCCGTTACATCTGGCGTAAAAGTAACACAGCATTTCTTAAAAAGAACATCATAGCAACAGTCAAATATGGTGGTGGTAGTGTGATGGTCTGGGGTTGTTTTGCTGCTTCAGGACCTGGAAGGCTTGCTGGGATAGATGGAAGCATGAATTCTACTGTCTACCAAAAAATCCTGAAGGAGAATGTCCGGCCATCTGTTGGTCAACTCAAGCTAAAGCCATCTTGGGTGCTGCAGCAGGACAATGACCCAAAACACACCAGCAAATCCACCTCTGAATGGCTGAAGAAAAACAAAATGAAGACGTCGGAGTGGCCTAGTCAAAGTCCTGACCTGAATCCCATGGAGATGCTGTGGCATGACCTTAAGAAGGCGCTTCATGCTAGAAAAGCCTCAGATAAAGCTGAATGACAACAATTCTGCAAAGATGAGTGGGCCAAAATTCCTCCAGAGCGTGTAAAAGACTTGTTGCAAGTTATGGCAAACGTTTTGCAGTTATTGCTGCCCAAGCAGTTATTAGGTGCAGGGCAATTACTTTTTCACACAGGGCTATGTGGGTTTGGATTTTTTTCTCCCTAAATAATGAAAACATTCATTTAAACATTTTGTGTGAGTCAGGAAGGGGGCAAATAGTTTTTCACACCACTGTATGTATGTGTGTGTATATATACACACACACACACAGTATATTTGTGTACATATATATGTATATATACAGTATTTACACATATACAAATAGGGAAAGTACTCAAAATAACATTCCACTCAATTAGCAAAAAACATAAATCGTTGGAAAAAAAACATACAAAAAATGCAAGAAACCACCAGTCACCAAAAAGACTAGTGGTTTGCTGAAGATGATTCAAAACTATACTATACACAATACAGATAAAAAGTCAGTGCATCTGTCATAAAATATAATTATTCATTATTGCTTAAAGTCATTTTTTTTCCAATCATTTGTAATTAGTGTTATTAGTGAAATTTTCCGTAAAAAGAGTTACTGGGAAAAAAAAATAAAAATGTATTAAAAAATAACTTCTACCTATTGACGTTCTCAGCGACACCACATTTTTTCTTGATATACATGATATTGTACAAGACACAATAAGGTTTGATTTAATTTATTAAGGTGACCATTTCAGAGATTTTTTCTTTCATATATTTCATGTACATCAGAAATTAGAAAGGGTGAAGGAAAATATAGTGATAGCTTAAACCTCTTATTAAAACCCTTTACAAAAGGAAAAAATCATGTTCTTTAATGTTATTTATTTACAACTTGTTTGTGTGCAGGCAAATGACTGCTTTACATGCAGGTCTTAAAAGGTCCTGTATGGTAAATAAGCATAAGGATGTACCATGGTTTTGAAATTGCTACCTTCTATATGGTTAGAAATTAAAAAGCATTGACCCAGAACAAGATTATAACACTCTTCATTAGGCGTTAAAGGGGTTCTATCCTCGTTCAGGGTAGGGTGGTTTGTATTTTAAGACTCCGAGTTAGTGTTTCTTTGAATAAAATACTCCAAAAATGCCAAGTTGTGACCAGGGTAAATATGCATTCTTCTCTTGGCTGAGATGTTCTGATTCTACAGCTGCCTCTGCAGCGATGGACAGTGGGTCGGCTCTAGCCCCCCACCCCTTAATCGGTTAGGTGCTACTGGCTGTTAGCAAACAGTCAAGAAGAATTGGATATAATTGGATGCATTCCGGTTGGAAATGTAGGATAGAGCCCCTTTAATAACAGAGGAAAACTTCATGAGGATTATTACTATTTTCTATGTTATCTCCCACTCACTGTGTAATCAACACTTTTTTCAGGAACACTTTCATTTATGAATCGTACTCACAAACACATTTGCTTTTGAATTTCTGCATCAAACTAAAAATCTTCAAAAATGAAGATGTAAACGCGGCGTGTTATTATTTGTCCACACTTATTTCATGGAGTGGGCACAATACTAAGGCGTAAAGATGTAGAACTATTAAATAAGAATAGCATTTGGGTGGAATTGTGGAGGTCATTATGTGATTTGTTGGCGCTACAGCAAACAGTGGTTTAACACTTGGTTAAATGATTTACTCGCGGAAAAACAATTTAGTTCAATTTGGTTTTGGTGTTCTTCTCCTCACAATAATACATGAAAGTACCTAATCGCCATCTTGGAACACTTCTCATTCCCTACAAGGACATCACAAGAGCCATGTGTATGACAAAAAAAGAAAGCAAGCTTATGTTAGAATGCCTTTTGCCAATCAGGCAAAGACAGACTACATACACACTGCGGTCCTATAAAACTAGAACTTTTTCAGTGCCGACATTGCAATTTATTTCTCCCTCTGACTGGAAAACACAACCAGCACTGCTTCTTATTGGCACATCTCCCAAATGCAAGTGTGTGTGAAGCACCACAATTTGCATGAATGTGCTGCGTTCTTACTTGCTAGTTAACAGTATTTAAGACATCGTGTTGGCGGCACAGGACAGAGCGATGTGAGCGGAGACGTGACAATCATTATGGTGGATGCTGCTTGGTTAGGGGAACACCCACACTGCTCCACTCGGCATCATACAACACATGTATTACTGTAAATTGCTCGCTTATTTTGAGTCACTCTTTGGCGCAGGGTGGCGATTATCATCAATAACTGGTGGGAGGAGCAAACACATGACAAGTCTTATTTTGCACACGTGCATGGGCGAGTGTACTGTGGATTCTATGCACATCTCAAGTCTTTCTATTTAGTTCCATGATGTAAAGTGGCATTTATCATTAACAACTGGCAGGAGGAGCAATTAAATGATTATACACGTCCAGGTTTGGTGCTTGTGCATGAGCAATCATCCCGGGTCCACCTTTTCCAAACGTGCTGGGCCAACAAACCAGACCTGGTAGTGCGAGGGTGCCCCAAGAGCCAACACAATACAATGTGCTGCACTTTTGGTGACCCCTCCTAATGTAGCAATGAATGTTTAGACTAATGCAAGGCAAGACCCGAATGCTGCCCTCCATGGTGAGTCTCCAACTCGGCAAACACTCCCAGGCTTGATTTGGCGCTCATTCTGAGATGCAGGATTGATGGTGGTGGATTTTGGTAGTGAAGAAGGCTCCCAAGCAGAAGATTTTCCTTGGAATTGGATGCAATAAACACACGATATACGAGCGCCCCATCACAAAGTGAAGGCTTGAACCCGAGATGATCTTGATCCCTGTGTACCTGCCTCTTCAGGCTGCTTTCAAAACATCACTCCTGTCCGAAGCCTTCTGTCTCCTCGATGGCGAACATCAGCTTCTCCTTGAGCTGCTCGTAGCTCTTATAAGGTGGCAGGTCCAATCTGTTGAAACTGTAGCAAAGTAGAGGAAGACACTACTTAGCGTCATGGCGCAAACTTGAGATCCATTGGTAACTGTTATTAACCACAATGGTAAAATTGAGGCTTTTACACGTGTACCACTGCTCTGCACTGCAAGGACTTTCATTTTTCGTTCTATGGCTATCATCACATTTTGTAGGCTGGGGTCGGGCATGTTACTGGATGAATCAATTACCAAATTCTTCCTTGTTCCTTGTTTTCCTGGACAGTGCACTTCCCAACGTGGCTGCTGTAACGGTGGCTGTAAATGGCTTTACTCTCATACTACCCAAAATAGTAGACATACAGTATATAATAATAGTACATTTAAGACATAAATAAAACTCCTGCTCTTGTGTGTCACAGTAAATGTGTTCCCTAGTGGTAGGTGGACAGATGTGTGACGGCGGTTTCATAGCTTAGTTAAGAGGTGAAGTTGTTATGGCACTAACAGTAGCCCATGTTATGATTATTGTTATTATTGTGGCTGTGGTGAGATAATTTAACCTTGCAACTTCCAAAGTTGATAACTCAGAACATACTCATGTTCTGTCTAATTTGGCGTATAAGGGAATATATTGTTCAAAATAAGCATCACATGACTGTACGTGTATTCATCAAAGAGTATGACAATTCTTATGATGATTATGATGGTAAACGTGGATGTCTTTCAAATCCATAATCAAAATTATGTATTGCAATATACAAATTCTCAAACTATGACATTTGATACCCATGTGACATAACCATGATGGTTACACAATATGTGGCTGTACAAAGTAAATAGCTGGTAAATTTAGCAAACAATTGACAATTTATTTGGTTTATTTACCATTGCTTTTGGTGGACTCACCATGTGTGACTTCTGGGAAGCCAGTTTTCCTTTCCCACCTTCTCAATGCAGAACTTCTGGGGGCCATTACTTCCTATAAAGCGAAGGACAGGTCAGTTGAGGTCATATAGTGTGGACATGCATGATAAAAACTTCCCTTCAGATTTACCTGAAGCTTTCACAATTGCCATTAAAAGTAGAAGAACCAAGCATAACCACAAGTGCCAATGATTACATGGAGCAGAAGCTAACATTTTTTTCTCTGGGTAACTTGAGCCTATTTGTCCCATTTATTTCTATTTCCATTACAGAGAATGCAACAAAAAACAGAAAATGAACACTGTGATAATAATCTATTACCCATGAGGTCAGCAAAGCCTCCTACAGGCAGGCGGCAGGTACCACTGACAAACTGCAACAGTCTCATCCTCTTCTCGTTGTCCATCTCTTTTATGAACTGCATTGGGGGGAAAGTTCCAATTCGTCAATAAATAATGTCAACAACACGCAGGCAGACCGTACATAATGCAAGCTAATGCAGTGAAAATAATTAACAAGATCATCTCTGTTCAGAAGGTCCTCCAGTGTTATTGCTGACCTGCCAGAACCACATGATCTGCTTAGCGCTTCGAGTGTAATGTCTGTAGATGGTGTTCTTTTGCCAGTCTGCCAAGTCAATCTCCTGCATGCCGCACAGCATCACCTGCAAGGACAAACCGGGACTTCTCATCTAATACAGTGGTGTGAAAAAGTGTCATTTGTTTGTTGTTTGTTTGTCACACTTAAATGTTTCAGATCAACGCATTTAAATATGTGTCAATGACTACACAATTGAACACAAAATGCTGTTTTTAAATGAAACTTTTTATTAAGTGAGAAAAACATCCAAACCTACTTTGCCCTGTGTGAAAAAGAAATTCCCCCTAAACCTAATAACCGGTTGGGCCACCCTGAGCAGCAACAACTGCAATCAAGCCTTTGCAATAACTTGCATTGAGTCTCTCACAGTGCTGTGGACGAAGTTTGACCCACTCATAGAATTGTTGCAGTTCAGCCATATTGGAGGGTTTTCCAGCATGTAGCGCCTTTTTAGGGTCATGCCACAGCATCTTAATAGGATTCAGGTCAGGACCTTGATTAGGCCACTCCAAATTCTTCATTTCCTTCAGCCATTCAGAGGCGGGCTTGC
Source organism: Oostethus manadensis (assembly GCA_024372805.1). Classification (NCBI taxonomy): domain Eukaryota; kingdom Metazoa; phylum Chordata; class Actinopteri; order Syngnathiformes; family Syngnathidae; genus Oostethus; species Oostethus manadensis. Next base: position 400,246 of record QODF01000047.1, on the reverse strand, counting down.
TGGAGTGTTATGGATCATTGTTCTGCTACAGAACCCAAATTTGTTACAGTTTGAGGTCCTGAATCGATGGCTGGTCATTCGCCTTCAGGATTTTTGGTACAGACAGAAGAATTCATGGTTCCATTTATCACAGCTCACCGTCCTCTAGGTCAAACAACAAAACAGCCCCAGACTATCCCACTACCACCACCATCTTTTACCATGTTTTTCCTCAGATGCGGTGTTATTTTTACACCAGATGTAATGGGACTCACACCTTACTAAAAGTTCAACTTCTGTCCTGTCAGAACACATAGCATTTTCCCAAAGGTCTTGGGGATCATCAAGATGTTTTCCGACAAAATTGAGACCAGTCTTAATGTTCTTTTTGTTCAGCAGTGGTTTTCGTCTTTGATCATTGCCGTGCAGGCCGTTGTTGCCCAGTGTCTTTCTTATGGTGGAGTCATGAACAGTGACCTTAACTGAGGCATGTGAGGCCTGCAGTTATTTCAATGTTGTTGTGGGGTCTTTTGTGACCTCTCAGAATGACAATGAACGACGACAATGAGTTGTCTTGCATTCTTGTTGTAATTTGAGTTGGCCGTCCACTCCTGGAAAGGTTCACCATTCTTCCATGTTTTCGCCATTTCTGGATAATGGCTTTCACTGTGGTTCGCTGGAGTCCCAAACTTTAGAAATGTCATTGACTAATATTTACATCTGTTTGGTGATCTGACATTTAAGTGTGAAAAAATAATACTTTTTGTTAATCTATTTTTAGGACATCCATGTATTGTTGTCCATATTGTCCAAGCATATATGCAAACAGAGCAGAGCAGATCAGATCTAGGTGTATGTGGGCATACCTCCAACTCTTTGGCATCAAAATACTGCAGGTATTGCTGGGGGAGGACCTCATTGAAGCCTTCAAAGAACGCCTGTGTCTGTTCTTCCACATCTCGAGACAGCCTCCACTCTGCTACCAGCCTGCATGCAAAAACAGGCATGAAAAATATTGAAGCACCTTCATAATTCATTTCATGATTTATGTGTTAAGATGTCCATTGGTCATTTTTTAACAGTCAAACATTTTTCCGAAATAATTTGATTGTAAGTTACAGTGGTTTTAGGGCTGCATGGTGGCCTAGTGATTCGAATGCTGGCTACACAGTCAAGAGATTTGGAAGACCTGGCCCACTCCGTTTGGGATCTCTGTGTGGAGTTTCCATGTTCTCCTCATGTATGTTCCCCTCACATTCCAAAAAGATGCATGTTAGTTTAATTGGCGACTCCAAATTGTCCACAGGTATTAATGTGAGTGTGAATGGTTGTTTTGTCTAAATGTGCCAATCCATGGTGTACCTCGCCTCTCGCCTGAAGTCAGCTGGGATAGCCTCCAGCATACCCCCATGACCCTAGTGAGGATAAGCGTGGATATATAAGCGAGGATATGTTAATTTCAGGTTTGCGCAAAAACAAATCCATAAAAATGTTTGTAGCTAACTATTTAGTTTTGTAACTGTGAGTCCTTCATTTTAGGAAAAAAAATAAGAGGCTATATTGATGCATACTATTTGCGTATGCGTGTGGTGGACGACTTCTGGTAGCAGCGTGCCAAAGAAATGGTATGGTTCATTTCTCTATATTCTTAACAACATTTGCACGATTCAACATGTTTGAAAAGGAGTAGGAAGAAGAGTTATGTAATTATACCCCTTCTCCATGTCTGTTACTGATAATTCCTTGAGGCCATATCTTTTTTTCCTTTCGGCTCATCCCTATTATTGTATATTGTTTTTTACAGCAAGTGCAGCATTGCAGTTCAGTGTCAGCTCTGAAAGTATCCAAGTGCAATTTCTCCCGGTATGTCATAATGTTATTGGAATGCAATCTAATCTTGTAATCAACCCTCACCTGATGTACTCCTCTTTGTTCTCCTCCGTAACTTGAATGTCTCCTCCTCCGGGTTTCAGGTCATGTGTGGTGATTTCCCCTAAGATTTCCTTGTCAACACAGAAGAACATTTCCAGGCCGCACTCTTCGATGTTGTTGTCCCTATGGGTGCAATGTGGACAATCACAACACAGTACTAAACCTTACTTGGACTTTAAACTAAATATACACTACACAGCTCACATTTCAGTAAGCATTTTATTACGTTTTCAAGAGACAATACTATGAAAGTGAAACTTGGATATCCTTTAGAGTAGTAGCGTATAGTTTGTTACTTATCTAATGAAACTATCTAGTTGGACATGTGTTCACAGTCAAGTTTTTTCCCAAAAGAAGGAATCATGCTCTGTCACACCACATGTTGTAATTCATGTTTTGCTCAGTAAATTGCAGCTCCCCAGTGCTGGCAGTACTCATACAGCCATAGACCATGATGCTACCACCACCATGCTTGACTATATGCAAGACAAAATTATCTTACCATTTTCCATAATTTCCGGTGCATAATCCACTACTTTTTTCTTAAACTTTGAACCTTGCGGCTGATACAGGGCTGCAGATAATTTATCACCACGTTCTAATGTCACGTCATCTCGTATACTTCAGAACTACTACTAATCGTTTGAATACTGTGCTGCTCACAATTCTGTGTGGAAGCTTTTTATTTGGCAGGAGCCAATCACGAGCTACTAGGGAAGTCAGGACGAGGCCGTCAACCCATCGGCAATCGCACCATGTCATTACTCAATGTAACAGAGTGACTCGCGGTGTCATCTAAGAAAGAACACTAAAATCCTCCCACAGGTATTTAACACGCAAAATGTAGGTAGGAAATATACAAGACACGTACTGATACAAGTGTAGAATAATTACCAGTTATCTTAACTGGTTTCCATCATGCACTGCTTTGCACTGTTGACAGCCTGTTCATTCAGCTGCAATGATGACTATTGCTACTTGTGTTGTATATTTCTTATCTACCTTTTGAGTGTTAAGTCGCTGTGAGATGATTTTAGCATTCTTTCTAAGATGATGTCGTGGGTCAGACTGTTACGTTGAGTTGTTACGTTACATGATGTCCTGCGATTTCCGTTGACAAGCTCGTTGTGAGTTTTCTTATTGCTCATGATTGCCTAGTGCCAAAATAAGAGCTACCTGTTCCTCACTGACTGATGCGCACCATAATATGACATTTTATAACATGGACATGTGTGGTTTATAGCATAGTGTGGCTAACAAATCTGATTTACTCTCTAAATTTAGTAGGAGCGGCTTAAACACCGGTGGGTCTGATAAATCAGAAATGATGGTATTTGTGTTGCCAGCTATTTAGGCAATAATGGCTGTGTTTTGACTCATTTTTAGTGGATAGCAAATATATACTGCTATACAAGTTGTACACTGACTACTCTAAAGTATATCCAAGTTTACCCTCTACTGTATTGTCCTTTGACAAGATATACTGTAATAACAATGCTTGCTGAAATGTGTTTGAACGATAGTGTAAATGATTTAAAAAAAACGGAAAGCCTTTCAAAACTTACTTAATCCACATAAGAGAGTTGTAGAACTCTGGGTCAACTGACTCGAGGTCTTTGAGGGCTAAAGGCTTGTTCAGGATGCGCTTATAAAATGGTAGCGAGAAACCTGTGTCGATGAACTTGCCGTGGAAGAGTGCCTAAAAAAGATCGAATCGGAATCTAGTTGGAAAGTTGTACTTGTCAGACATACTGGTTAATGGAAGTTCGAAGATAGAACGACTAACCATGGCAATGAAGCGGCCAATGAACTTGAAATATTTAAGGTGGTCGGGGTTGATGTAGGAGGCCGGGTTGATCTGAAGACAGTAGTTTTCTTTTCCAGCATATTCAAACAGACAGTACATGGGGTTCAGCACCTCGTGGGACAACAGGAAAAACCACTCCCTGTAAGAGACGGAGAGGAGGAGGCCTAGGTTCTAGTCCAACACCTGATTGGAGAGGAGTCACACACACACGGGTGTATTTGACAATTTTAATTGTCTTGATGCTTGCCTGGCAACACCTCCGTAATCAAGGCCTTCTTCTCCAGGAAAGATGATCCACAGTCTTCTTCGCAAATCCTGAGCATTGAAGCTCATGATCTAAAATGCAAATATTCATACACATGGGACGAGTCAGTGCCTTGACTGCATTGCACAACCGCAAACACCTGCACAAACGTTGACATATTAGATTTTTTTCAAGTGGGACCTCATCCCACATTAATGTGCAATATGTATTACACATAACACATACATTTATATTGCTCATTGTGCTTTTTTTTCCAGAAACAGGGAAAACTCTCCCAGCTAAGCTTTTGTTGCAAGACTGAATTAGTAGCAGGAATGGTAACGTTTCATTGCATAGTCATGACTGTATGAACCAAAAGTTCCTCCCGGGTTCTACAGGCAGCAAGGGTTCACATTGTCATCAGGGTTCCGCTACATGTAATTGATCTTGGAACCCTAAAAAAACACAAAAACACTGGACACAGCGGCATACCCGGTATTAGCCGTAGAAGACTCCTCAGCACCTCTAACGGGTATCGTATATGTATCTATGTCATAAGAGCAGTATATAATAGCGATTGAGGCAGCTGTGATGTTCATCATCACACTGTAAGTGACGATGATCATGGCTCAGTTTGCTTGAGACATGAGGAAAATCTACAAGTGGATCAGACATTTTGATGAGCTGGCATCGTGGAGACTAGGTTCTGACAAATTCTGAACCGGGTGATGTCATATTTATGCACATTAGATGAGTAAGTTTACTCCCATCACAAACTTTGGGCCATATTGTTGATTTTTAAATGTACAGTATGCTTTTATTTCAAAGCTTTTTCAAGCTACAAAAACATAAAAACTGGAAGAAAAAAAACGCTGTCACCTATACAGTTAAGTCATAATGTATAAATGGTTAAACTGTACACGCTATATAGATACATATATCGCTTATTATTGACTCACATATTGACCACAATTATTTTGAAAACAATTTAAAATATAACATGTTTCATGCTTTATTTTGAAATATATGCGCCAGAATTGCATGTGAGACCAGATGAAAGTATAAAGTGTTGCTACATCAGGGTTCACTTATTGTAGATTTGTTTTTTGTGCTCTTTTTTTTTTCTACGGCGTATGAATGTGCATTGTGTTCTTTGTCCTGATTCGATGTGGGAGAACCCATGTGCCTGATTGGCAATGGGACTGTAGACCATTGTCAGTCTCCTTCGTGTCTTCCTGTGCGGTACAGAATAAATTCGACTTACCAAATTTCTATAAATATTCCATTGCTAGCAGGGTGCTAATAATATGGGTCCACCATCTAGAGCTCAAGAGCAAGCTGATCACGGCCAGTAAAACATATCATATTCTACCCAACAGAATATTAGTGAATGTTATAATTGTTCTGATTCCAGGAACAGGAGGCAATTGATTCGCTAGATTCGCTGTGGCGACCCCTGAAGGGATAAGCCGAAAGGAAAAGAAGAAGATTATTGTTCTGGTTATGTCACTTTCTTCGCGTGCATTCGTGGCTGTGTTTGTTTGCACCTAGATGCCAGTGTCACCCTTCTAGATGTGAATTGTTTGCAAAACATGGCTTGCTGTCACTCGCCTTTCTAGCCTATATTGCAGTCGACCGGTCAGTTTCTGTAGGTAAATGAACATTTTTTGATTAGCTCTAGGAATCTTAAAACAATAGTATAAGGTTTAATTCCAGAGCTAAATAAGCAGCAATCATTGCTCACTGGTCTTTTATTCGGCAGTGTGGAGTCCTATTTACTGGCAGTCAAAAATTTTTTTTCTTTTCTTTTTTTTTTTTTTTTTTTTTTTTTTTTAAATTAAATTTTTTTATTTTTTTTTATTGTGGTGAACATGTCACTTTTTGGCTTTGCCGTGAGTTCAGGGCTGCATGTGTTGGTTCCGGAACGTAGTCTTGGCAGTTAAGTCACAACCAAGATGGTGTTGGTTCAGAAAACTTAGGGCTGCAGGGCATGTCAAAATCGTTAATTCGCTTCACTCCTATCCCATAGTCGTTCCTATTCCATTTATTTTCTGTCATGCATCAGTGTGACAAAAATGTTTTATTTAGGGCGTACTTCAATTTTGTTGTTTTTTATTTTATTTTTGTTTTTACTTGTTTTGGTGTCATGGGCACTTTAAAATCAAATCAAATAGACTGACATAATGAAACTGATTTGTCCATTACTATTACACTCATACAAAATGACCTTTAAGATTGTGTAATTTCATTCAATGCATTGCAATTGCTTACCTGCTGGAAGGAGTCCTCAAACAGAGTTTTTCGTGACACAGTGATCTTGATGTGCTGAGGCATTGACAGTTGCTGGAGAAAGTATAATAAACAGTCAATTTTGGTCATTTAAAGGAGCCCTGGGTTTTCATTTCACACTACTTTAATACATAAATTAGGTTATTGCAGTGAAATCACATCTGAGAGAAATTATCATTAAAACAGTAGTGTTCAAAATAATAGCACTGCAATGTGACTAACAAGATTAATTGTTATTAGTATATTTTTATTGCTACACAGCAAACAAGTTACCAGTAGGTGCAGTAGATTACCAGAAAAAAAACAAGACCCAGCATCCATGACATGCACGCTCATACGCCCCTTTCAACTAATTGGCCAATTGCACAGCCTTAAGAGCATGCATATCATCAATGCTGGGTCTTGTTTGTTTTCTGAGAATCTACTGTACCTACCGGCAACTTGTTTGCCATGTAGCCAAAACAAAAATACTAACAACAGTAATTAATCTGGTTAGTCACATTGGACTGCTATTATTTTGAACACTACTGTATGCGCTCAGCCAAACTCGGTTGTCTATGAACTTGTATGCTGTTATGGATTCATACCTGGCACCAGAATCTGAAGTATTGTACTTTGGCTTTAAAGTCTCTGACGTATGTGATCTGAGGTCCATTTTCACTGTAAAAAAATTTAAAAAGAACTTAATAAACATCATTTTAATAAGTTTAATCCCCATTGCATTGATTTCTGTTCATTTAATACTACACATTTCACATACAGTATATTGTATACTGATGAATAGGTACAGTTCCAAAAGGTCTGTCTGTTCACTAAACCTGTTTTTCTGTACCTGCAACCACATGAATATACTGTAACACATAAAGTGTAAAGTGGCCCTGTGCACGTGTAGTGACCCTGTGCACGGTAGTTATGAACATGAGTCATCTAAGGTGTTTTTGACGTCTGTCAAAAACAACAAAAAGGGCATCCCTTGGTTGTTAGAATAGAACAGTGAGGGTTCTAAAAATAGAGAAGAGACTCATAATGCAACAGGTATGCTTCAAAGGAATACCTTGAAAACTAAAGCACCTTTCTGCTAAACAATAAAGTAACTATGCTATGACATACAGTGGCGTGACAAAGTGTTTTTTTTTGTTGCACACTTAAATGTTTGAAATTATCAAACAAATTTAAATATTAGTCAATGACAACACCATTTTGACCCACTCATCTTTGCAGAATTGTTGTAATTCAGCCACATTGGAGGGTTTTCCAGCATGAACCGCCTTTTTAAAGTCACGCCACAGCATTTAAAAAAGATTCAGGTCTGGACCTTGACTATGCCCCTCCAAAGTCTTCATTTGTTGTGTTTGTTGTTGTGTTTTGGGTCATTGTCCTGCTGCAGAAACCAGTTTTTTTTTTAGCGTGAGGTCACAAACAGATGGACATTCTCCTTCAATACGTTTTTGGTAGACAGCAGAATTTGTGGTTTTATTTATCACAGCATGTCTTCCAGGTTGTGAAACAGCAAAACAGCCCCAAACCATCACATTACCACAACTGTATTTTATTGTTGGTATGATGATGTTTTTCTGAAATGCGGCATTACTTTTACAACATATGTAACCTTCCAAAAGTCCATTTTTTGTTCGTCAGACCACTGAGTATATTTCCACAGGTCTTGGGGATCATCAAGATGTTTTCTGGCAAAATTGAGAACATCCTTAATGTTCGTTTTGTTTAGCAGTGGTTTGTTTGTTGCAGGCCGATTTTGCCCAGTATCTTTCTTATTGTGGGGTCATGAACACTGACCTTAACTGAAGCAAGTGAGACCTACAGTTCTTTGGGTGTTGTTTTGGGGTCTTTTGTGACCTCTTGAATGAGTCGTCGCTGTGCTCTTGGGGTAATTTTAGTTGGCTCCGGAGAAGGTTCACCACTGCTCCATGTTTTCGCCCTTTGTGGATAATGGCTCTGACCGTGAGTCACTGGAGTCCCAAAGCTTTAGAAATGTTTTTATAAGCTTTACCAGACTGATAAATCCCAATTAATCTCAGTTATGTTTTAACAGGGAGGGCGCTATCACAAGGTCTTTTAGGTTTGAATTTTTTTTCTCCCTTATAAATAAAAAGTACTACATTTTGCGTTCACTTGTGTTGTCACTGATTAATATTTCCTTTTGTTTGATGATTTGAATCAATATTGTCACACAACAGGTGTGGCAAACATGCAAAAAAAGAAACTAGAAAGGGGGCAAACACGTTTTCACACCACTGTATACTTCTGATCAAAATTTCAGGACTATACTCAAAATTTGCTAGCATTTACTGTTGGATCTTAAAGAGGTTCTACGCAGACCTTTGAAATTCAAAAAGAAGAAATGGAAGCGAAACCAAAAAAAAACCCATAAGGTTATGTATTGCAAACAAGCATTAACGCGATGTAGGCTGTTCATCAGCAGTTCAAAAGTTTAAAACTTTAAAAGCCACAATCTTCACACTGTCATCTTCATACTACCTTGATGGCAAAGACAAAAAACAACCTCTCTTTGAAATCAGTTGGACTGTAGAGCTGCATAGGCAAGCCCTCGCCGTTGCTAATGAGGTTAGACACAGTAAGAAAGTTGTTTTACAATTCTTAAAAGATCCTGAGGGTTATGCGACAAAAAAGACCCAAAAATTGTCACCAGCCCTGAGTCAGAGGACCCAATTGGCTGTTAATAAAGACAAGGAGGATCCTTGTAATTTAAGGTTATTACTGGTGCCGAGCACAGTCTAATAACCTTTAGACGGCATCTACAAGGGAAGAGTTTTAAAAACCAAAAAATGCGTCTATTTGGAATTAAACCTTTGACCACTTGAACAACCTGTTTCAGTTTAATGGTTGTTTGCAATAAACTGCTTATTCTGATTACTTCTTCTTTTTGCAATTTAAAGCTCTACTTTGAACCTCTGTAAGTCCCAACAGTACGCAATGTAAATAAATTTTTGCCATTTTTCAAACTGAAATTTTGATAAGGTGTGTAATTTCAGTTCCAGTGCTTCAGGAGGACGTACAGTGAAGATTTTCCAGTGCGAGGGTCGATGTAGGTAGTGGTTCTCCTGTTGTGGTCTACAAAATAGGGAATACCGTCGACGGTGAACCTCATCTCCCAGCCCTCTGGAAGCGGCTTCTCATTCAACAAGCTAAAAAATAATGGCAGATACAGTAGCTCATTTAGTATTTTTTTGATAAGTTCTAGTGGTTTTAACAAAGGCAAAGGTTTGACAAAGGTTCTTACTGTGGAAGTCAAATGTACAAAAAAACAAACCCTTGTGTCCGTGGGTCTTCCCACTGTGTTGACCGTGTAGTATGATGCACAAAATACACTCGGCCATTGCCGTCTGTTCTCTTCTCTAAAACAACAAAACAAAAATGAATAATCAACTTCATAACAAATGACACAAATAATACAGCTTACATTAGACTTTTATACATTAGACATACAGTACTGTATATTCGGGGTAAAAGGATCAATAGATGGAAATCAATCTCTGTGAGCAAGTCAGCGCTTTTCTTCCCGTCACTCACACATACCAGTGACTCATATGATCTCAAAGGTTGGGCAAGTTCGCAAGCAGACGAGTCATTATGATACCAGTTTAGAAATAATGCTGCGTAATTACGCCACACAAAAAACGGTGTAGATGAGCATCAATAAGATAAGAAATTATAACAAAAAATTAGGGCACTTTTTTATACCATAATTTCCAGTTTATAAGATGCTACTTTTTTTACTAAACTTTGAACACAGCGATGCGGCTAGTTTATAACCACGTTCTAATATCATGACATCTCGTTTACTGCAGAACTACTACTAATTGTTTAAATACTGTTCTGCTCGCGAGTCAGTGAGGAAATGGTAGCTCTTTATTGAAAATCGCAGGAGGTCATTACTCAATGAAACAGTTTGACTCACGGTGTCATCTTAAAAGGTTAAAATCATCAATTATATTTTTAATTTTCTCCGGCATATTTTCATGTGCTTCTTTTTCATCCTCAAGAGTGGTGCGCAAGGCAGCATTATCTTGCAGTAGTGCTTTAATATCATCCTGTAGAACGTTGATATCACTGCATAATGCACTATTTTCTTCCATAAAGGTTTCTAGCTTCATTAAAGCAGCTCACTAGGCAGCTTTGTCTTCCAATAATAATTTGATATCATCCTGCTGAACTTTGATATAATTGCATAATGCTCTATTTTCTTCAAAAGGGTTTTTAACCTCCTTCAGAGCAGTGCACAAGGCAGTGTTTTCATCTTGCTCTCTTGTTTTCTGCTCTGTTTTCCTCCATGGTTTATGACATCATCATGCAGCGCCTTGATCATTTTGATTAGGTTTTAGTTCTGAAATTGAATCTGTGTTTGAAGCCAACTGAACTTTAGCGTACTTTGTGAAAGATTGTGCTTTTGTTTGTGACTGTAGAGACCCAATTTCTCGCCGTGTGCCGCAGCAAACTCATGCCCTTCATCTCCTTCTTAAAAGGCATGTAACTATACCAAATTTTTGCTCTCGAGAAAAATCTTCCAATTGAAATTTTGAATTGAGGTATTTGACAGTTTTTTTTTCATCCGATGAGCCGTCCTCCTCCTCAACCAACAACCAGACTGACCCCATTTCTGGTTTTGAATCCGCATTTCCAGGATCAGTATCATTTCGCTTTGAACTTCAACAGTTAGCCAGCTTGACTTGCTAGCAGTTAGTTATCGGCACTTGTAACTAGTTTATTTCAAGGAATTTGTGCTTCTCTCCTATCTGGGTTAAAGTTGAGGGAGTCAGCAAGCAGTTCTGATCTTGTGTTCGTGAGGTGTAGTCAGCAAAGAACCAAATACTTCAAATTTCCAGTACCGCCAACAGAGCTCCTTCCATGTACGTCCTCCCCAATTAACAAGAAGGGGAAAAAGGGGATCACAAAAAAGGGGATTGCAGATTGAACTGATACTGAAACTTGTTTTTGAGGGGTCATCTTATATAGTATGTGGGTCAATAAGGGCAATTAAATACGACAGTTTTTGTGAAGGTGGACAACAAGTAAGGATTGGTTGATGTTATACTGACGATATGTCAGAAACAGACAATATTATCGTCACAGACATTAGCATGCAGAGGACCTACCCCATCCATGTGGTAGAGGCCCAAGAGGATCATACTCCTTATTCAGTGTGGCTGCCGCCTGGTCCTGTGTCGGTATAAAAGACACACATTACAAACAAGCAACATGTGACAAGAACTTGGATTGTACAAAACACGCAAAGGCAACAAGGGATCAAATAAATTATTATCATTATGTCTCACCCCAAATATAAACCTCTGGTTGAACTGTTGCATGGCGCCCTGCAACTGGCTACGCTGGTGCTGCCACTGCTCGTAGTTGCGCACCGTCTCCACCGTGGGGCGTTGCCACGTGGTGGTCCGTGTGATGTGGTCGACAAAGTAAACCCGGCCCATCTGGTCAATGCGGCGCTCCCAGCTAGGGACAGAGTTGATCAATTTTGTAAAAATACAACAGGAAAAAAATGACGATCTTCTTACCCTGGTGGTAATGGTTCCGGGCGCTCCCAGGTTGTTCTCTTTTCAACGTGGTCAACAAAATACAACCTGCCGTTCTGGTCCACCCTCTGCTCCCACCTTGATTGAAACACAGGTGAAGAAGACATTTGGTAATAAACAGCTCGAAAGATCAACAGCAGTCACCAGTAAAGCGAATTGTTGCGAGGCAACAGTGTCTTCATGCCTTTTCAGCACTGTCCTTTGTCAGGGGTTGGCTTGCATTTTTGAGTAGGGGTGCTCCGATCGATCGCCCACCAATCAGTACAGTCTGATTTCCATGAAAAATCACAAGATGAGCAAATACCGAGAGTTTTAATGCCAGTGAGTCTGAGTGAGCAGCGTGCAGAGGGATCGAGTGACAGCGCGCAGTGACTGAGCACACAACAGTAGTTATTACACGATAATATGGCTCAAAATCTGCCTTTGCTAGCTCAAAATCAAGACACAAAAATAATTCCATGGACATGCACCTCCAATACAATTATCCCCAGCTGTGGCTCGTTAGGAATGACTATTGTAAGGCAATGACCAGTCTTTCTCTTCCCAACCCAATATACATGTATATACACACACACATGTATATACATACATGTATACACACACACACACATATTTATATATCCATACATATACACAGATATACATATATACATATGCATACAGTGGTGTGAAAAACTATTTGCGCCCTTTCCAACTTTTTATTCTTTTGCATGTTTGTCACACTTAAATGTTTCTGCTCATAAAAAATTGTTAACTTTTAGTCAAAGATAACATAATTGAACACAAAATGCAGTTTTTAAATTAAGGTTTACATTATTATGGAGGAAAAAAAACTCCAAATCTACATGGCCCTGTGTGATGTCCGTTGGTCAACTCAAGCTAAAGCCATCTTGGGTGCTGCAGCAGGACAATGACCCAAAACACACCAGCAAATCCACCTCTGAATGTCTGAAGAAAAACAAAATGAAGACTTTGGAGCGGCCTAGTCAAAGTCCTGACCTGAATCCCATTGAGATGCTGTGGCATGACCTTAAGAAGGCGCTTCATGCTAGAAAAGCCTCAAATAAAGCTGAATTACAACAATTCTGCAAAGATGAGTGGCCCAAAATTCCTCCAGAGCGTGTAAAAGACTTGTTGCAAGTTATGGCAAACGTTTGATTGCAGTTATTGCTGCTAAGGGTGCCCAAGCAGTTATTAGGTGCAGGGGCAAT
>QODF01000047.1:237678-384331 GCA_024372805.1 Oostethus manadensis | reverse complement strand
GTTCAGAAAACTTAGGGCTGCAGGGCATGTCAAAATCGTTAATTCGCTTCACTCCTATCCCATAGTCGTTCCTATTCCATTTATTTTCTGTCATGCATCAGTGTGACAAAAATGTTTTATTTAGGGCGTACTTCAATTTTGTTGTTTTTTATTTTATTTTTGTTTTTACTTGTTTTGGTGTCATGGGCACTTTAAAATCAAATCAAATAGACTGACATAATGAAACAGATTTGTCCATTACTATTACACTCATACAAAATGACCTATAAGATTGTGTAATTACATTCAATGCATTGCAATTGCTTACCTGCTGGAAGGAGTCCTCAAACAGAGTTTTTCGTGACACAGTGATCTTGATGTGCTGAGGCATTGACAGTTGCTGGAGAAAGTATAATAAACAGTCAATTTTGGTCATTTAAAGGAGCCCTGGGTTTTCATTTCACACTACTTTAATACATAAATTAGGTTATTGCAGTGAAATCACACCTGAGAGAAATTATCATTAAAACAGTAGTGTTCAAAATAATAGCACTGCAATGTGACTAACAAGATTAATTGTTATTAGTATATTTTTATTGCTACACAGCAAACAAGTTACCAGTAGGTGCAGTAGATTACCAGAAAAAAAACAAGACCCAGCATCCATGACATGCACGCTCATACGCCCCTTTCAACTAATTGGCCAATTGCACAGCCTTAAGAGCATGCATATCATCAATGCTGGGTCTTGTTTGTTTTCTGAGAATCTACTGTACCTACCGGCAACTTGTTTGCCATGTAGCCAAAACAAAAATACTAACAACAGTAATTAATCTGGTTAGTCACATTGGACTGCTATTATTTTGAACACTACTGTATGCGCTCAGCCAAACTCGGTTGTCTATGAACTTGTATGCTGTTATGGATTCATACCTGGCACCAGAATCTGAAGTATTGTACTTTGGCTTTAAAGTCTCTGACGTATGTGATCTGAGGTCCATTTTCACTGTAAAAAAATTTAAAAAGAACTTAATAAACATCATTTTAATAAGTTTAATCCCCATTGCATTGATTTCTGTTCATTTAATACTACACATTTCACATACAGTATATTGTATACTGATGAATAGGTACAGTTCCAAAAGGTCTGTCTGTTCACTAAACCTGTTTTTCTGTACCTGCAACCACATGAATATACTGTAACACATAAAGTGTAAAGTGGCCCTGTGCACGTGTAGTGACCCTGTGCACGGTAGTTATGAACATGAGTCATCTAAGGTGTTTTTGACGTCTGTCAAAAACAACAAAAAGGGCATCCCTTGGTTGTTAGAATAGAACAGTGAGGGTTCTAAAAATAGAGAAGAGACTCATAATGCAACAGGTATGCTTCAAAGGAATACCTTGAAAACTAAAGCACCTTTCTGCTAAACAATAAAGTAACTATGCTATGACATACAGTGGCGTGACAAAGTGTTTTTTTTTGTTGCACACTTAAATGTTTGAAATTATCAAACAAATTTAAATATTAGTCAATGACAACACCATTTTGACCCACTCATCTTTGCAGAATTGTTGTAATTCAGCCACATTGGAGGGTTTTCCAGCATGAACCGCCTTTTTAAAGTCACGCCACAGCATTTAAAAAAGATTCAGGTCTGGACCTTGACTATGCCCCTCCAAAGTCTTCATTTGTTGTGTTTGTTGTTGTGTTTTGGGTCATTGTCCTGCTGCAGAAACCAGTTTTTTTTTTAGCGTGAGGTCACAAACAGATGGACATTCTCCTTCAATACGTTTTTGGTAGACAGCAGAATTTGTGGTTTTATTTATCACAGCATGTCTTCCAGGTTGTGAAACAGCAAAACAGCCCCAAACCATCACATTACCACAACTGTATTTTATTGTTGGTATGATGATGTTTTTCTGAAATGCGGCATTACTTTTACAACATATGTAACCTTCCAAAAGTCCATTTTTTGTTCGTCAGACCACTGAGTATATTTCCACAGGTCTTGGGGATCATCAAGATGTTTTCTGGCAAAATTGAGAACATCCTTAATGTTCGTTTTGTTTAGCAGTGGTTTGTTTGTTGCAGGCCGATTTTGCCCAGTATCTTTCTTATTGTGGGGTCATGAACACTGACCTTAACTGAAGCAAGTGAGACCTACAGTTCTTTGGGTGTTGTTTTGGGGTCTTTTGTGACCTCTTGAATGAGTCGTCGCTGTGCTCTTGGGGTAATTTTAGTTGGCTCCGGAGAAGGTTCACCACTGCTCCATGTTTTCGCCCTTTGTGGATAATGGCTCTGACCGTGAGTCACTGGAGTCCCAAAGCTTTAGAAATGTTTTTATAAGCTTTACCAGACTGATAAATCCCAATTAATCTCAGTTATGTTTTAACAGGGAGGGCGCTATCACAAGGTCTTTTAGGTTTGAATTTTTTTTCTCCCTTATAAATAAAAAGTACTACATTTTGCGTTCACTTGTGTTGTCACTGATGAATATTTCATTTTGTTTGATGATTTGAATCAATATTGTCACACAACAGGTGTGGCAAACATGCAAAAAAAGAAACTAGAAAGGGGGCAAACACGTTTTCACACCACTATACTTCTGATCAAAATTTCAGTACTATACTCAAAATTTGCTAGCATTTACTGTTGGATCTTAAAGAGGTTCTACGCAGACCTTTGAAATTCAAAAAGAAGAAATGGAAGCGAAACCAAAAAAAAAACCATAAGGTTATGTATTGCAAACAAGCATTAACGCGATGTAGGCTGTTCATCAGCAGTTCAAAAGTTTAAAACTTTGAAAGCCACAATCTTCACACTGTCATCTTCACACTACCTTGATGGCAAAGACAAAAAACAACCTCTCTTTGAAATCAGTTGGACTGTAGAGCTGCATAAGCAAGCCCTCGCCGTTGCTAATGAGGTTAGACACAGTAAGAAAGTTGTTTTACAATTCTTAAAAGATCCTGAGGGTTATGCGACAAAAAAGACCCAAAAATTGTCACCAGCCCTGAGTCAGAGGACCCAATTGGCTGTTAATAAAGACAAGGAGGATCCTTGTAATTTAAGGTTATTACTGGTGCCGAGCACAGTCTAATAACCTTTAGACGGCATCTACAAGGGAAGAGTTTTAAAAACCAAAAAATGCGTCTATTTGGAATTAAACCTTTGACCACTTGAACAACCTGTTTCAGTTTAATGGTTGTTTGCAATAAACTGCTTATTCTGATTACTTCTTCTTTTTGCAATTTAAAGCTCTACTTTGAACCTCTGTAAGTCCCAACAGTACGCAATGTAAATAAATTTTTGCCATTTTTCAAACTGAAATTTTGATAAGGTGTGTAATTTCAGTTCCAGTGCTTCAGGAGGACGTACAGTGAAGATTTTCCAGTGCGAGGGTCGATGTAGGTAGTGGTTCTCCTGTTGTGGTCTACAAAATAGGGAATACCGTCGACGGTGAACCTCATCTCCCAGCCCTCTGGAAGCGGCTTCTCATTCAACAAGCTAAAAAATAATGGCAGATACAGTAGCTCATTTAGTATTTTTTTGATAAGTTCTAGTGGTTTTAACAAAGGCAAAGGTTTGACAAAGGTTCTTACTGTGGAAGTCAAATGTACAAAAAAACAAACCCTTGTGTCCGTGGGTCTTCCCACTGTGTTGACCGTGTAGTATGATGCACAAAATACACTCGGCCATTGCCGTCTGTTCTCTTCTCTAAAACAACAAAACAAAAATGAATAATCAACTTCATAACAAATGACACAAATAATACAGCTTACATTAGACTTTTATACATTAGACATACAGTACTGTATATTCGGGGTAAAAGGATCAATAGATGGAAATCAATCTCTGTGAGCAAGTCAGCGCTTTTCTTCCCGTCACTCACACATACCAGTGACTCATATGATCTCAAAGGTTGGGCAAGTTCGCAAGCAGACGAGTCATTATGATACCAGTTTAGAAATAATGCTGCGTAATTACGCCACACAAAAAACGGTGTAGATGAGCATCAATAAGATAAGAAATTATAACAAAAAATTAGGGCACTTTTTTATACCATAATTTCCAGTTTATAAGATGCTACTTTTTTTACTAAACTTTGAACACAGCGATGCGGCTAGTTTATAACCACGTTCTAATATCATGACATCTCGTTTACTGCAGAACTACTACTAATTGTTTAAATACTGTTCTGCTCGCGAGTCAGTGAGGAAATGGTAGCTCTTTATTGAAAATCGCAGGAGGTCATTACTCAATGAAACAGTTTGACTCACGGTGTCATCTTAAAAGGTTAAAATCATCAATTATATTTTTAATTTTCTCCGGCATATTTTCATGTGCTTCTTTTTCATCCTCAAGAGTGGTGCGCAAGGCAGCATTATCTTGCAGTAGTGCTTTAATATCATCCTGTAGAACGTTGATATCACTGCATAATGCACTATTTTCTTCCATAAAGGTTTCTAGCTTCATTAAAGCAGCTCACTAGGCAGCTTTGTCTTCCAATAATAATTTGATATCATCCTGCTGAACTTTGATATAATTGCATAATGCTCTATTTTCTTCAAAAGGGTTTTTAACCTCCTTCAGAGCAGTGCACAAGGCAGTGTTTTCATCTTGCTCTCTTGTTTTCTGCTCTGTTTTCCTCCATGGTTTATGACATCATCATGCAGCGCCTTGATCATTTTGATTAGGTTTTAGTTCTGAAATTGAATCTGTGTTTGAAGCCAACTGAACTTTAGCGTACTTTGTGAAAGATTGTGCTTTTGTTTGTGACTGTAGAGACCCAATTTCTCGCCGTGTGCCGCAGCAAACTCATGCCCTTCATCTCCTTCTTAAAAGGCATGTAACTATACCAAATTTTTGCTCTCGAGAAAAATCTTCCAATTGAAATTTTGAATTGAGGTATTTGACAGTTTTTTTTTCATCCGATGAGCCGTCCTCCTCCTCAACCAACAACCAGACTGACCCCATTTCTGGTTTTGAATCCGCATTTCCAGGATCAGTATCATTTCGCTTTGAACTTCAACAGTTAGCCAGCTTGACTTGCTAGCAGTTAGTTATCGGCACTTGTAACTAGTTTATTTCAAGGAATTTGTGCTTCTCTCCTATCTGGGTTAAAGTTGAGGGAGTCAGCAAGCAGTTCTGATCTTGTGTTCGTGAGGTGTAGTCAGCAAAGAACCAAATACTTCAAATTTCCAGTACCGCCAACAGAGCTCCTTCCATGTACGTCCTCCCCAATTAACAAGAAGGGGAAAAAGGGGATCACAAAAAAGGGGATTGCAGATTGAACTGATACTGAAACTTGTTTTTGAGGGGTCATCTTATATAGTATGTGGGTCAATAAGGGCAATTAAATACGACAGTTTTTGTGAAGGTGGACAACAAGTAAGGATTGGTTGATGTTATACTGACGATATGTCAGAAACAGACAATATTATCGTCACAGACATTAGCATGCAGAGGACCTACCCCATCCATGTGGTAGAGGCCCAAGAGGATCATACTCCTTATTCAGTGTGGCTGCCGCCTGGTCCTGTGTCGGTATTAAAGACACACATTACAAACAAGCAACATGTGACAAGAACTTGGATTGTACAAAACACGCAAAGGCAACAAGGGATCAAATAAATTATTATCATTATGTCTCACCCCAAATATAAACCTCTGGTTGAACTGTTGCATGGCGCCCTGCAACTGGCTACGCTGGTGCTGCCACTGCTCGTAGTTGCGCACCGTCTCCACCGTGGGGCGTTGCCACGTGGTGGTCCGTGTGATGTGGTCGACAAAGTAAACCCGGCCCATCTGGTCAATGCGGCGCTCCCAGCTAGGGACAGAGTTGATCAATTTTGTAAAAATACAACAGGAAAAAAATGACGATCTTCTTACCCTGGTGGTAATGGTTCCGGGCGCTCCCAGGTTGTTCTCTTTTCAACGTGGTCAACAAAATACAACCTGCCGTTCTGGTCCACCCTCTGCTCCCACCTTGATTGAAACACAGGTGAAGAAGACATTTGGTAATAAACAGCTCGAAAGATCAACAGCAGTCACCAGTAAAGCGAATTGTTGCCAGGCAACAGTGTCTTCATGCCTTTTCAGCACTGTCCTTTGTCAGGGGTTGGCTTGCATTTTTGAGTAGGGGTGCTCCGATCGATCGCCCACCAATCAGTACAGTCTGATTTCCATGAAAAATCACAAGATTAGCAAATACCGAGAGTTTTAATGCCAGTGAGTCTGAGTGAGCAGCGTGCAGAGGGATCGAGTGACAGCGCGCAGTGACTGAGCACACAACAGTAGTTATTACACGATAATATGGCTCAAAATCTGCCTTTGCTAGCTCAAAATCAAGACACAAAAATAATTCCATGGACATGCACCTCCAATACAATTATCCCCAGCTGTGGCTCGTTAGGAATGACTATTGTAAGGCAATGACCAGTCTTTCTCTTCCCAACCCAATATACATGTATATACACACACACATGTATATACATACATGTATACACACACACACACATATTTATATATCCATACATATACACAGATATACATATATACATATGCATACAGTGGTGTGAAAAACTATTTGCGCCCTTTCCAACTTTTTATTCTTTTGCATGTTTGTCACACTTAAATGTTTCTGCTCATAAAAAATTGTTAACTTTTAGTCAAAGATAACATAATTGAACACAAAATGCAGTTTTTAAATTAAGGTTTACATTATTATGGAGGAAAAAAAACTCCAAATCTACATGGCCCTGTGTGATGTCCGTTGGTCAACTCAAGCTAAAGCCATCTTGGGTGCTGCAGCAGGTCAATGACCCAAAACACACCAGCAAATCCACCTCTGAATGTCTGAAGAAAAACAAAATGAAGACTTTGGAGCGGCCTAGTCAAAGTCCTGACCTGAATCCCATTGAGATGCTGTGGCATGACCTTAAGAAGGCGCTTCATGCTAGAAAAGCCTCAAATAAAGCTGAATTACAACAATTCTGCAAAGATGAGTGGGCCAAAATTCCTCCAGAGCGTGTAAAAGACTTGTTGCAAGTTATGGCAAACGTTTTGCAGTTATTGCTGCTAAGGGTGCCCAAGCAGTTATTAGGTGCAGGGGCAATTACTTTTTCACACAGGGCTATGTGGGTTTGGATTTTTTTCTCCCTAAATAATAAAAACGTTCATTTAAAAACTGCATTTTGTGTTTACTTGTGTTATCTTTGACTAATATTAAAATGTGTTTGATGATCAGAAACATTTTGTGTGAGTCAGGAAGGGGGCAAATAGTTTTTCACACCACTGTATGTATGTGTGTGTATATACACACACACACACACACACAGTATATATGTGTACATATATATGTATATATACAGTATTTACACATATACAAATAGGGAAAGTACTCAAAATAACATTCCACTCAATTAGCAAAAAACATAAATCGTTGGAAAAAAAACATACAAAAAATGCAAGAAACCACCAGTCACCAAAAAGACTAGTGGTTTGCTGAAGATGATTCAAAACTATACTATACACAATACAGATAAAAAGTCAGTGCATCTGTCATAAAATATAATTATTCATTATTGCCTAAAGTCATTTTTATTCCAATCATTTGTAATTATAATTAAAAAGTCTGGGAATAGTCTGCAAATAGTTTTTCACACCACTGTATATATAGGTATATACATACATATATACATACATACACATACATATACACACATACATATACACAAACACACACACTCTGTCCCATAATAGATTTAATACCTCCCTTTCAAAAATTCAAGACAGTGCATATCATTTAAGACTTGTAAACCGAAAGTTGTATTTAAGGCTTTTCAAGGACCAGTGTAGACCTGTGAGGACAAATGAAGACCAGTGGAGACTCACCACCACCAAGAGCACTGGTCTAAACAAAACAACAACTAACCCAGGAGGTAGCGGTCCAGAGGTGACTGCAGGCACCCTGGAGCTAACAGCAGGGCCAACGCTGCTGGTTGGCTGTCTGATCGCTGGAGGTCCAGCGCTAGAAGCTGTAGATGCGGTGGTGTTCCTGTCACTCGTTGAAGGACTGGAGTCTCGTGCTGCTGAGGGTCCTGGGATAATATTACGCACTGGTGTTTCTGAACCTGGTTGACCGTTGCTGCTTTCGGATGGTGCAGAGCTATTGCTGGTAGATGCTTATGAGAAAAACAAATGATAGTATTCATTTAGTTTACTATATCATGCCTGTTCATGATGGTAGTATATGAATCAATGGCTAGTTTAAGATGTGTAGCAAAGCCTGTTTTTTTTACAAAGCTGATTTGTCAGAAGAAAAGCACTTGACATTTCACTCCTAATCCAATTTAGTTGTACTTAATACTGCAAATATGAGACCTGGTGAAGAGGTGGGTCTGCGCGGAGTTGGTGGTGGAGGCCTGGAGGGCTTGGGTGGCCGCAGAGGGCGCACGCTCCCGGTCGACACCCTGGGAGAACCAGAGATGGTTCTTGACCTTTGCCCTCGCGGAGATGAGCGATGTTCTATGCTGTCCGCTGAGGGAGAACTGTCGCGGCTCTGTCTGTGAGGAGAGGGGACAAGCACGGAATAAATACAAATTATAAAAAGAACTAAAACTGACAATAAAAAAACAGCGGCGTCCTTCATTTCAATCATACCTTGGCGTGTGCTCGCCATTCGGCTGCTGAGAGTCTCCATTTGACATATCTGGAGAACATTAAATTGATTAGTGATTTGAGTTTTTGCACATGCAAAATGAATCTATGGACCAAATGCCCACAACTAACAGTTTGGACTTACTTTGATGGTCGACTTCAGCCTTGGCGAACATCTCGGGGTCAACTGTCATGCCATCCAAGCAGACACACAGGTCTCCCACCACATCTGTTTGGTCTCTGTCTGCGCACAGCTGGATGGTCTGCACCACCTGAGAGACTACATGAAGGCAATACAAACAAAGAAAGTATTAACTAGTCTGATTGCCATTTTTTTTAGAATGTACAGTCACAGACACACTCACTTATCATGTTGTTAGACTTGAGTGTAGCACTGATGTCCAAAATGGCGATGCCAAGAAGAATGTCGGCCTTCAAAGTCTGGTGGCTCCACACGCGAAACACAAGTTTGCTGAATGGAGTCACAATACTGTTGAATAAAAACAACATGCATTTTGTAAGTACAGCGGAACCCCCCCGATGCACAACTTGAATTTGGTATATTTAAAGTAAAAAAAACAGCCTGCATGTCAGAATTGTATGTCAGAACACTGCAATTTTGTTTCCTTGCCTTATGGATTTTACTTTTACATTTTAGTTGTGTGTGTTCAGCTGGGGTCCATTTGCACTTTAGACACTCTTGATTTGAAAGATAAAACTTGGAACCAAACATAGAACCAAAACCTAAACTTACTGTGAGAGGCTCCTGGGTATGAGCTATCATTAACAAGTTTAAAAATGCAACAAATGGTAGCATGTGGGGTTACGAAGTCTCCAAAACTGCCATCAGGTGCTATCTACATGCCAAATAGCTGTTTGGGTTCATGCACAATAAAACCCTTTTCTCACTTGCAATTATAAACAAAAACGTCTGGAGTTGGCTAAGCAGTTCTGGAACTTCAACTGGGACCGTGTGCTTTGGTCAGATGAGGACAAGATAGAGCTTTTTGTCAACAAACACTAAGTGGTTAGGGCATAACACAAGAGATGAGTATGCAGAAAAGCCGCTCATGCACACTGTCAAGTATGGGGGAAGATGGCTTGCTTCTCTTCCAGAGGCCCTGGAACCTTGTTAAGGTGCATGGCATCATGAACGCTTTGAAATACCAGGAAGTTTTAAAGCTAAATGTGACGGCCTCTGCCGAAAATGGCTGACGATTCCTCTATCCCATCTTGTGAAACATAATAGGAGAATATTAGGTGCTGTTTTGATGGAAAAGGGGTTGGGGATGTACAAAGTATTAACATCAGAGGTGCTAATAATTGTGGCTCACATGATTTGATGTAAAGTAACGATTTCTTAATGTGGGATTTTTTTCCCTTTTTATTAATTTTATTTTATTTTATGTTTGTTTTTTTTTTTTTTTTCTTTTTTGGTTTTTTTTAGAAAAAAAATACATGTTTTAAAAGCTTAAGAACACATCGTAACCTGTGGTGGCAATAATTATTGAGGGCACTGTATCTGATGGCGAAAAGCGCAGTATAAAGCAAAAGCTCAATTTGTGTTGCATAGGGTATTCCCACCCACAACGAAGAGTACCAGATACTGTATGACAGTTCTGTTTAATGTCAAATTTGATCTATTGGCTCAAGCAGAAGGGTGTTCTACATAAGAAAGTGTAACCCTGTTATAATTAAACTTACTTACTGACTTTTGGATCAGAGCAACTGGATTTGATTTTTTGATTTTCACTTCTTATCCAGCTCTAGGTGCAAATGCTCCAATTCAACTCCCGAGAAAATATACAGTTTACTGAAAAACTTAACACACACTTTTTTTGTTCAAATATATTTTGAATTTGTGGCTAAAAACATATTGTTGATGAACTTGTGCTGGTGCTGGCACACCAACTTATTGTGCACTACCTCAAATTCAAACTGCTCTTCAATGTCTTTTCATTAAAGGGACTGTTTGCAACCGGTTCCAAATTACACCACTAGCACTTAGCAAACGTTCCTGCACATGTGTATGTTACCTTGGGCACAGGAAGAGGGCAGGATATAATGCTTGCAACACGTTCATAAATTTGCACTCTATAGGCAACTTCGTAACTGTTGCAAAAAAAAAAACCCACACAAACTTAATTTTAAAAAAGCAATACACTTGAGAAGTTTGCGTTCAAAAATTTCTGCAATTTGGGTCTCCGCTGATCACTGAAGGTGATGGTGGGTGCCGCAGCCATACCAGATGAGAAACACTGCAGTACACAAAACCTTTTAAATGCCACTACATGACAATAACACCTTCTCGTTTCATCTCCATTACATGACTCTCCAATCTCTTCAAATTATGTGTAGTTTTTCGGGCTGCAACTAACAATTATTTTCATAATCGATGAATCTGTTGATTATTTTTTTGATTCATTGATTAATTGGATTTTTAAAAAGACATTTTTAATTTTCCCTTATTTGCAGTAATTCCTTTAAGAATGCATGAATGGACGTTATCCCTCCAAAATTCATAGCGAAGAGGAAGATCTCAGTCACCGAAATTGAAGTAGCAAAGTATAAACCATCAGTTGACAAATGTCAAACACTCTACTGCAGTTCCACTGTTCGACCAGTAGGGTTTGTGTGTATGCATTCATTCATTTTCTATGCCGCTTATCCTCATTAAGGTCGCGGCTATGCTGGAGCCTATCCCAGCTGCCTTTGGGCGAGAGGTAAGAGATAATGCAGGGACAGTGTAGGCACAAGTACAAGTATGGAATTTACTTTGCGTGGGAATGCTTTTACACACACTCTACACGCATCTCTGCAGTGGTTTGCTTTGCAAATTATCAAAAAGAGGCAAAAATGTTGATAGCTCTTTTCCAAAGTCAAAAGTATGTGATGTATGTGTGTAAGTGATGTATGTGAAGTATTTTGTTTTGCCTGAAACACAAAGATAATGCCTACTTTCATGGATCACTAAGGAAATAAAAAAAATAGTTACATTACAGTAGCTACAATCAGGATATTTATAGTACATTTTAAAATGAAACGATTAATCGATTACCAAAATAGTTGTCATTTATTTGTACAATTGATTACTAATCGATTCATCGATTAATCCTTGCAGCTTTAGTAGTTTTACAACACAGTGTTTATAGTCTCTTCACGTTACATTGTTTCTAATGATGACTTGATCTGCTTTCGAAGTAAAACAACTTCCAACAATATCAAAGAATTTGCTTGCATTGAAACTTTTAGGATTCTAGTGAACAAAAGCAGCTGCTTCTCTCCAGCTAACAAGCCACTGTAGCTTTTGTAAGCAGCAAAAAGCCTTTGTGTTGCACTGAAAGTATCCGCATTGCTGTCATAATCCTTTGTATTGTTTAAAAAACAAACCAAAACACTATGGGCTAAAAACACCCCCACTATGAACAACAACGAACGTCAACTTAGCACAATTAGGGCCCCATGAAATCTCTTGTTTTCCAATTTCTGTTTTTCATTTCAATTTTTTAGAATTCCGTTTTACAATTTACACATTTTTACCAGCATAGCGTGTGTGCTTTTTGAGTTAGTGAATAAAACATGTTTATTAAATGCAAAAATCCTTACATTTATTGAAGCAATGCATTAATGGACAATTTAACCCAGCAACTTAGAAATGGATGTAGCGTGGCTAACTTTTCTAATGGGATTTTATTACTATAAATCTTCAACAAACTATAATACCTGTAGTGTAATTAAGGAAGATGTAGTCAACGATGAAATTCCAGTTGCATATGTAAGATATTTTTTATTCCATTCCATTCTATTTTCCTCCGCTTATCCGGGTCCGGGTCGCGGGGGCAGCAGTTTAAGTAGGGAAGCCCAGACTTCCCAGTCTCCGACGACCTCTTCCAGCTCCACCGGGAGGAAACCAAGGCTTTCCCAGGCCAGCTGTGAGACATAGTCCCCCCAGCGTGTCCTAGGTCTTCCCCGGGGCCTTCTCCTGGCTGGGCATGCCCGAAACACCTCACCAGGGAGGCGCCCGGGAGGCATCCGGACGAGATGCCTGAGCCACCTCAACTGGCTCCTCTCGATGTGAAGGAGCAGCGGCTCTACTCTGAGCTCCTCACCCTATCTCTCAGAGTGAGTCCAGCCACCCTACGGAGGAAACTCATTTCCGCCACTTGTATCTGCGATCTCGTTCTTTCGGTCATGACCCATAACTCATGACCATAGGTGAGGGTGGGAACGTAGATCGATCTGTAAACAGAGAGCTTTGCCTTCCGGCTCAGCTCTCTCTTCACTACGACGGTCCGGTACAGCGACCGCATTACTGGGGATACTGCACCGATCCGTCTGTCGATCTCACGCTCCAACCTTCCCTCAATCATGAACAAGAACCCGAGATACTTGAACTCCTCCACCTGAGGCAAGACCTCACCCCAACCGGAAGGGTACAGTCCACCCGTTTCCAACTGAAAACCATGGCCTCGGATTTGGAGGTGCTGAGTCTCATCCCAGAAGCTTGACAGTCAGCTGCAAACCTGTCCAGTAAACGCTGAAGGTCACAGCCTGATGAGGCCATAAGGACCACATTGTCTGCAAATAGCAGAGACGAGATCCTAAGGTCCCCCAGCTGGACTCCCTCAACGCCTTGACTGCGCCTAGAAATTCTGTCCATGAAGATTATGAACAGAATCGGTGACAAAGGGCAGCCTTGGCGGAGGCCAACGTTCACCGGAAACAAGCTCGACTTACTGCTGGCAATGCGAACCAGGCTCCTGCTTCGATTGTACAAGGACCGAATGGCACGTAGAAGCGGACCATCAATCCCGTACTCCCGGAGCACCCCCCACAGGACACCACGAGGGACACGGTCGAATGCTTTTTCCAAGTCTACAAAGCACATGTAGACCGGTTGGGCAAACTCCCACATACCCTCCAGTACCCTTGCAAGGGTGTAGAGCTGGTCCAGTGTTTCGCGACCGGGACGAAAACCACATTGCAGCTCCTGTAACCAAGGTTCGACATTTTGATATTCTATATGGTTGAAATTTGTAAATTATATGGTAAATTCCCTTTTTATTGCCCAATTCCGTGAATTTGTCCGCAGAAATCATAGTGCTGTACAAAATGCCACAGAATGTCCAAAATGGGTTCTGTCAACAATACAGCACAGAGAGCTTTTTCCAATGCAGAGGCAACAAAAAGGAACCGAACTATACTTGTATAGCTGGTCATCAGTGTCAACTTGACATGGACATAGACTCAGGTTACATCCCATAGTAAACACTTGTTACATAATGACCCCTGCAGGCCCTACAGAAACTAGACAGCTCTATTTTAAGACAGTTCTTTGCACGCATGTACTGGACTGCGCGGAGTCAAGTGTTCTGCACTGAAACGACAGCATTGTTTGCCACAGTGCTGCATTCTTAAGGTGCAGGTGGGGTGGGGGTGAGGGGCTAATCATCATGCAATTTGCATAATTTTTCGTGACGCATGTGCATGAAATTTTTATGTATCCCCCGGGCAAGTAACATAATAAGGCGCTTATGAGCAGGGCTAACAGGTAGGGTTGAGTATTAATCTCTGAAACTGTTGTGTGGAATTATTAAATAAACTAGGGTCTTCATCTTATATGATTTGAAACTGAATAATAATTGAAGTAAATATACTTGCATATAATAAGACTCATAACAGCCATAATAGCTCATTCATATAGTGGTCAGGTGCTATTTACTAAATAAACACTGTCTCCATTCTGACAATGATCACATTAATAAAATATCTCACACACTTAAAAAAAAGGGCAGTAATGCTTTAAATAGGGTTGTCCCAATCGGATATTGATGTCGGACCAATATCAGCACAAAATGACTATCCAATTATATCGGCCTGCATCTAAAATCACCAATATTGGCAAACAAGCAGTCGATTCCAGACTTATCGCTGCCAGCGTACATACTGTACGTATAATGTAATGTTATCTGATTAGTTTATTGTTGCCAGCGTACGTACTGTACATAGTATGTAATGTTATCTGATTGGTTTATTGTTGCCAGCGTACGTACTCTACGTAGTATGTAATGTTATCTGATTGGTTTATTGTTGCCAGCGTACGTACTGTACATAGTATGTAATGTTATCTGATTGGTTTATTGTTGCCAGCGTACAGACTGTACATAGGATGTAATGTTATCTGATTGGTTTATCGATGCCAGCGTACGTACTGTACGTAAGATATAATGTTATCTGATTGGTTTATCGATGCCAGCGTACGTACTGTACGTAATACAGTATCTAATGTTATCAGATTGGTTTATCGCTGCCAATGTACGTACTGTACGTAATACTGTTATCTGATTGGTTTATTGCTGCCAGCGTACGTACTGTACGTAGTATGTAATGTTATCTGATTGTTTTATCGCTGCCAGAGTACATGCTATAGTAATTCGTAATGTTATCCGATTGTTTTATCGCTGCCAGAGTACATGCTGTACGCAATTTGTACTGTTATCTGATTGTTTTATCGCTGCCAGAGTACATGCTGTATGTAACAATGTTATCTGATTGGTTTATCGCTGCCAGAGTACATGCTGTATGTAACAATGTTATCTGATTGGTTTATCGCTGCCAGCGTACGTACTGTACTGCACTTCACTGCTCATCCAAGGTAAGAAACTTTTAGAATTTTAACTCAATATACATTCTATTTCAGGTTTTGTTTTGTTATTACATTTGTATTACCATACTCTATTTATAAATATTAAATGTGCAGAATAGTGTGTTTTTCAATTGTATGGAGGGTCTTCAGGGTCAGTGGAACGAATTAGCCAATTTACATGTTAAATGTCGTTCGGGTTACGATAAAATTCGGTTTACTGAAATCCTTTCGGAATTAATTAATTTCATATACCGGGGTTCCACTGTAGTCCCTTTTGAACATCGCTCTACTGCGTATTTAAAAAAATGAATCAATCAATTAATGGTCGCTGTTTCAAGATTGATTGTGGCCTGCTATTAGTAAAAAAATATTTAAAGACAAGTCATAAGTAGTATTTTGGTCATTATTTGTCAGTAATATTAAACTTATTCAACAAAGATTACATTATCTTAACACTCTGCATGTAGTCTGTCATTGCATGTCCGACATTCAAAAAAATAGGTTCTCCTCCCTTACCATGTGGAATTGTTACGTTTTTTACTTCTTAGTTTGTCCTTCCCCACTCCGTTTGAAACACTTTCTTCAGTTTAAAATGAATAAATTGAAGGCTAACTAGTTAGCTTGACAGCATGTCATGTTTAAAGCAGATGCCACTGCAGTGAACTCATAGCCTGAGCATTAGTGTTGCGCAATGTGAGTGTAAACAAAAAAATAATACTAGCGTAAATGTGACTGTAGGGATCGTATTTCATGTTTACAGGGCTCTAGTTAGGGTAAACAAATCATATTTAGAAAGTCATAAACATGTTTTCTATGCTCTACTCACAAAAATATTTCGTTTGTTTATATTAAATCCCACTCAACGGAAATCTACGTATCGTGTTTAGGTCTGGAAGCTATTTAACCACAATAAACGAGGGACAACTAGATCTCTTAAAAAGTAAAAAAAAAAAAAAAACTCATATCGGCAGGGACTTATGCACTAATAGATCACAGAATGTGTACCCACAAACACATATGCCAGAATTGAAAAATCATCAGAAATTAATTGAAATACACTGCCTGTCCAAAAAAAAAAGTCGCTAGTGGATTTAAGTAAGCAAATAGGATGGATTTTTATTCCCTGATGGCACGGGCATATTCCAAGATGACAATTCCCGGATTCATCGGGCTCAAGTTGTGAAAGTGTGGTTCAGGGAGCATGAGACATCATTTTCACACATGGAGTCCAGACCTTAACCCCACAGAATTTTTGGGATGTGCTAGGGAAGGCTTTGTGCAGCATCAGACTCTACCATCATCAATTGCAAGATCTTGGTGAAAAATGAATGTGACAATGGATGCAAATAAATCTTGTGACATTGCAGAAGCTTCTGGAAACAATGCCACAGCTAACGTGTGCCGTATACAAAGCAAAATATTGGAATGTATGAATAAGTAAATAGTAAGTAAATAGAATGAATAAGTAAATAGAATGTTGTTGTTTTTTTGTGGCAACGTTTTTTGGACAGGCACCGCAAATGGAAAACAAGGACTGGTGAAATTAGCAAAGCAATACATCCGGATTATGGCTCTCACGAGGTGGTTTTCACATGCAAACTCATATTTATCACGTTTTGTTTCTCAGAAGGAAAACATTTAAACAATTTTACTTCAGTTTGATACGGATTACATTTTCTACTTTGACATAAATATTTTAAACCATTTTTAAAAGCCAAAAATAAAATACAATTTAAAAAAAACATTTAACGTACTGCATTATATCCTCCACTGCTTTGTTACGTAGTCTACGTCAATGTAACACAAGCAAGTGCACTTGTAATGGTTGTCGCCAGCTCAATGATGAATGGCAATTTACGCCAAAATTTTATGTTGTTAAGTTAAAGTTAATTAATATTTGGAAAAAGATCAAGTTTTTTGTACGATCGTTTTTTTCCAACCACTTTTCGGTTTTGCTCTCCGGTAGTGCTGTTTTATATTTTGTGGTTGGAAAAAACCTTGAGCCAGTTGCTTACAGCCCCTTTAAAATGATTTTTTTACTTGATTTGACCAATTTATTCGAATGCCCATCTCCATTTATGAAAAATGAGCGCACCACAATTATCGCAACACCTAAATGAGAGAAAACTGCAGCGCAGTAGCCAATTCCTGCACAGTTCAACTTAATAACAATATGGGTTAGACTTTTCAGTATTATTATCAGTGTTGCACACGACAGGAAAAACAGAAAGTCACATCATCACTTTGGGTGAAATATCTGTTGAGTAAATTGACCTTGTTCAACTATTCGGCAAATTCCAGGCATTGGACAAATTTTGTCAACACACATCAGTCCGGGTGTGATATTTTTACTGGTGTTGGTCAAATTAAATCATTAATTATGATTAAACAGTTCAGAATCAGCTAGGTGTTGGTATTTTGTGGTCGAGTTGTTGGGGTGGAAAACAGTCGTCAGTCGCACCCTGACGTGGTTTTAATAGGCTGTAATTGTGTTTGGGCTTGTTCAGCACAAGCTGAACTCCCATTATAGTTGGCAGGCAAGGTGAGGAGTGGTGACAAGCAGAGAGGAGATGTAAATATAGGAGAGTTGTCGATCCAATCAATGGGAAATTTACAGTTGAACAACTCCCCGGTGGCACCATTGGTAAAGGCAAAGTGATACAGTATGCCTTCTTTGTAGAAAGAGGCTCTGTAGCTACAGCAGTAGTTCCCCCTCACTGTGTCTGGACTGCTCTGTATGGTGCCAGGAGCTCGCATAGGATACCGGGGAACATCAATTAATTACTATTGCATTGAAAAGAGGTGGTTAAAAAAAGGGCATATATTCAGACTACAAATAACATCTACAATCAAGTCAAATGATTAGTCCTACCCTAAAAGTATTTTGTATGCCCATATTTTTCCAATTGTATCTTTTATTGGATGGCTTTTCATTGGGTAAGGGACCTGACTCACAGAGGTTTGTTACAAAAGCCAAACAAAATTGCTGGTGATGCTGTGTATTAAAAATGGAATTCAGCAAATCTACATTTGTATTATTTTTAATTCTTTGAAGGGCTATTTTCATAAACAGTTCAATTCCAACAAATTATTATTTTTTTTTAAAAAGCATTGGTACTGGATAATATTGGTTTGGCAATACTATAAAAACAAATAGGATCGGAAGCCAAAAAAATGTGGATCGGGACATCCCTACTTACTACTGAAGCTGGTTTGGCCTACCACATCAACACAAAGCACGGAATCGCAAGTACAGCGAAGACATTAGCAATTTAGCTAAGCTCTTCACCAAACTAAACTCGATGAGAACACCATGTGAGAACCCACTCGATGAGAACACAGCAATAACCCCCCCCCAAATTTTTTAAAATAAATGTTGAAAGCAACATTAGTTTCAAACACAGTAACTGTCGAAATTGCTTTGTCAAAAAAAAAGGCTAAAATGGCAGGCACATGCATGCAGCCCACCACCACAGCTTCAAAAAATCCTAGTGAAAATCGTGGAATACAACATATTACAATTTAAATGCGTCGTCTTAATGCCTTATATTTGTATTTTAGACTAGAATATAAATAGCTAAGACTGCAACTGTTCAAGTCTGTTAAAAACTATACATTAATTTATACCTTTTTGTTATAAAATAATTTAATCAATTTAAAAGAAAATACTTCAAAGTGAGGGCTTTTCTTAGCCATTTTAGGTGACAT
This sequence comes from Oostethus manadensis, assembly GCA_024372805.1. Taxonomy (NCBI): domain Eukaryota; kingdom Metazoa; phylum Chordata; class Actinopteri; order Syngnathiformes; family Syngnathidae; genus Oostethus; species Oostethus manadensis. The sequence goes on along the minus strand of QODF01000047.1, from coordinate 365,336 downwards.
TTTAAAAAGCCATTCATTGAATCAATGAATTACAGATCCTAGTTAACTAATGACATTTTTTTTTATCTTACAGCACTAAATTTTACAAGCACCAATACAGAATCAAAAATGTCTGCTGAAGAGGGAGGCGTGGTCATCCTCCCTTAACTTACACAGTGAGTGGTTGCTTCCATTTGGGGCTGTGAGTGTTGTTGCACTTCTCCGTTTTTTTCGACTGGCCATCGACGCTGACTTCCACGTAAAGACCGGGACCAAACCAGTTCTTCTTGTTCTCTTTCAGTTTTGCTGATAGCACTGACGCAGGAATAAAAGAGAGAGAGCCCAGCAGATAGTCACAAGACACCAAAAGGCACTTTGAAAGAAGCCTTTAAAAGAAGCACTTGATGATATTTTGCAACTGCCAAGTTTCCAGCTTATGTTAATGTTATGTTTAAAAAGTAATTGCTTAACGTAGAGGGTCACATATAGACACAGTATAGTGGTAGAACATGAAGGTGACGTTTAAATATGAACAATAGCTCCGGCATGACAAAATAACAACGAGTCTGTAAGTGTAATGCCTATGCCTCTGAGGCAAGACGTCATCTGTCATACTTCCTTATTCTTAAAAAAAAAACACTGAGCAAGTTTCATTAGTGGTGATAAAGTGACTTTACCAAGAATTTGTAGCTGTGCCTTCATCGGGTAACCATTGGAACTGGCAGCCTTGGTGACTTCACTTGCCATGACATGGGGTGGGATGAAGGCCTGCAGGCAGAGACAACAAAATCATCAGCCCACCCCGACCAAGTCATAAGAGAAGAAAACAAAACACGACACCAGTAATTGCAATTCAAAACATCTCTGGTGAGTTAAACGCTATCCTCATGTTGTAGGTCACTGGGTGTGCCTTGGTATACTGTCACAACAACATCAGCTTTAGCGTGACAGCATCGGGCTAAGCCAGGGGTCACTGCAAACACAATGAATGACAATACAGTAGATATGGAAGTGGACATGCGGCAGGCATTATTGCCGATGTTGACAGCATCAGCGTTAGGGGATGTTTTTTTTCCCCTACTTGTTGATGTCCAAGCCGGAGCTGTAGTAATTCTACATTAGATTTTGGCTTTTTTAGATTTGTCAGATTAACCCACGTAACTGTTCGAACTTGCCCAAGCACATAGAGCGTTTTTACTGACGCTCATTGCTTTTGGTTGAGCGCCAACTTTCAAGCAATGGCAATCACTGTTTCTGCTTCATAACACAACTCATACATAGAAGAGATCCTTGTTAACAATTTAGCGACATGTTCACAGGGGCGGGCCTACCATTAGGCAACCACAGGCAATTGCCCGGGGCCCCAAGATTTCCAGGGCCCCTTAATGTCTTATAAAAAAATGATTATTGTTTTTTTTCCCCCTTCAATCTAAAGTACACACTACTGTTTTAGTCTTCATTCAAATAATCTTTTCTAAGCGTTTCTACCGTTGCCCCTCCCTTCTCATGCTATGGACTATTCCATGTTACCGCGCTTACACGAAAGACGGTAACGAAGCAAACAAACTTGATGGCGGGGAATTACAACAGTGGAACTTTTTTTAATCACTGCAAACTACCCAAGGTCGTTTTTTCACATTTTTCACAGTCACAACAAACTTAGACATGAGTACATCAGCACCAGTAATGTTACAGTCAACCCAGGAGAATGCATAGAGACGAACCTGAGAGTGATGCTTTTTTATCACAAAGCGGTAAACTATGTTAACTTTGTTGCTTAATGTTCTCAACTATATCACCTTTTTGAAGCCTTTCACATACTCAAAAAGCCCCAAATCTTGCGAGCATTTGGTTCTCCAAAAGACATTATTTAGTTTTCTTTTAAAATGTTACTTTTGGTATATGCCACAAAAGAAACAAACGATGCAAATGGCCTCACTTTAGACTTTTGAAGACGTTGCCTGTCCGTGCAACAGGGACTGACATGGGAACAGATTATTTCTATTTCCATTGTTTGCTATGGGGAGAATTCTAAATGCGTACAAATTAGAAAATAATTTGTTTGGTGAGTCAACTTAAGAAGAACAACAATTACTCATCCTTTATAGGAACCGGCCCAACTTTGCTACACGTGTTGATGACAATGTTTATGTTGTCATGCAGTAGAGGTAATATGATGCAAACAGATAAAGTATGCTTGTACTGGATAAGAGAAGAAAAGCGTATCATGATTTTTCACTTAATTTCTTTCACAAGTCTATCACGTCAAGCAAAACAACAAATGAATATATAGAAGTTATCAATGAGGTCACTATTGCAAAATAATTTCCTTGATTCTCCTAACTCGTTATACAGTAGGTGCATATTTATCTTCTCTACCAACAGAAGATATAAAGTGAACAGCTCTGGCCTCCAACTGGTCAATAATTCATTGAAATAGCCGACTTTGACCCATCACACACCGGCAGCGTGTAATGACAACCTTCACTGAATATTAAAATGGGCAATTCTATGCTTTGATGCAGATTACCTCGTGCGGCGAAACAACAACCATGCACTGGCCAGGAAAACAAAAACTCCAACTCAAGATTAGGGTTGGGCGATATAGCAAGAATCCCAATATTTTGGGGATGTATCACACTAGACAATATATTTAAATTCAGCAGAGTGTTGTATAAAAAGCTACAAACCATAACGCTTACTGAGTGCATTTTTCATTTAAGGTTTTTGTGCAAAATAAGTCATATTATGCATATTATGATTGTCAATAAAGTTTGTTAAACATGAAGGCGTCAAGTTAACACCTAAAAAATGTAACTACAGAGGAGCCTGTTTACATTTTTTGTTTACTGTCAAAAAGTTACTCCAAATGTTTGCTTCGGTTTACATACATTTCCCAGTTAGCGTACATGTGGCATGTCGTTTACGTGAGTCCATCTGTGTTCAGACCATGCATTTAGGGCTGCAGCGATTAAATATTTTTGTAAATCGAGTATTCTACTAAAAAAAAAAGATTTTTGCTTAATTAAAAGAGCAATTCTGTAGCCGAGGATCGGACCGCCAAGGCCTCCGCCTGCCACCCAGCTCACTTAGCACCCAACCCCTTTGGCCCCTCCTACAAGTGGTGAGCTCATGGGAAGGGGGGACCCACGTTACCCTTTCGGGCTCTGCCCGACCGGACCCCATGGGTGCAGGCCCGGACACCAGACACTCGCCATCGTGCCCCACCTCCAGGCCTGGCTCCAGAGGGAGACCCCGGTGACCCGCATCCGGGCGAGGGAAAACGAAGTCTAATTGTGTTATTCATCATTAGGGTTTTTTCTGGTCCCTCCAGACAGTCATGGGTGACCCTACCAGGGACATGACAGCCCCCGACAACCTAGCTGCTAGGATCATTGGGACACGCAAACTCCTCCACCACGATAAGGTGGTGGCTCAGGGAGGAGCCTTGAGGGGAGCCAGATGAGGTGGCTCGGGCATCTGGTTAGGATGCCTCCCTGGTGTTCAGGGCACGTCCAAACGGCAGGGGGCCTCGGGGAAGACCCAGGACACGCTGGAGAGACTATGTCTCTCAGCTGGCCTGGGAACGCCTCGGCATCCGCCGGGAGGAGCTGGATGAAGTGGCCAGGGAGGGACGCCTGAGCTTTCCTGTTTAGGCTGCTGCCCCCGCAACTCGACCTCTGATAAGCAGAAGAAAATGGTTGGATGGAATAAAGAGCAATTATAAGTACACAAAAAAAATAAAACATTTCACGAAATAATAATTCTGCAATGTCACAAGATTTATTTCCATCCACTGATGCATTCATTTTTCACCAAGATCTTGCATTGATGATTGTAGAGTCTGACCGCCGCGCAAAGCCTTCTCCAAGATTCTCAATGGTGTTAAGGTCTGGACTCCATGTGTGACAATGATGTCCCATGCTCCCTGAGCCACCCAATGAATCCTAGCATTGTCATCTTGGAATATGGCTGTGCCGTTAGGGAAGAAAAAATCCATTGATGGAATAACCTGCTCATTCAGTATATTCAGGTAGTCAGCTGACGTCATTCTTTGAGCACATAGTGTTGCTGAACCTAGACCTAACCAGCTGCAGCAACCTTGTACCTATTTGCTTACTTAAATCCAGGTGGCGACTTTTTTTTTGCCCAGGCAGTGTACTTTACTAAGACATTACTATGCCTAAATTACATACTACATTATGTTGATGGCTGTGCATTTATAAATCCTAAACTTAAGACAGAAATAAGACAAATATTCTTTACAACAAGGGTCTCAAACTCAATTTACCCTGGGGCCGATGGTATTGTCTGGGTGAGCTGGGCCGCATTAAGTATTGGGAATAGACCTGGGAATCTCAGGGTGCCCGATGATACAGTATGATATGGTATAATACTGAATATTATAAAATACAGGCAGCAGTGGTGCAAAAAATTATTGATTAGTTTTTGTAATTGAGGTACTGAAATTATTTGAGGAATTGTTATAGCCCTGTTAGCAGCCTGTTTGCAAGCGCTGAACTGGAAATTAGAACTAAATGTCATTGTCCCCCAGCTCTGTCGCCTGTGTATGACATCATCAGAGGTTGACTGTAGCACTTTGCTAACTAACACGTTTACGACACAGGTTTGATCACAGCTGCAAAACTACCCACAACTGAGCAAACAAACATTCACACTCATTCATACCTATGGACAATTTGGAGTCGCCAACCTAACATGCATGTTAAAGGGGATGAGAAACACTGTTGAATTAAAGAAACATGTCACAGCAAAACGCAAAGATGATGTCTGTATACAGTAGATCAGTGGTCGGCAACCTTTAAAAAGAGCCACTTTGGCCCGTTTCTACCAAATAAAAACCCACTTGGAGCCACAAGGGTTTCTTACCAAGGTGACAAACCAGAAAGCACTAACCCTATCACTTTGGTGGACAATTGCACGGCACACGCTCAACTCCAATGAAGGACTTTGAAAAGCTTGCGACAGCGTCAGATGGGACAGCGTAGTGTCTACACAGAAACATAAATCAGCTGGAGCCACAGCAGAAGGATGAGCAACGTGGTGGGTTGCAGACCTGCATGTACAACTATAAAAACTCTTTAAAAAAAGGTTTTGTGTTAAGTTTTTCAGTGTTCGGAATGGAATAATTTGAATTTGCATTTGTAACCACAAAAGATGACCAGCCTCTGCCGTTGGTGAGTAAAGTCGGGTTTAAATGTTTAGTTCAGCAACCCAATCCTCACTATATTATGCTTAACTGCCACTACAAAACTATACCCCTGAAGCATCAAGAAGTGAATGTATGATACGTGTATGAATTTATGGTAGGGTCGTGTGCAATAATTTGTGTTAAATGCAAATGCAATCGCGACCCAGGTAAGTTGCGTCCCATAGCCTGCAGTTGACATGGGGGGTCTAGTGTATCGCTGTGACAGAAAACAGGTTTCACTTTTTGTTGTAGTTTTGAGGGAATCCTTTCTGCTTTTACCAAATTCATGAGCACTTTCTAGGTCCAACAAATGTATAACTTCTGGTTTCAGTTTAAATTTTGCTTGTTGGTCATTGCAAACTTCAGCCGTGTTTGGCTCCACTCTACAGGAGAGACAGGTTCGGCAGCCTCTTTTCTTGTATTTTATGGTTGTTTGATACTCTAGTTCCTTTACAAAGGATTATTTTTTTGTCACGGAATCCCGGTTTGACCGATTTCCACATGCAGGAGCGCCACATGCATGCAACATTTTCGCTGTGACTTGACACGACTTCTTGCTACGAACCTGCTTTTGTGCTCCCTGTTTGTTTGAGCCTGTGACGACACCAAACGGATGTGACGTCACATGCAACCCAGCAGTAGGACGAGATGACAAGATGGATGGAAGAAATGGAAGTGTTTAATACTAAATGCAGGTGGCACAAGTGGCACACACAAAACGTGACTTACTGTTCCTTCACGACTGGGAGTGCTTTTCTGTTCAGGTTAACGGCGCGGGTTGTTTTGGGAGTTTGCCACCAGCGTGTATTTGGCTAAGAAAAGCAAACTCCAACTCGAACAGCCCATTCAGCTCTCACAATCTCTGCTGTGCTACGACAACAAGCCTCATTGCAAGCAGCGTTGCAGAGAGCTAAGGCTGGGCTGGTAAGATGGGAGCGGTTCGTCCGGAGGGGAAGTGCGCCGACCGACACTGCGTGAGACTATTTACTGCTCTGGTATGCTTGCTAACGTCAGCTGCTGCCACCACAGCCCAGCTAACTGTTAGCATGCTAGCTCCAGTCATCATCCTCCTCCTTCTCCTCACCACGGCAGAAACCCCAAAGTCCACGGCTGGGAAAGGTAAAGGGCCCCCGTTAGTGGTTTCGATCTCTTACCCGAACTCCAGGGGGTACTTTTGGTGGCGCTGCGGTGACGTTCCAGCCCCTTTCGGCAAGCTGTTTTGGGCAGTGTCGCGGGTTTTACTTCAAGGAAGCACAAACTTCGACCAGCTTCCGAAACTCGTGTCACGTGACTGCCGGGACTTTCGGCAGCGCATGCGCACTAAAACGTATTATTAGGACCGCTCTTGGGTCCTCTTCTTTGCTGTTTATTGTCAGTTGGCCAGCACGTTTTGGTGCACATTACCGCCCCCTTCCGAAGTGGAGTATGAATGGATGCCCTAAATTTGCCTTAAATCTCAATAAGTTGACATCAATTCCCTAGTATATACTTGGGTAATATTATTTGTTTACCAGTTAAAAAGTATTTTCCTCATCATCAACCTTATTTCAGACACATACATGGTCCAGTGAACATTAAAAACAAACACATCACTAACAAGATGCAGTAAAAGATGGCTATCCCGTGCTATTTACCAGGGCTTCTCAAATAGTGGTGGGGGGCGAGGGCTGAGAAGCAGGGAGTGCTTTCAATTTTAGTGTAAACCTGCCAATATGTCCACATTTATTATACTCAACATGCCATTTGACTCTTGACAAACACATTTGACATTTTCCTGGTTTCAGTTCAGTTTGTACAGCACTGATAAGTAAATACATATGATCAGTTGTGCAGGGTTGGTCAGAGTATGTATGATACTGTTCGCAGAGCATGTTAGCCTACACATACAGTATATCTCTACATGAGGTTCCATAGCACAGCAGCACAGGTTGGTACAGTATGGAGAGAAATGTGTGTCTTTTTTTTGTTATATTACAAAACAATCTGCAGAGAAAAAACACATTTGCAAGCAAAAAAAAAACGGCTTTGCAAGCAAAAAAATAATTGCAAACAAAAACAGATTTGCAAACAAAAATACAATAAAGGGAAACGTGGGAGATCAAGCCAGAAGTCTTAGTCTAAGACCAAGGAACATAATGAAATGTCTCTGATACATACTGTACTGTATCAGCATATCAAGGGTCATGTATATGCTTTTGCAAAAATTTCTGGGAGTGACAAATAATTGTAAATTCTGTGAGTGAATTGTTATAGTATATATATATATATAGTATATACAGTACTACAGTATATAGCGTATAGTGGTGCTTAACGGTGTAGTGCTCTGGTTATGGTTGAATTAGTTTTGAACATGCATACATTTTATAATGAATGATTCATGTTACATTCCACATTTCCACGTGTCTGAAAACGAGTAGAAAGAAGCAGAAGAATGAAGCCGAAGCATGAATTGCTAATATACTGTACATATACCCATACACCTACACACCTTTTTGTTTTGTTTTCCCCTGTTGATTTCTGGATCCACATCTGGCTGCGGTCTTGGTACCCTAAGTGTCATTGGATATGTATTTGTGAGTTTCTAACCATGATATCAAGTCAAAGTTACATATAACCCATCTAACTGCATGGTTCTTTCTTTGCGTGTTGTATCCTCCATTATCCTTGTTGTCATGGCGATCTGATGTTTGATATATATTCAGCTCGTTAGTATACAACAACCTCCATTTAGCATGATGTATATTTTGCCATTGGTACTCCAAGTGCTTTGTATCTTACCCTGCTTCCTCAAGTCTCGTACTTTCTTGGCAATGTCAGCGTTGTGTTTTGTCAGAAGCCCATTCAGGTAGACGTTTCTGCCTTTCGATTTTGTTCTCTTTTTCGGCAGCAGGGCAGTTGTGAATTTGCCGTTGGTGAACTTAACGATGATGACCGGTGTGGTGATGTTTCTGCCATACAGTGGCATGCAAGCGCAGATGGTGTTGATATCCACAGCCCCATCCTTTGATTGTAGGAAGTGTGTTGCCTTGTGGAAGGAACTTCCATTCCATCTGGTTCTCCTCTGTTTTGACCCGCCCTATCTTTTGGCCTGGGTGAAATTTGGAGCCCTGTGAGGATCACATCATTCATTCATGCAATCTGATACATCTCATCAATTATGTTTTCCATTCGCTCAGTGACATTATATTTGTTTCTCTTCCTCCAGGCAGAATAATCCTCCAATAGTTTCTTGATATCATCCTTTAGAATGTTGATGTCATTGCATAATGCTCTATTACCTTCTCTTTTACTGGTTCCAGTTAACTTCTGGACTTTTGGAGTGGAATTTTGGACTACCTAAATGAATTTCCATTGCTATGCAGATGACAGATAACTTACGTACTTATCAAATGAAACCTAACCACACTAGTCAGCTGTCCAAGGTCCAAGGTTCATTTGTCGGCTTGTGACTGCCATCGGGCGGGGCCTACCTGTCAACAGCACCTGCTTGTGTTCAGTGAGAATTCAAAATGCAGAAACAATACGTACTTACACAATATCAGAAAACCCCCCAACGACGCCACAAAAAGTAGCTAAACATGTCGCTAGTCGCTTTTGGGAGAATATGTCCTCAAGGTTGGTTGGAATGTCGCCAGATCTAGCGACAAAATCACCAAGTTGGCAACACTAGGCTGAACAGGCAGCCAGTTTGAGCACTGCTTCCACCTAGCTAAGGGCTTGCAGAAAATGCACAAAGACATTGATTTTGAGAGTCACCCCTGAAAGACACCAAGCCCCACTGTTTGAGAAGCACTGGATTATGCCAAACACCTTATTCTTTTCCTTTCAGTTTATCCCTTCAGGGGTCCCCACAGCGAATCAGTTGCCTCCATCTAACTCTGTCTTCTGTATCCTCTTCTCTTGCGCCAACTACCTTCATGTCCTCTTTCACTACATCCATAAACCTCCTCTTTGCTCTTCCTCTAGGCCTCTTGCCTGGCAATTCAAAACTCAGCATCCTTCTACCAATATATTTACTCTCTCTCCTCTGGGCATGTCCCAACCATCTCAGTCTGGCCTCTCTGACTTTATCTCCAAAACCTCTAGCATGTGCTGTCCCTCTGATGTGCTCATTCCTGATCCTGTCCATCCTGGTCACACCCAAAGAGAACCTCAGCATCTTCATCTCTGCTACCTCCAGCTCTGCCTCCTGTCTTTTCCTCAGCGGCACTGTCTCTAAACCAAACAACATGGCTGGTCTCACCACAGTTTTGTACACCTTTCCTTTCATTTTAGCTGAAACTCTCCTATCACACCCGACACTTTTCTCCACCCATTCCAGCCTGCCTGCACACGCTTCTTCACCTCTTTTCCACACTCTGGTCAGGATTTCTCCTTGATGCCAACCTAAGAAGGTGTTCATGGCACGGCCGGCCGATAGGAGGCCTTGGGGAAGACCCAGGACATGGAGGGACTATGTCTCTCAACTTGCCTGGTACAACCTCGGCAACACCTGGACACAATATCTGGGGAAAGATAAGTCTGGGCTTCCCTTCTTAGGCGGCTGCCCCCCACAACCCGACCTCGGATAAGTGGAATAAGATGGATGGATGCTTTCCGATTAGATTTCAGCAATATTTTGCAAAATTGTGACAACCAAACAGCAAACAAATATACATAAAATATTTGAAAATGGTACTATAGTGATGTTATGCTTTGCAAACATGCAATACTATTCAATATCAAAGACCCAATTCCAAAAGCTAGCAAACATTAGCGAGACTCCAATTGTACTGTAGATTTGAATGGAAGATGATGGATGCATGTATGTATGGATGGATGGATGGAGATAAAGTGGGGGGTAGTTTACATACTTGCTTGTGTGGTGGTCTCCTAAAGTTAATCACCAGAAAAGCAGACCTCCGCCAAGCGCCATAGTTCCCCCCAATTTGTGATTAACACCAAAATAGTAATCCCACATTTTTTGGATCGGTCTTTGATATTTTGTGCAACCTGTTGGAAACTTGTGCTGTATTTTTGTCATTTTTTGTAGTTATATGTATACAGTATAGTATGTATGTATGTACTATGTACTATTAGTATGTACATACTAGTATGCCGAAAATGGTCCTGTCTCGCAATGTTAAAGAATCCTTTAGACCGGGGTGGGCAGGCTTTTTGAGTCAGAGCCACATTGTGTTAAAAAACCCAGTATAATGTTGGGGAAAAGAGCACCACAAGCTACCCAGCATGCCTTGCGGCAGGAATATATGCTTTTTTGAACAGGTATTGTGCGTAGACATTTATTCATATGCCCATGTTGACGTGTTGCGGCGTTCGGATGGCTTTTTTGTACAAGCTACAGACTGCGTCTGACTATTTTGCCGACTCAAGCGAGCCACCATAACACTGCAAGTCAAGTTGCCGGCTACAGTTTTAATGTTAAAGTAAAAAAAAAAAAAAAAGGGGGGAATTTAGAAGTAGCAGCCGTGTGAAGCAGTTCGAAGTAGACGGTGATCCGGCTCACCCGCAAAATTTAATCAGTTCTTCCGTATCCCATTTCTTACAATTCCTGAAAAGTTCATCCAAATCCATTCAAAACTGCTCAAGTTATTTTGAACACAAACAGACTAAGAACAACATAGCCTGTAAGCATTTGCCTTATAATCTTAGGGGAAAGTAATTGAACCAGGAGGAGCTGTATATTGTGCACGAATAATAATGCATTTTTAATTTGTGCATATTTCATACGGCCTTTACAACGCAATTATAAAGGAGCTACTCACAAACAGCAGGTGGCACTCTTACACTTTACTGCGGGGTCCCGCTGCGTTCGACTTCTCGACAAGTCTACGGAAGTGTCGCGACATGCGCGTATGTGTGTGTGTGTTGTTTTATTGTCTTGTGAGCTTTGCAGGAGCTCACGTTAGTTGCGACACTGGCGGAGATTACGCTGGTCTACCACTGACTACTAGATTAGGAATTTAGTAAAGTGGCACATCGTAAGGCAACGCTGGAAGTTAGACTAGAGAATAAAAGAATAAGGTAAACGGTCCAATCAAACCAAAGATGGAAAATTCAACCCCTTTAACTACGCAAACGAATTAGAACGTCGCCACATCTGCGCTATCCATTCGCTTACTTATTCCCGTTTTTATTTTTAGGTTGAATGTCCCTCGCGGTTGTTTTATTTTGAAAGGCCGACCGGAAGCTGCCGTGTGAGCTGTGTTGGCTTGACAACCGGGCTACTGGTGGTTGGTCAGTGTGTCACAGGGCAGCATGAGACTCTCATCTTCTTACCAGGGATGCACTCATTGGACGAAAAAGGCCGTTTGACGGCACATTTCAAGGAAAGGTAAGCACGTCGTCTTTATATTATTGAAGACGTGATGTATTTCAGCCGTTTTGTCCAAGTTTGACTGGAATTTGCTGTAGAAGCCAAGTGCTGCTGTGTCCTTAAGTCAAAAATCCTTTAATGGGGGTTAATGGAGTGGTGGTGAGTGTTAAAATGTTAAATGGCAGCAATCCTCTGCAAAAGTCTCAAAACAACAAATCGGCCTTTTTCGGCCAACATTTTTTCATTTCTAGAGATTTCGACCAGTAAACATCTATACAATTATGTGACTATTTGTTGCTAGGCAGATATAATAGGGCTCAGTCCAAATTGCCCAAAGGCCAATTGGCACATGGTCACACAGGGAACAGGAAGTCAGACAGTCGCAAACTAAATTTACTCCCAAAAGAGATAAGTATGTATAAATACATTAATTCAGCGGTTCGGTTAGTGTTCTGTTCTACAGTGGTACCGTTTTTTTTAAAAATTAATTTGATCCAAAAGGTTTGACATAAACGGAAAGCTATTTTTCCCATAGGCCATCAAGTAAATCCACCCACTCTTCCCTAGACACCCAGAAGTAGTAGCAATAGTAGGTTAGTGAGTTAGTATATAATGGGGCAGAATAATTCTAGCGTTACAATCAGAAAACAACGAAATAGGGCTGGCACAATAATCAATACATCGATTGCGCAATAAATACAAAAAACAAAGTCAACCATGTTTGCCGGCCTCGATAAACTGACTTGTGCGTGTGTGGTTCCTACAAGAGGGTTCGCTCTGATCTGTCAGTGTTGGTTCTGTATCAAAATGAAAAGACAGAGTGAACTCTCCTGTCAATCATTCAGTATCGGTGTCTGTTCAGCCAATTAATTTATCTGTATCCATATCTGTACTCGCAGTGGGCGGGGCACGAAGTGGACTATTTTAACCGGAATTGGGTGCGTCTTAAATTGGCACCTTATTATAAGTATGAAATTAAAATGGGTTGATGAGAAATTGCTACATTTATTGTTTGTATGAAAACTATTTACAGAACAGCCTGAAAGTTCGGATTGTGTATGTGTGTAAGTGATTTGTAAAACTTTATTATGTATTTTTTCATGATCTGTGTGAAGTTGGTGATTCATGCTAACATCCAGTGATGGCAAACAGACAAATAATCTGTCAGCCTTGTTCGCTGTAGTTTTCTCAAAAGCACTGCGTTCAGTACTACGAGGAAAGTTTTCCAACTGACAAGTCAGAAGCAAGCTGACAGGAAAAAAGCACAGGCAGTGACCGAAGCGACACAAGGTGTTTACAGCTCAGTCTTGTCAAATGCACCGTGGACATTACAAAGCAAGTTTACAAAATACCTTTAGCTACAAGCTGGCCCGAGGAAAACCTACAAAAAAACCTGTCCGGAGTGGAGGCAGTGACCAAACTGACGCGGGCCGTTCTCAACTCTGTCCTGTCAAATGCACCGCGAACGTTATGAAACCAACAAGTTTAGCAAGTAACTTTTAAATATCATAGAAATAGAGAATGTGAGAACTGGAGTCAAGCCAAGCAAGCAGAGAGTCACTGTCTGCATTGTGTCTGTGTGTGAAAGAGTCAGAGGCATGACACAGCGGTCGCTGTGTCTGACTGGCCAATCACAGAGCATCAAGAGTGAATATTTATTAGGTATCCATTGAGGATTTCCCTTCGTCACGATTGAGGATAATGATGAGCTGTACCCACAAATGAATGAAGGTACAAAGTGATGGTTTTTAAGGCGACGGCCACAGCCCCAGTGCGGCGATATTTGGGTTTTGGAATAGAAATATTACAGAATGAACAAGGTGAGCAACGGAACACAGATGAACCGATATGTCGCATTGGTTTGAAAGTAGTGCCAATGAAGAAGGGGAATATGACCAACTTGCACGTGCAACTCAAACACTGGCCTTTGTCACGACAGGCCACGCTTGCTGAGGCGTTTGGTCTGCAAAGTAAATATAAACTAAACAGCGAAAAATAGCGAACAACGGCACACTCACAGACAATGAAACAAATGTGCATTATTTCTTGAAGTGCAACTTTGTTAACAGGGACTCAATTTGATTTCTGCCAAGCACAAAGTGAAGCACGGAGGTTATGGTTTTGCTGGCCTTTATCTGTTTGTGTTCAGTATAACTTGAAAAGTTCTGAGTAGATTTAAATGAACTTTTCCGGAATTGTTTGACTACGTTTTGTAAGAACAATTACATTTTGGGGTGTGATCCGGATCACCATCTGGATCCAGGAATATTTGTAATTATTCGTTAACATTGCGAGATAGGACCATTTTCGGCTGTTGCACGTATAACAACAAAGGTTCAGAGCAAACATAGGACAGTTTCCATCAGGTTCCACAAAATATTAATATTGTTATGGTGTGAATCGCAGCTATTGCGCTTGGTGGAGATCTGTGCTCTGCTTTTATGGTTTATTGTATTGTATTTATTGGAGTGTTTTTTTTTTCTGAACACACACAGGGTTTATTTCCTTTGTTGTTTTTGGTTATGATTGGGATTTTTAAGTGCAATTTTTGCTAAAAGAGACTGAAAGTCCATTTTATTTTATTCATTCATTCATTTCTGTACCGCTTATCCTCATTAGGGTCACGGGGATGCTGGAGCCTATCCTAGCTGGCTTTGGGCGAGAGGCGGGGTACACCCTGGACTGGTCGCCAGCCAATCGCAGGGCACATATAGACAAACAAACATTCACACTCACATGGACATTTTAGAGCCGCCAATTAACCTAACATGCATGTTTTTGGAATGTGGGAGGAAACCGGAGTACCCGGAGAAAACCCACACACGCACGGGGAGAACATGCAAACTCCACACAGAGATGCCCAACGGAGATTTGAACCCAGGTTTTCCAGATCTCCTGACTGTGTGGCCAATGTGCTAACCACTCAGCCACCGTGCGGCCCGGTGACAAGCATAAACAAAACAAATGCTCTCAATATCTTGTTCGTGTCACATAATATTAATGTTCAGAAGATTTTCCTGTCAAAATGAAAGAACAAAAACTTTGAGAAAGAAAAAGCTAAATTGTGTTATTGACACGTTATTCGCAGGCCTTCGCGGGCCACATAAAATGGTGTGGCGGGCCACATGTGGCCCTCGGACCGTGTGTTTAACACCCGTGTTCTGACAGAATGTAAGTTACACTTCACGTTTTGTCAAAGCATCTTCGAGCTGGAAAATGTTGAATGAATTACCCTGTGTTTTTTGCCCTTCATATCTGCAGCATTCCTTGTCCACCAGGGTTGTACAAAATTCAGAATTGAATTTAGAACAACGGCTAAATTTCAATGTAATTTTTTTACTGGAATTTAATAGATAGTACAGTAGAGAGTTAAGTACAGTCATTGTTTTTTGGGTGCCCAAACATTTAGTTTGAAGTACACTAGTGGACTAACTTGATGATAAGTATACACATGGATAAACTGCACTACCCAATTCAGTTATCGGCGTATGCACTGAAAGTCGTCCAGGACCTCTGCAAGGTGTTGGAAGCCTTTGAGGAAGTGACGGACTGCTCTGTTATTCCTAGTGTCAGAGGACTGAGACATGCAAGAAGTGCATGCATGAACAAGAAGTTTGCGTCCACTTGACAAACCTCACTTGAAACTAACCACTCAGCCACCGTGCGCATTTTATTTTATTTTATTATTGTTTAATTTATTTTATTTAAAAGCTCTTGATATTTCAATTACAATGTTAAATACTCTTGAGAAATTAAAGTTTATTGCTTATAATACTCGCATTCTTGTGCCATGTGCCATTACATTCATGAAAAAATTGTATCAACAAATTTTGACAATAATGATATATAGAAATATATATTAGAACAACTATCATTTAGAAAAATGTGTTAGGCCTACAAAATAATTATACATGACGACTGGATGGAATCTCCGTGCGTGTGTGGGTTCTCTCCGGGTGCTCCGGTTTCCTCCCACATTCCAAAAGCATGCATGTTAGCTTCATTGGCGACTCTAAATTGTCCATTAGAGTGTGAATGTGAATGTTTGTATATCTGCCCTGCGATTGGACTGGCGACCAGTCCAGGGTGCACCTCGCCTCCCGCCTAAAGTCAGCTGGGATAGGCTCTAGCATACCCGCCACCCTAATGAGGATAAGCGGCATAGAAAATGGATGGATGGACTGGATGGAATTCATTGTCGATGTGCACCTCCCATACATCCAGAGACCGAATAACGTGGGTTTTTCACACTCTTTATCAAAGTGCTGGCTCCTTTTTCTTTGTCCCCATGGCTGGTTATATAGCAGTCACGCTTGATAAAAAATGCAGGGACAGTGAGTCCCCGATGCATAAGGTGCTTTGTATAGGCACGACATTTTACAGACCGATACAGTCGAGGGAAACATGCAATATTGTATGAAATCCAAGACAGTGTATGAAAACTGAGGCAAAATGGAAAAGTGGAAAATGGAAACGTTTTGACGAAAACCAACGTGTTGCTTGGTAGACTGTTGCTAGGTAACTGCCCCATAGGTTAATTGACATAGGGTAGAAGGAAGATGGACGGTATTTAACATTTGTATATATACATTTACCTTACAGTAGCATTACTGTTCTGTATTAACTACAAAATGCATATTAGAAAGAAAAGAGCAACATTTTATTGTTTCTGGCACTCAAGAGGAGTGCCTACACCCCTGTTCAACTGGCACAGAGCTCTAGTCAAAACCAATCTTAGCTTCAAAGCTGGACTCTCAACAAAATGACCCCTGGGATCGTCTGTCCGTGGGAAGCGTCCACCTCCCAGCCATAGTGGTGCAGTCCAGTGTCCCATTGTGACTTTGACTGGAACAGCCTGCTTTTGCCAGGGCACTCTCTCCCGCTGGGTATAAATAGACGTTTTGGCTGCCATGTTGATCGTCCCCTGGGTTGACTTGTTTCATAACACAAACAAGACTCCCCACAACCAACCCCCTCTAAGCTGAAAAAAATGTGTTCTTATTTTAGACCCGGTGGAGAATAACTGAGCTGGCGTAATGACTCCATTGCGGGTAGCTAGACTTAAGTACATCACTTGCGTGTACACTTGTGGTTTCATTTTCACTTTGGCACTTTACATGCTATTTTGGCTTTACTTTGCACATAAATGCAAAAATGCAGCCTATTATACTTGCTTTATGTTCACACTGTTCACCACTGTATAGCTTGGTAAACTGCATTTCAGACGTCAACACCTAGAGCAAAAGTAAAAGCAATGGGGGTTTCAAATCAGTATTTACTTCTGCCTGCCAGGAGGATGTAACACGAGTAGGTGATCCTTTCATGTGTCCAAGTTGCATGACTAAAATATAGTAGATAGCCTCGTCATGTGGGATGGCCATCTCACTGTATTCACACCTGGTATTAACGACTGGATTCATGGTTGCACACACCATATCCTTCTAAATCATTCCGTTGCCAGGTCTATGTTACAGGTGTCTATGTCCACGTCTACTACACGATAGGCCTGTCACAATAACACATGTTGTCGATAAGTGATATTATTGACAATAGACACGTTTTTCAATATTTACAGTATATGGCACATAATAATGCGAACACATCATATTGAAAGCAGTAGACTTA
Organism: Oostethus manadensis; assembly: GCA_024372805.1. Taxonomy (NCBI): domain Eukaryota; kingdom Metazoa; phylum Chordata; class Actinopteri; order Syngnathiformes; family Syngnathidae; genus Oostethus; species Oostethus manadensis. Next base: position 348,204 of record QODF01000047.1, on the reverse strand, counting down.
AATTTAAGTATTTAACACTGTCATTGAAATGTCAAGAGCTTTTAAATAAAATTGTTGATGCAATTGCAGTAGCTCTAATAAAGCCATCTGTTTTTGCAACACTCTTATTTTGTTACCACTATTAGACAGGATGTGAAGACTAGAGAAGTGAAGTGTGTTGTGTGTTGAAAATGCGTTCGGACTACGACTACGTGAGATTGCTATTGGGTGCCTCTTCAAGCCGTGGCGGTCTCTGTTTCACGCGCAACTTGCACAAAGTCAGCGGCCTACTTAAAATGCTGGTTTACGTTTGCAAGCACTTAAGCAACTCATCCTGGCACACAGTTGCAGTATCATCGCTGCTAACCCTGCTTACTTACGCTAGCTGTTACTATATGCGAGCGCATGCTCAAGTTCGGTGACTAGTAAGCATCAAAGTTTTTTCGCCGACATAGCTGATGCTTTTCCCGTTGCCGCCGCGACATGTTTAGTTTAGGAGAGGGCTGGTTAGTGTTTGTGAGGCCATGCCGCTGTGCAATCTCCCCACCATGATAGAGCAGTCCAGGCACAATGAGGGGGGACTACCGCTGTTGCCTCGGAGCCAAGTGTCCACCTGCCAAGGTGAAATCAGCGGCGACGGAGATGAATATCCAACGTCCAGTATGAAACTAACTTCATCAGTGTGCAGAGTGAAGCCTCTTGTCATCCAGCCTGTGTAGTAAAGAGAGACGAGAGAGCGGAAAACAAGCACGCATGCACGAGTCAATTTATCGAGGTCAGCAAAATGACCGACTTCATTTTCTAATGTTCGATTACTTGATTTATCGATTATCAGGACAGGCCTGGGTGATTCATGCCTATAATGACTCTGAACCACCTTTGCTTGGTTCGAACTATGCTTTTTTTAGCTCTGAACCATGTCTATGCGGGTCATGCTTTTACTCGGCTTGATTCAGGTCTACATCAGGTCTACAACAGTTAACATGCCAATACCGGAGCGGAACCATGCCCATATACAGGATTGAGTCTGATTCATACCTGTCACATCTGAACCATGCCTATACCAGGTCTGAACCATTTTTATAATAGATCTGAACCATGGCTGTACCACATCGTATTTGAAAAAACACAATCACAATCATGCCTAATACATCTTTTGAACCATATCAGTACTTAGTCTGAATGATGGCTTTAGCCAGTCTGAACTGCCAAAACCATGTGTAAACCTTGCTTGTACTCCGTCTGAATCACACCCATATATATTCAGTCAGAACCATTGTTCTACTTTGTTTGAATCACCTGTATACCTGGTCTGAACTGATCCTCGATCTAATCTGACTAATGGATGTTCCATGTTTGAACCATGCCTCTGCCAGGGAGGAATCCTGTTTTTACACTGTGTGAACTGACATGTCAGGTTTAACATTGGATGCAGGACGGTTACTTTTGTCCAGCACATGATATTATTATTTTCAGGGAGGGCCTGGGGGAATGACCTCAGTGAGATAATACGAGAAAAGGGATAAGCGTTTGGGGTGAACTCTGTCAGGCTGACCAGGACTGAGACGTTTGTCAATGTGTTCTGGTCTTCTTCAATGCATGTTCTGTGGGGGAGGCTTTGCTGGTTGACATGTTGTGTCCAAAGCTGTCTTAATTAGATTATAGGGGGTTAGATTGCAACAGACCTCTAAAGTTAAACGTTCCTAATATTGTCCCGTTTGGAATGTGACTAAAGTTTTCAGGGAAAGTGGGGAACAACAGATGACACAGGGTAGTATAGCCCTAAGATGTAGGAGGCATTTTTGGATCCGGCTAAATAGAGAATAAACATGTCTAATCTCCTGTTGATGTACATCTCCATCCAATTGGATGGTGGTTTTGGATTGCTTTCTGCAAAAGTAATTTAAACGATCAGATAGTCCTAATTAGTCCACTTTCCACAACACCTAAGGCAACCAGCACCGAATCCAATGCCAATAACACTTTTATTCACAGTGATAAACTAAAATCAAGGCCGCATGTCCAAAACAAGTGCACTTAAATCCATCCAGTCGACCCCTGTGACTGGAGGTCTGAGTGCTTAATTTGGCCTCTAAGTGAACCAGCTTCTGGCCATTGCGTAACAGTGCTGACTGGTTCTTGGCTCCCATTATGAATACATACAGACTGATAGAAATAAAGGGAAAGACCTTGGCTTGACTATATTTTTCAACAGACATCCAATATACTTGTTGATTCCAGTTGCTGGTGGAGACAATTTGTTGTTTTCTGTGACTAAAAGAAAATGATCTACTAAGTATCTATTAATTCCATCAATTCCCAAGACAATGTTAGCAGTTAATGACATCAGAAATGTCCTGACTGGTCCGCTAATTTTATGGAACACTAAAGTATGTGGTGTGCGCCCTACATCCCCACATCCAGTGATCCTCTCCAAAAGCAACAGGAAGTTGGCAGATTATTGGATTCTTTTGGACAAAATCCCAAAACGTTATGACAGTTGGAAGGTAAGATGATGATGTTTGTTCTAACCCGAAATGCTCCAATTGATTCTGCTGTTGAGTTAACCATTAGTCCAGTTACCAGTAGCACCACTAAGTAGCACAGCATACACTTGCTATCAGTTTTGTTATCGACTCCGCAGGCGGCAGTAGCTGCAGTTGAAGTATCATGATAAGTGGTCATCGTCTAAGAGCATGATCTACCTCTACATACACTTTACAATGTCGGTAGAGCTACTCAGCTGCTAGTGTGAAACTAATGTGTGCTACATTTGCGTGCTGTTGTATTATGTTTAACTCATCAGCCCTATTATTGCTGCCTGAGCAGTTTGCTCCTTAATCGCTATTATAACATTGGTTCTGTTGTTGCTGTCTTGTGCAATATACGTGTTAGTAGATTACTCCTTTTCCACTGTGACTCGTTCGGAGGTGGTTGTTTTTTGGAGCTGGTTCTCAGAGCTTTGGTTTTCCACTGCCTTGGTTTCACTAAATTGGTTCCTTTGTTGGTTCAACTCTGGGCTCCAGAAGCTTACTCGGCCGAGTGAGCAAACCTTTTGCATAAAGACGTGGGCGGGGTTACCTAAAAAAATGACCTCCATCTTTATTACATTGCACGGCCAACTCTAACAATGGCAAACACTCACAAAAGATGACTTGATCGGAGGGATAACAACTGTGACAGAATGACACGACCTCCCAGGACAATGGAAAATTAAATTGGTATGGAGTCCGTTTGCAGGCAACACTGGTTCCACGAACTAAATCCAACACCAACACCAGAGTTCGCCACAGCGGAAAATGGGTACATGCGGTCAAAGAGAGCTTCGTTTTCCCTCTCCACTTTTCATGCACGCCAAATCATGATTAACATTAAAAAGTTAAGCTGTTATATAAATACATTTTCACATTTTGGAAACAACAGCTTGAAATAAAGCTTGACCTTTTCTGACACTCCTTAAAGGTACTTTGGCCTCATTTGGAGGGGTTTGCATTTTGATTGGAAAAAAGAAATGGCTGGTCAATATCAAGTCTAACATGTGTTTAGACGACCAGTAAAAATGAATAAATCTGTCACTTTTAGGAGAGACTGTTCTGAGCATTTTTTTTTCTGATGGCTCCAGTCAGCACTGCTCAGTGCCATGAGAAATTTGCCAAGAGCCGTAGTTCACTGGGATGTCACGCATATTTGCAACCATGGACAAAACTATGTGCTTGGATGGAGCACCAGGATTCTTGCATTGTGACCTTTTTGCTAACTGGCTTACATGATTAAGGCTGATGCTTGAATAAGATAAATATCAATATACTGTAATATTTGTTTGTTTAAAAAAAAAAGACTTTTATAGTGCAGCGCCGTGGCACAATGACAAAATAATATAACAAATGCTGCAATAGAAAATTATAATTTCCCTTATTCCTTTTCTTCTTCATAGCAATGTTCCCCCTGGAATGAATAATCCACACATGTCCCGTTTGTATGTTTGTAATAATGTCTTATTTTTAACCCGTTTAGAAGTAGAGTGAGAGGGACAGTGAAAGGAGGAAGTGGTAGCAGGAAGACGAGTGGAGATAATAGCATCCTCCACATCCTTCGCAGTGTCTACTCTTACAGACGCACAACAGCGCGTCTTGTTGCTTGTTTTGTGTCTTCTCATAATCACTCATCAAATAGGGAGGCGTTGACTTTTGTCATTGCTAAGGTATTCACTATTATTGTCGCTACAGGTGGCTCACTATTTGTGGCTTATTCTGCACGGAGGGAGAAGTAAAACGTGTTCCCGACTGTTACGTTAATGGAAGATTCAAGAGATTTGTCACATGCACAATTGTAACATAATTGTAAGACTGGGCAACGACATTCTTACTTTACTGGTCTTAGATTATCCATTCATGCATTTTCTATGCCACCTATTCTCAGTAGGTTTGCAGGCGTATGCTGGAGCTATCCCAGCTGACTTTGGCTAAGAGGTGGTTTACACCCTGCACACGTTTTTTCAAGAACTAATCCTCTCAAATTTTGGAAAAGATAAAACTGACTACATAATCGGATTAGATCACTTAATCCAATCTTGGTTTGCATCCGGACCCAAACTTTCAGTTTGGGTTTTTTAGAATTTTTCAGTTGGATTGAGATCACTTTGATCCAAATAAACTGATCCCATCAGTCAGCGTAATGAAACATTAAAATTGTATCAAATAATACTATATTCGGATCATGCAGTACACCCTACAGGATATACTTACGACAAGTAGAAAGAGTTTGGCCTAGAATTGAGAAGGAGAGTCAGCCAGTTCATTTGAGGCTGATCCAGAGAGCACATTTTTTGGAATCTCAGCTCTGTTAAGTGAGGAAGAAGCGGGATCCTGCCACAGGATCTTAGGGGAAAGGCTCGAAGCGCCCTTCATCACACAGATGATGATTACCAAACACTTGTGGAAAAACAAAGACTTGACTACAGACTGCTGTATAGTGAGATGATTGGCTTGAAGAGAATGATGTTTGAAAAGAATGAGATTTGAGTAATGGAGGGTTTACTAATGTTTACCATGAAATATTGTGTACATCCAAGGCCATATTACTTCATTCCTTGGAGAGTACATTTTCTGTCTGTTGACTGCCAATGCTATGTTTGTTACTTTCACCTTATACTTGTACTAGGAACTTTTCATTCCTAGTGAGAACATTGCCTGTACTACAACCATGTTTTGTTACAAGTGTTATACACCACTCATCACCATTATCACTATTATTATTATTTATTATGAGTATTATTCATCAGGACGGCAATATAATTTATTTACCATGACAAGGACTACTATCTAAAACACTGTCACATGATCTTACTTATGCATTCAAACTTAGTAACTGCAGGAAGTCCACAAATTAAAATAGGGGAGAGCCTACGGGGGTAGGATTTAATAAGCTTTACTTCTTCCTACTCCTTTTGGACGTGTGGAACTGTCCATTGTATTAAGTGATGTATTCCAATGTCATTTACATGCATGTTTAAATACAATTACACCATTACTATTACTGTTTGTTTTGTATACATTGAGGTTCATTTGTGTTGAGGCAGAATAAACACAAATTTGCATGAAGCAAGTGTATTAAAAACTTTTAAAACGCCAATATCAGACATCTGCTACATTATACATTAAAACTATTCTATAAACTTTTCTATAAACTTCTATCTGCAATTAATTACAAGTTAACCATGGACAAAAAGTGATTAATTAGCATTTCATTTTTGAATTAATCAGCTGTGTTTAAACTACAGGGCTACAATGTTAAACCCCGTTTTACTTCATGCAACATCTGCTGTCCACTTCAGTCAGCATGCAGGTCAATAATCCTTAGTCTGGTAAAGCGATATAACAATGTTTGGCTTTCCCATCATCCTGCGTCATGACCCGCGCCCCCATGAGAGCAGTGTGGCTTTTAAAGCAGGGTTTTAAGGAGGTGGGATCATAGATCACGGCTAAAACAAATAGACAAAGTTTCTCATTTCAAACGATGCTCGGAGCAATAAGGAAAGACGTATTGTACAGTGGAACTACTTAACTCATTTGGATACATTTCACCGTACCAGACAGCGTGAAACCAATTGATTAAACAAACAAACAAATGGAACAGTGTAAAAATACCAAACATAGTTAATATTAACCCAATTAATCAATTAAGTATCAATTACTTTTTAAAAATGTGACATCAAATGTCCATTCATTATATTATATTGTGAAATATAAACTTAAATTAAAATACTGAACCTATTCTTGACCAATTTACATGTTTTATGACTCTTAAACTTGTTTTAATCATTTTAATGACTGAATAGCATAGTATTAATTAAATATTTTTGAAGAAAAATGGCACTCCACAGTAATCCATAGCACACTTTTTATGGAACTTTTGTCATTCAGTTTATCCCATCTTAACCCGTCAAAAGGCGAACAAATACTTTGTCAACTAATCAACAGAAAGACATTAAGCCTTTACAAGCACACTTCACAAGCAGGGCGTGATAATGTAAAGTGTATTTTAGGACCCTTTACAATGGAAACCTTTACGATGCTTACTGCACCAAACTGAAAATGAGGATATAGTGTGCATTCAAATCCACTTTTGGATGCAGGTGTTGCCATGCAGCCTAGACACCCGAGAGGAACTCAAATCAGGGTTTATCGTATCCATAGCCGTATCGCGGTGAGCCCATCTGAACAATACGACTTAACGGAAACTACTTGAATATGTAACTTGTGTCGACGGTGACGCGTCTGCGCCTGTCACCAGAAGAGCAATGCACAAATGCTATTTGACAGTGACTGTTTGCAGACTAAACATGCAGCAGTACAAAATGCGGGCCTCCTTTAAAGGAACACTCTGAGCTTTTGAAACAGTCGGTCATGCTGAACTTGTCGCAAAGAAAAAGTGTCTTCTTTTGAGTGCTAACCAAACTCCTTTGCCATAGTTCATTTATTTTATACGCCGTGCTTTTTGGTCAGTGGTCCTGCAGCTGTAACAGTTATTATTCCCATGTGTGTTTGACGTTGGGAGTCCAAATTAGGAAGAACACGTATGTAACATGTGAAGGGCATTGACTGCAGCTGGTAGTTTTGCTTAGTCAGCAAAAAAATGACTTGTTTGACAGCACTGACTGAAAACACTGCACAGCATTGGCCTCCGCTAAACTCTGAACTGCAGTTATTTTGTAATTTAAAAGGACAAATCTATTGTTTGATATGTGTAGTTATGAGTTAAATATGTGGTATAAATTTGGGATGTTGTGAAGTTACTGTTTATTTGTAACGTTGGATCTAAATGCCGTGCACTACTTTGGTGCAACCAGAAGAGGCGCTTTCAGATGGCTGCAACGCTTTTGCACAACAGCAAGTTATGTTTCCAACTTGCCACTCATTTTCTCCATGGGGTTGAGGAAGGAAAAATTGGGAAAAATCCTTATGATGGCTTTATTATATGGTTTATGGAACGTAAAGATGACTTGTAGACATTTCATTTGTTTTATGGGTATTTTATGGGTATTTTGTTTTATGGGTATTTTATAATTGAAACCTAATCATAACCTACCTAGTAAGTCAGTTTAGGAAGTTTAGTGTCCTTGCAGTGTCTGAGAAGTGGCTGGAAGCTGCTGTGATGTCGAAATGGAAGGATACGAGCTGTTTACGTTAAACAGGAATAATAGAAAAGGTGGTGGAGTGGCTTTGTATGTTGATGATGATTTGAGATGCAATGTGGTTAATAGTAAAACCGTAGTCATAGATGAAGTTCTGGAGTGTTTGACTGTTGAAATCAATTTAGAGAAAGCCAACAATATGATTGTTAGCTGTTGTTATAGAAGTCCTGGATCATGTCTTGATACATTTAACCAAATGATTGATGTCATGTTTGCAAATTCAAGCTAAGTTCATATTATATGTGGTGATTTTAAATATTGACATACTAAATCCTCAAGCAAATTATAAAACATTAGATTTTATATCATCTATTTACAGCAACTTATACAGTACTTTTTCCACTTATTATAAAACCAACAACAATCACCAATGACACAGCTACACTGATGGATAATATTTTTACAAATCAACTGGGTTGCTACCTAACAATGACACAAGCAATCATTTTCCTGTATTTAGTATCTTCCATCAGCTCCTCCAAAATGTTAAATCTAGAACATCTGCAGCCAATGATTGCACAATGATCTCTCCTATCACAATTTTCCAAAATTTTAGAGAAACTCTTCGGAATTCGTCTTGATAAATTTATCAGTAAGTACAATCTGCCCAGTGACCCTCAATTTGGCTTTAGGTCAAAAAGGTGTACTTCAATGGCTGTTATAAAGCTTGTGGAGAGAATATCCACATCCATGGACAAAAAGGAATATACAGCAGGGGCCTTTATTGATTTAGGCAAGGCCTTCGATACCATTGAGCATGCATTACTTATGTAAATACGGTATCATATTTATATAAGTAATTTTAAGTGTGAAAACATGCAAAAAAAAAACCAAATCAGGAAGGAAGCAAACACTTTTTCTCACCACTGTAAGACAGCATCCGGCCCACCGGCCAATTATTTCAACACAATGTGATCTGAAAGCCAAAAAGTTTTCCCACCGACGTGGTAACGCAACAAAACACGGGGTCAGCAACGTGAAATTAAACTACATTCACTGTATGACAAGTTTTCCTGGCAACTTTTTCCTGATAAGTATTAAATGGGCATTGAAACGTGAGTTCAAGATATTATACTACTGTATATAATACTCTATCATACCGAAAATGTACAGTTTATTGATAAATTGCTAGCTCATTTTTCCCTATTGTCGAAATCTAGCCAAACGGCAGCCCTATGACACAAAACCAGCATATACCGTATACCACTGGGGATTTTATTGGGGCCATGTCACTGTGGTCATGTTCATTCATGGTTCTGTCTTGTATTTCCCACCATTATGTATTTTTTCCTGCACAGGAAATGGTAAAAACTGAATTTACAACAACAGGAGTTATGACTTACATTAAAACATGTTGTGTTTGGTTTCTTCCCTTAAGATTTAAAGCTTGTCCAACAGAAGAAACACTTACGGTAACTGTTGAAAAGCCCAGCCGTTCTGCAATGCTCATGATCCTCTGAGACCCTCTAGGGAACTTGCTGCCCTTTTTGCCTTATGATAAATAACATCTGCTTCTCTGACCTCCAGTGCACACAGCGCTGAGGGACTAATGACGGAACAAGGACTTCCTGTCATGATAGATGAGGGAAAAACATGTCCACAGAGACTGCAAATGATGGCTTCTTAATATGTTTTCTTGTTTGTTCTGTTAGTGACATGTGGAGGACCAAAATTCTTCTACTGATATTTGCCCTAGTGCTGGGCTCACAGGTAAGAACCTAAACAAGAAGAGCATGCACAAACACAAACATACACAAAACGATTACAGACGTAGACGATCCAGTGTTGTTCTGACACAGCGGTGTGAAACTCATTTTTGTTGAGGGCCACATTTAAGCTAAGGCGGCCCTCAGAGGGCCACTTCCAGTCCACCTCCCGCCCGAAGACAGCTAGCACAGGCTGCGGCAAACCCGCGACCCTAGTGTGGTGGAAAATAAACATGAATATAACCTCATGATATTATAACACAATGTGTATTTCCATCCATCCATGCATTTTCTATACCGCTTATCCTCATTAGGGTCACGGGGATGCTGGAGCCTATCCCAGCAGACTTTGGGCGAGAGGCGGGGTACACCCTGGACTGGTCGCCAGTCAATCGCAGGGCACATATAGACAAACAACCATTCACACTCACATTCATACCGATGGACAATTTTAGAGTCACCAATTAAGCTAACATGCATGTTTTTGGAATGTGGGAGGAAACCGGAGTACCCGGAGAAAACCCACACACGCACGGGGAGAACATGCAAACTCCACACAGAGATGCCCAACGGAGATTTGAACCCAGGTCTTCCAGATCTCCTGACTGTGTGGCCAATGTGCTAACCACTCAGCCACCGTGCGGCCCGGTGACAAGCATAAACAAAACAAATGCTCTCAATATCTTGTTCGTGTCACATAATATTAATGTTCAGAAGATTTTCCTGTCAAAATGAAAGAACAAAAACTTTGAGAAAGAAAAAGCTGAATTGTGTTATTGACACGTTATTCGCAGGCCTTCGCGGGCCACATAAAATGGTGTGGCGGGCCACATGTGGCCCTCGGGCCGTGTGTTTAACACCCGTGTTCTGACAGAATGTAAGTTACACTTCACGTTTTGTCAAAGCATCTTCGAGCTGGAAAATGTTGAATGAATTACCCTGTGTTTTTTGCCCTTCATATCTGCAGCATTCCTTGTCCACCAGGGTTGTACAAAATTCAGAATTGAATTTAGAACGACGGCTAAATTTCACTGTAATTTTTTTACTGGAATTTAATAGATAGTACAGTAGAGAGTTAAGTACAGTCATTGTTTTTTGGGTGCCCAAACATTTAGTTTGAAGTACACTAGTGGACTAACTTGATGATAAGTATACACATGGATAAACTGCACTACCCAATTCAGTTATCGGCGTATGCACTGAAAGTCGTCCAGGACCTCTGCAAGGTGTTGGAAGCCTTTGAGGAAGTGACGGACTGCTCTGTTATTCCTAGTGTCAGAGGACTGAGACATGCAAGCTAAAATGCAAAAATGACTGCGAACAAGAAGTTTGCGTCCACTTGACAAACCTCACTTGAAAGATGACTAGTAGCATCTGAAAACATGGAGCGCTTTCAGATGGCTGCAATGCTTAATCCAAGGTTCAAATGAAACTGGTGGAATAGTGAAGAGCAGATCGTTATCAAAAACCTCCTCTCCTGTCTAAAAGTCAATGCCACCTCTGGGAGTACTGTAGTACTCAACACTTTCCTACATGCAGTCTCAAACAGCTCCACACAGCCTCACATGATCTCCCAGTTTATTTGAGCACACCATGTTTGCCAAGCCTTTACTGTTCTGGAAAGTAAACCTAAATAGTTTCCCAAGCCTTGCATGCAAAATATCTGTCCGTACTTGCTTCTTCTGCACTAGTTGATGTTCATTTACTATAACCAGCTACAACTACATTTCCACATAGGTTTCACGTTGCGAGGACCTGGGGTCCATGGAAGAAAATGAGTTAGCCTTGCAGGAGAAGCAGGAGAATGTGGGTGACATATCTGCAGTTCTTGGAAAGACACGTCATCAGATCCTGGCTGCGCAGTTTGAGTGCTACCTGAAGATAATCCATGATCCACCACGAGCAGATGAAGGTAACAACACTTCTTCTACAGTACTCGTCGGACAAGTAACGTGTAAGTCTTCTTAAAGCAACAACGTGTAACGATATAACAGTAAATGACTTGGGTAGTACACTGACCAGTAATAATAGTGGCAGATCACCGAATTTAGTGGTGTACAATATTGGCAGCCCAGTCAGGACAGGGAAATCTAGAGCAAAAAAAAATACAATTCTGTACCTTAAAAATGTCCTATCTATCTATTAGGGGTGTCACGAGATCAACATGTGACAAGAGTTCTCGTTAAAACGGTCTCTCAATAATGAATAAAAGAAAATGAACTGGGTAATTGTGCCGGGCTCCATATGTTGCCGAGTGCATGCGGGTCTCTTTTCCTACGCTCTCACCTCCAAACAGGCAAGAAGAGTATTTACTTTATGTGCATTGGTTTCAGCAACTGGATGCGGAAAATAGAACGCGAAAATGGCACGCCAAAACCATTACAGAGAAAAATAATAAAGAAAATATTGCATTATTATGATTAGGGATGACCTGGAGGAAGACAAAAACGCAACGCCACCTTGCAGTGTACCGTGGTGAACTTAGTTTCATGTTGGATGTTGGATATTCGACCCTTTAGCTACAGCGGTAGATTCCCCTCACTGTGCCCAGACTCCTCTGTCATGGTACTCTCCCACGGGAAGTGCCGCTCTAACCACCGATTGTTATTAGGGGCCGTCATTAAATTACTATTGCGTTCAAGAGAGTTTGTTAAATGATTAGCCCTACACTAAAAGTGTAATTCCACATCAGGATGGCTGTAATTCAGTCGGTCATTTATTTGCATGTGATCACAGAGCACTCAGTCCGTCAAGCAGACGGTCCTCACCACATGCGCAGTGAAACACTTCCTAGTTTTCCTATCCTATGCACGTGACTTCAAACGCTCGCTGTAACCAACCACACCGCCCTCTTAAGCCCACACAATGAAAGGCAGCCTGGAATAACAATATACCCATCACTACAGTATTTGGCACAACCGTTTTTTCCAATCCAAACTGGAAATCCAAATGATCTTTTATTAGGTGGACTTTTATTTTCCTTAGGGACCTGCCTCACACAGGTTTGTTCCGAAAGCCAAACAATTGGTCTTGTCGTGTAATAGAAAAAAAACATAAATTCAGAAATACTTTAGTTGTATTATTGTTAATGCCTTGAAGAGCTATTTTGATAGCCATATTCATGTTTGTAACAAAAGTGTATTGTTAAAAAAAAAAAGAATTGAGTATAAAGAAATTGGATCGGATCAGAAGCCAAAAAATTTAAAATGAGACGTTCCTAATTATGATATATTACAATGTATTATTATTAATTGTGATTGTAACAGTATTGGTTTATTTGGTGTCAATTTTTGTGGCAATAAACATTTGAAAATGTACCTGCATTGTTTCTTGACTTGGTTAAATAAAAAAGCTTATTTGTCCAGTCAAACTTTCCATTCTACTTTTCTTAAGATTAATGTTAAAATCTCATCTTTTATTAACCCAATGTGGTGCATGGTCTGGCCTCATGAGTCGGGTGTCCCGTGACACCTGCAAACCCTTTGAAACGCTTCCACTGAACTCATGAGTGCTGAGGTCTCTCATTCACCTTGGATGCTCTTTGTGTTTGGTGCTAACTGAATAGAATATGTTGTGTCCGTCGCGGTTAAAGAGGATGTGAGTCTGAAAGAAAGGAAACTTTGCCTTTGTCTGGTGGCACTGCTTGTTACTGCTGCTCTCGTTCAACCCCTCTTTGAAATGTTATTTTGTGCCCCGCTTCCCAGCATGCCGCTGCATAACCCGCCACCAGCAGGTTTCCGTCTATTGTTGGCCTCCTTTGAGTGGCCCAGCTGCCAGAGAGATGCAGCTTATGAGTACAATGCAATCTACAATGAGTAGTTAATTTATAGTACTAGGGGTATCACATGGGAGACGGAGAACATGTATAAAAGGTATACAATATAATAATGTAATAAAACATCTTGCATGACATCGTGCAAGTCTTTTTTCAGCATTTTGCCTGAATTTGAATTATTTGAATTCAAGGTTGTATAGCCATTGGGCCAGTTAGTTTTTGTTGTTTTGTTTTGTTTCTTTATTCAACCGCTTGGCTTTGTAGGTATCAATATGACCAAAATAGTAGGTAAAAAGTAGGGGCGCTCCGATCAATCGGCCACTGATCAAATTTCCGATTTTCGTAAAAAACCGTGATCATCATATGCCAGTCATTTGTGAAAGTGATAAAACTTTTGCACCCTACAAAACATGCCTCGAAAAATATTTGGCCGGGGTGGCACATACATTAAAAAGTAATTTAATCGTCTATGTGAAATCGATGTTTCATATGATCGAAATAAGGCAAAATACTGTAAATACAGTACTACATGTTGTCTTACATCATGAATGTACCTGGTGATGCAGGATCACAGCTTCATTGTCAAAATATGCAGATCTGGTTAGATCCCTCACACTCTTTACAACGCACAGAAGAGGGAAGGAAATATGTGTTCATGTTTCATATAAAAAAAATCGTGGAAAAAATTTGAAAAAGTGCAGTTTTCCTCCTGAAAAAGTCAAATATGTTTTTGTCTTAGCAAAAAGTAAATAAAAAAACGTACACTTGATTTCAGTACCTTCCGATTTCATACAACCAATATGTTGTCTCTTTTTCTTTTAGTGTTTGATTGTGCCTTTAGTACTGTGTTGCAACTCTCCAGGAAATAGCCTTTGTCTACTGCCCCCTGCAGGTAATTACTGTAACCGCACATGGGATGGCTGGCTGTGCTGGGGGGATTCTGCACCAGGGACTGTCATACAGATGTGCCCTGAATACTTCCACGACTTTGATCCTGCTGGTGAGGCCTAAACACACAGAAATGAAAGTGGTATTGATCATTTTTCACTCAAAATCAAGTGAAAATATATTACATTATTTTCTCCAACAGAGAAAGTGACCAAAGTATGCAATCCTGATGGCCAGTGGTTCCACCACCCAGAGAGCAACAGAGTGTGGTCCAACTACACTCAGTGTCAGATCTACACCAAAGACAAACTGAAGGTGACAATAACATATGCATATTAGGTTATTAAGTATTTGTTTATTAGGAAATTTTTACTTATCAGGCTGTTTTTATTCTTAAACGTCACATATTTTGCAATTATTCACCAATTTCTCAGAGAAAGTCTCAGAGATCCCTCAAAGGTCTTTTGGAAAAGTGCTGACCAAAATCTAGCCTGAATGCTGGAATTTGGAGTTTTAAAGTGCTTTAGGGGAGCATGCTGTTTTGTGTGTCTGTAGCTTTAATGGTAATGAGCTGCTTGTCCTTGACAGAGTGTGTAATGGTGTCAATTCCATAACTGAGGAGCTTGGTAACTAAAGGCTCTACCTCCCATTCTACTTTTTAAGATTCTAGGAGTGAGAAGTCATTGGAAATTCTGTAAGCGCAATGTTTTACTGGGTAGATGGGGTTCTAGGAGCTCTTTAAGATATACTGGTGCTTGATCGTGTAGCGCTTTATATGTAAGAAGGAGAATTTTATATTCTATACTGAACTGGTACTGGTAACCAGTTCAGTGAGGCTAGTACGGGCGACATATGATCTCTACTTTTGGTTCCAGTTAAGACCTGTGCGGCAGAATTTTGAACTAGCTGAAGGGTCTCTAAAGATTTCTTAGGGCAGCCTATTAACAAACATTAAATAATCCAACCTGGAGGTCACAAAAGCATGAACAAGTTTTTCTGCATCTGGTCTAATTTTCTTTATATTCCGTAAATGGAAAAATGCTGTTCTTGACACTTGTCGTATTTGGGAACTAAAAAAAAAGGTCCTGATCGAAGATGACACCAAGGTTTCTGACTGTATTATGGGGGGTGAGTACAAGTCCATCTAAAGTAGTAATATAATTTGCAAGCTTGTCTCTGAGGTGCTGGGAACCAAGGACTATGATTTCAGTTTGATCTAAGTTGAACAGTGAAAAGTTTGAAGTCGTCCAGTTCTTTACGTTGGTTAGGCACGCCTGTTAACTTGGTTAGGTTTCATTGATAAGTACAGTTGTGTGTCATCTGCATAGCAATGAGTATTTTCTGATGACATTACCTAAAGGGGACATGTAAAGACTGAATAATACTGGTCATAGCACAGAACCCTGGGGGATACCATGACTGACAGACAAACCGCAGGCGATCTGACAGATAAGACTGAAATAATATTAATGCAGTTCCTTTAATACCAAAAGGGAGTTCTAATCGCCGTATTAGAATTTGGCGATCAACTGTGTCGAATGATGCTGTAAGGTCTAGTAAAAGTAATACTGAAACGAGGCCTTTGTTTGAGGCGGCGAGGGGGCTGTTTGTCATTTTTACAAGAGCTGTTTCTTTACTGTGATGCATCCTAAATCCCGACTAAAGATCTCTAACAGATGGTTGTTTTGAAGGAAATTGTGCAATTGATTGGCAACTACCTTCTCTAGGATCTTGGAGAAAAATGGAAGGTTGGATATTGGTCTATACACTATTTAGCTATAGCATGTGTATCAAGGTTAGGTTTTTAAGAAGCGGATAGATTATAGCCACTTTGAATGATTGATTGATGGAAGTTAGTTCAGGAGGGATGATGGAGAAAAAACAATTTCAAAGTGTGTGTCAATCATCACCTTTTCCCTACGGTCGCTGTGTTGGAGGGATGTACAAAAGCAGTTAATGGAGGTTTATTTGGTGTCTAATAGTTGCAATTTTATTGTCAAAAAGTAACATAAACTCATCACTGCTAAAAGTGGTCCCACTGCGACAGCGTAGGTTCTGACATTGGGTCCAAGGGTTTCATCCCAATACCTAACAGCAGTCAGGGTGCCATTATTTAACCTGTGGAGGTCTGTGTGTCCTTCCAGGGATATGCCTCCCCAGACCTTCACCGACCCACCACCAAACTGGTCATGCTGAATGATGTTGCAGGCAGCATAACGTTCTCCACGGCATCTCCAGACCCTTTCTAGTCTGTCGCATGTGCTCAGGTTGAACTTGCTCTCATCGGTGAAGAGCACAGGGCACCAGTGGCGTCGTTGCCAATTCTGGTTGTCTATGTCAAATGCCAATCGAGCTCTACGGTGTTGGGCAGTGAGCACAAGGCCCACTACAGGACGTTTGGTCCTCAGGCCACCCTCATGAAGCCTGTTTCTGATTGTTTGGTCAGAAACATTCACACCAGTGGCCTCCTGGAGGTCATTTTGTAGGGCTCTGGCAGTGCTTATCCTGTTCCTCCTTGCACAAAGGAGCAGATACCGATCCTGCTGAGGGTTTAAGGACCTTATACTGCGCTGTCCAGCTCTGTCATGAGGAGTGGCCTCATGAGCAGTGGCCTCAACCTGGAAAAGCATTCCTGTTTTGGGGTCTGTCTCATTGTTGCCCCTCTGATGCACCTGTTGTTGATTTCATTAACAACAAAGCAGCTGAAACTGATTAACAACCCCCTCTGCTACTTAACCGACCAGGTCAATATCCCAGAAGTTTGACTGATTGGTTGCAATACCTATCAGTGTTCCTCTCATTTTTTGAGCAGTGTATTTAGGGATGGCAGTGAATTGAGGAGGCGGGCGGTAGTATCTTTAAATTTATTTACACTGCTGTCTGATAGGCATCTGGTGAGTGCGGTTTTATCAGCTAATGTGTAATTAGCCAATTGAAATTCATATGTGATAGTGAATATATTGGTAGAAGGATGCTGAGCTTTGAATTGCCAGGCAGGAGGCCTAGAGGAAGACCAAAGAGGAGGTTTATGGATGTAGTGAAAGAGCACATGAAGGTATTTGGTGCAAGAGAAGAGGAGGCAGAAGACAGGGTTAGAGTTAGATGGAGGCAATTGAGTCGCTGTGGCGTCCCCTGGAGGGATAAGCTGAAAGGAAAAGAAGAAGTAGCAAAAAGACGTTCAACACTATATTCAGCTTACAGTCCAATCAGACAACAAAAAGGCCCTCAAAACATTAGGAATGGCTTTGTTCTTTGCTTTCTGTGTTTTGTATGCTTGTTTTTATTTCCGATAAAAGGTATGCTTAAGAAGGTACAATAAGAATTTCATAATAAATGCTCACATTTAGAGAATTGTTTTTTTTAGGGGTTTTGGGTTATTTCACAGTGGAAATTGTTATTGTTTGGAATATTGCCTGTTGAAAATCGGTTTTCCATTAAAGTCTGCCTGAGCGATTATTTGACTTGACTTATTTGTCATGCTTGATGTTGGTGTTTTTGTTTTATTTTTTATCTTGATTGTTATTTATTACAATTTAAACTATTTAAAAAAGAAAAAAAATTCAAAAGAAAGTGGAATATTTACATGAGCAATAATTACTATATCTAATATTGTGTTGTGATGACATACACGAAAAAACTTGGCCACAAGTTTTTTTTTTACTGTCAGTATGTGACACTGACAGCTGCAAAATAAAAGACCAGTGAGCAGCGATCGCTGCTTATTTAGCCCTGGAATGAAACCCCATACTATTATCCTAAGATTCCTATAATATATTATGTAAAAAAAAAAAACATGGATTTATTTGCTGAAACTGACAGATTACCTGCAAGATAGGCTAGAAAGACGAGTGACAGCAATCCATGTTTTGCAGCCATGAAAACACTTGAAGAATGTGACTTATTCACAACAATAACAACTTTCACTAATATTGTGTTGTGAGGAGCAGGGTATATTTTACTGGCAGTGATAGATATAGAAAGACACCAAATTATCTGGGTTGCAAGCCTGTCATTAGGAATTACTACTGCATTAGTCGCCATGATCACCAGGCTGGCTACTCTGGGGCATATTAGCAGAAGAAATCTGGTTAGACTTACGGCCACCTTGGCACGCTTTTCCACGGTCAAACTTCTTCTTCTTTGTGGGTTTTGACTTTTTGTTTCCATCTGCCGGGCAGATGGAAATGTGAAGAAGCTTACTTTGTCTCCTTGTGTGTTCAAGCAAAAACCTTGTGATATAATATATACTGTATATTACATTATTATCCATCCATCCATCCATTTTCTATGCCGCTTATCCTCATTAGGGTCACGGGGATGCTGGAGCCTATCCCAGCAAACTTTGGGTGAGAGGCGGGGTACACCCTGGACTGGTCGCCAGTCAATCGCAGGGCATACATTATTATATGTACATTATTATGTTGTTATATTATTATACACAAACACACACACATATATATATATATATATATATATATACATACACAGTATATATATATATATATATATACACACAATGGCG
Organism: Oostethus manadensis; assembly: GCA_024372805.1. Classification (NCBI taxonomy): domain Eukaryota; kingdom Metazoa; phylum Chordata; class Actinopteri; order Syngnathiformes; family Syngnathidae; genus Oostethus; species Oostethus manadensis. The sequence continues at coordinate 329,641 of QODF01000047.1, read as the reverse complement.
ACCAGTCCAGGGTGTACCCCGCCTCTCGCCCAAAGCCAGCTGGGATAGGCTCCAGCATACCCGCGACCCTAATGAGGATAAGCGGTATAAAAAATAAATGATTGAATGATATGTATGTACAATAAACAACAGACATTCACAGAGAAACTGAGCGTACCAACAGGGAATGCATTAAATTGAAGGGGAAGTTAGGAACGGGAATGTATGGCATAAACATCATGTGCTCCTCCTCCTTCAGTCCCGGAAGAAGTGCCAAAAATTGTAAAATGAGCAATAACAAAATTAACGTGCAAGATGTGCTCATGACAACAAAACACATGTTATTTTGTTATTTCTGCCATGAAAATGAATATTGAAAAGGATATTTCCTGTGTTGGATGTGTGCTCAGATCTTCCATCCATCCATTTTCTATATGGCTTATCCTCACCAGGGTCGTGGGTATGCTGGAGCCTATCCCAGCTGACTTTGGGCGAGAGGTGGGGTTCTACGATATCTCACAACGATAATACGAATAATAATAATTCATTCCGGGGCTAACTGGTCTTTTATTTTGCAGCTGTCAGTGTCACATACTGACAGTCAAAAAACATTTTGCGTGTGTTATATCATAATTATCCACACAATATCAGCAAATGTTATTATTGTTGTGAATATGTTACTTTCTTGGATTTGCCGTGAGTTCATGGCTGCATATGTTTGAATCTGGTTCCCGAAACGTAGTTTGGCAATACCAAGATGGTGCTGGTTCAGGAAGCTCGCTGGGACGTGTGTCAAAATCAACCTTTCGGTTTACTCCAATTTCCGTCCATCCATACATTTTTTATGCCGCTTATTCTAGGGCGAGTGGCGGGGTACACCCTGGACTGGTCATCAGTCACTCGCAGTTCACTTCTATTTCATAGTCGTTTGTCTGTGACAGCGGTATGACAAAAAATCTTTTATTAAGTGAGAACTTTGATTTTGTTATTGTGTTTTTCAAACTTGTTTTGATGTTGTGAGCACTGGGAGGAGTGGGACGGGAGGACACATATGTCCGCAACACTAGCATAGTTATGTGAACTACAGTGCTACCATTACACCCCCATTTTAACAGCAAGATCCTGCTAGGTTAGCCAATCCACTGAAGAGCTCTGGGCTTTATTTTAAGATGTGTAGCGAAGCCTTTCAAATTTGCATTATTTATTTACATTTTGCAAATCTGTCCTCCCCGGAATGGTGGTCGTATACACTGAGCGGGCTTATTGCGCTAAAGGCGTTTTCTTTCTTTCTCCATGACGTCATGTGACGGAGCACCTCTTCTCTTAACAGTGGAGTTGAGAGTGATGATGCTGAGTGGATGATGGATTTTTTTTTTCCGTGTCTGGTGCTCATAAACAGACTCCAGGGCCACATTAATGTTAGGACATTATTAAAAGGTCTACTTTGCACCTTTGAGAGACTGTATAAGGTCGCCTGAACTTTAGGGCTACAGCGGGATGGTGTAAACTGAGTCATGTCATGCATGCAATCCCTTGTTACTGTTGCATATCATAAATATAACAAATGAACAATGACTTGTCGTGCAGTTTGCCATCAGTCTCTACTATCTAGCCATGGTGGGTCACGGCCTCTCCATCGTCTCCCTCGTCATCTCCCTCATCATCTTCTCCTACTTCAAGTGAGTTATGAGCTTGTGCACATCACTGCATTGGCATCAATCCTGAGAATGTTTTTTTTTTCTTCCCAGGAGTCTTAGCTGCCAGAGAATTTCCCTCCACAAGAACACCTTCCTCTCCTTCATTTTCAACTCAGTTGTTACCATCATGTGGCTTTCTCTCATGGTGGCCAACAACCAGGCCATCAATGCCAGCAATCCAGTGAGTCATTCAGGGTCGCAATATCTGAACTACTAGGTAGAAATGGGTTGACTTTTCTGACAACCTCCCTGTCAGGTGAGCTGTAAAGTGTTGGCTGTGTTGACTCAGTACACATCGACCTCCAACTTCTTCTGGATGCTGTGCGAGGGCATCTACCTTCACACTCTCATCATAGTGGCCGTCTTTGTCGGAGAGCAGCAGCTCTTTTGGTATTACATCCTGGGATGGGGTGAGTGGGCTTACTGTCCTGTTTTACTGTTCCAATGAGCTAATGTGTATGTCCATCCATTCCTAGGCTTTCCTATCGTTCCCGCCATCACGTATGCTGTGGCTCGTGGCCTTTTCTTTAATGACAAGTAAGAGTGGTAGGATGAAGTCGTGGTGGCGAGGCTTTGTAAAAGGTTATTGTTAGGCTTGTAGAATAAATAGTCTGCATTAGTTGTTGTTGCTTACTCTCAGGGAAAAGTCACATGCTCAGTCCCCGCTGAAGAGCATCAAGATGGTCTCATAAGGGTTTACGCTGTAGCATAATGAAGCTTTTAGTTCGAAGGTAAAGAATAGGCTAGGGTTAGTTTTTGTTTTGTGTTTTTTAGTTATGATTGGAATTACAGGTCTGTGTTTTGTATTGTGTCAGCTAAAGTCGTCTTTTCTCTTCTTCTCTATCCCCTCCTGCTCCGGACTGGCCATTCCAAATTTGCGTATCAATACACATCAAATTAAGTCAAATAAAATATATACGGAAGAGTATCATACTTTAATAAAATCCTCTTTCTATACTGTTTTGCATGTAAGGGCATGTAGGTCATCAATACCATCTGCCCTAATTGCTGGTCAGGACAAAAAAATAAAATACAATTAAAATAAAGCTAGCTTTAGGTTTGGGGGTTTTACTTAAGCTAGCCTTGTATTTAAAATAGGTTTAGGCTTCATTTTACGGTTCACACTATTGACTCATTGTTGTGTGTTTAGGTGTTGGTTCAGCTCACACACTCACCTGCTCTACATCATTCATGGCCCCATTCAAGCTGCACTGCTGGTGAGTGTACTATGAAACTGTTCAATGTTAAACCTGGCTTGTTATGTACTTGATGAACCCCCCCACCTTAAATTTGCATCCAGGTCAACTTGTTCTTTCTGCTGAACATTTTGCGGGTTTTGATCACCAAGCTGAAGGAGACCCACTGTGCCGAGTCCACTACTTACATGAAGGCTGTGAGAGCCACTCTCATCCTCATCCCTCTCCTAGGGGTGCAGTTCATCCTCTTCCCCTGGAGGCCCGAGGGACGCATCAGCCGGGCCATCTATGACTTCTTTGTAAATATCTTCTGCCATTTTCAGGTACAAACTTGCTGTTTTGGACTCTTATAGTGGCTAGGGTTGTTCATTTAGTCAACTGCAGAGAGTACCAGACATCTATTGCAGGTAAACATGTACTGTGTATTGTTAGGGAGTCATTTAAACTACAGTGTAACCTTTACACTGTAAAGGTCAGCTTCAAAGATTCCACGTCCACTGCATTCAGTGGGTTTGGGTTAAAAAGATTTCTTGCTAAACACGCCTCTGTCAGATGTCATAAAGGACTTTTTTTGCTTTGCAGGGACTCCTGGTGGCAATTATATTCTGTTTCTGCAATGCTGAGGTACGTCATTAGTTGTGCACCCTTTGACGCCTTCAGGAAGTACACCAGTAGTAAAAGTACAATGATCTCAGGTGTTTTTCTTATGCTTTGAACCCTACGGCTTTGACAGTGATGTGGCTAATGTATGTCTAACAACTGCATTTCCCATGAAGCTTAGAGTGCAGCTTCTGTGAAATAGTGACATGGAGTCAAGTGGAAGCTAATACCACATTTTGAAGTCCCACGCAGCTATCCCTGACACATCATAAGTTAGTTTGCGCAAGTGCGGAATAACTACAGGTTCTACTTGACCTACTCAGACTGCCAACCATCTACTATCACCGATGGGTTTTGAAAGGCTGGACTGAATAAGGAGGATAGCTCAAGCTAAATGGCTAATTTGCCACGAGACGGCAAACAGCGACAACGAGAGACAGAGGGGAAGAGAGAAGGATTTGAGTTATGATTTAAGTGTGCTTGACAGGACGACTTGAGTGGTTTTAGTTCCCCGGAGGACGAGGACGGCAATGAATGGCTTTTCTTGTTGGCTACTGTTGAACTAGCCATCTTACAATCACTGTTTGCCATTCTTTGAAAAAAAAAGTGTTTATTTAATTGAACGTTTAAAATATTGTAAGTGTAACATCTTTCTGTTTACTAAATATCCCAAGTGGACACAAGCGTCTTCTAAACATAGTACAAATCATTTTCTCTTTCAATTTTGTGGATGCGACTTACATACCAGAACACTTTATAGTCCAAACATTTGGGGTTTTGTTTTGCATAAGATAATAAACGACCCCCCACGTGACTAAAAAGCTGTACTGCAGTTAAAAGTCTAATAAAAATTCTGCAGTACAACAAATAACTTTGCCATCATTTCCGTTTCAACAATACCACCTGTCCCTTTTTGGTCTCCACCAGGCCCAAACGGCACTAAAGAGGAAATGGGCCCAGTGGAAGTCGGCCTGGGATAAGACGGGCTGGGGTGAGACCCCCGCCACCACCCACAGCCACTTCAGCTACCACAACAACTCCTCCATCACAGAGACCAGCCGCGCCACCGTAAGCTTGGAGCAGCCCGACGCTCACTGGAAGGCCGGTGAAAACGCTTCCTTCCTCTCCGAAAGTAGCGCGGTGTTGGGCAACGGGGAGGCGGACGCGCTGAACATTTGATGCGGATGACGACCCTGGAACCCTTTTTTGGTCATAACAAAGCCCCCGTCTTTTGTATTTTAAGAGCGTGAAAAAGCCATCATATTTTCAGATAACACATCCAGTGTAGGCACTTAATTGTATCACTGTGTAGTGTTTATGTACAGTATGTCATAGTATTGTACATGTATTTTGTGCCTGATGACTGATTTACTGTCATTCCTCATATAGTGTCTTTACTCAACTGCAGAAACTACCAGGTGACTATTAGGGGGATGGCGTTTATCACGTGGGAAGTTTTCATTGTACAAATGTATTTTTATGATGTTACATAGTACTGTATATGCATGTTTTCACATTTCTACAGATATTTAAATAATTTGATTACAATCATGTATTACTATGACATAATATGTACCATAAGCAAGATAATATTATATGTTTCAATCTGTAGCAGCTTTTACTCTGGAAGCATTTTTTAAGTGCACTGTAAATTTCAGCTCTACAGATGCCATGTCAGGATGTTTGTATTATGGTAATGGGTTAGTTACGCGCTTGCAGCAATGAGGGGTACGGTGTTTTTTTCCCCAGTTGGCATGTCTTGATACGTTAGCCCATCGTAAACGTCTGCTTTACAGATGCCATGTCTGCTCTGCGGGCAGTGCGTAACACCTCATTTCTTTTTTCTCAGGGGACAAAATGCCACTTTTTCATATGTGATTTTATGTATTCAAGTGGAATAACCCATGATTTCATTGGGGGCAGAGCACAGGCTACTATTTGAGGAATTAATAATTGATTACTAATTGATTTTACGGACATCTGTGCCTTTTTTGTAGTGTTTGCCCCCACTGTAAACCCAGTTGTCTAATTGACATTCCAGTGAAAAAACGTTACTGTGGAATTTTTAGGTCCACATAAAAGACAGTGCTTTCGAAGAAGCATGCACTGGATTTCTAAATGCATTTGAGCACTGGTGGACATGGAAGTTGTGTGTTTTCTTTGTGTGAGCGTGTCGTAAAGCAGAGCTGAAGCGGAGGGCCGTGGCCAGGCTTTTAGAGGCCTTCTAGTTTTGTACTGTTATCAGACGGTAGACGTGCTGCTCAATAAATGAGAATATCATGAAAAAGTTTGTTTATTTCAGTAACTCCATTCAAATAGTGAAACTCATATTCCATCCTTCCGTTTCCTGCGCGGCGTATCCTTGAAACTCATATTACATAGACGCATTGCACACCAAGTGATACATTCCATGTGTTCGTTTCTTTTAACATTGGTGATTATGACCGACAGCCGTGAAAACTCCAAATTCAGTACCACAGAAAAGGAGAATATTGTGAAAAGGTTCAACACCTTGTGTGCCATTCTAATCAGCTAATTAACTCAAAAGGCCTTTAAAAAGGAAGTCTTGGTTCCGCCTCGCTTAACCTTTGCAGTCTTTGCAAATCGCAAGTGTAACATCCAGGGAAGACAGCACAGACTTAATGTCTTCAGGGCACAGAGCGAGGAAGCAAGTCACCCACGCTGGTTAACACACGGGGTCATCATTTGTGCACCTCTAAATACAGCCGCCCATAGGTCTACACAGTATACAGCATTTTAAAAAATTGGTTTTCGTTGTAGGGAAAAACAATCATACCGATATTGCATGTTTATACTAATATCGTTCCGTAATATCAGTGGAGATCCCTAATCATAAGTTTGGGATTTGATACCAAATTTGGGATTTTCAGTCATACACACATACCCATTTCATATATATCTGTGTGTAATGCATGTAGTAAGTTTCACTTTTTGAATGAAATTACTGATAGAAATCCACACTTTGGTCATGTTCTAATTTATTGAGCAGCTTTGGTCATGTTCTAATTTATTGAGCAGCACCTGTATGTGTCGCTCAATGCTGTAACGTGTAAGACAGTCTGTTGCAATACCGCCTCCCACCACAGGTGGCTCTCGTACATCACTCACTCGTTAGGGGCAGAAGAAGACACTTAACTAGCAGCGATGGAGATGTTTTTAAAAAGGAAAAAATGACAATAAGGACGACCACCACCCCTCAAAGTGAGAATGTAATCCGGAAGTACAATCCAGACTTTTATCAAGTACGGTGGCCAGCAACTCCAGATGTGCCTTGGAATCCCTGCTTCAGACTTGCAAGGTCGACGAGGTTTTAGCTTGTTAACCGCAAGTGCGGGCTTAATTCATTGATTCCGTAGAAGTCAAAGCAAGAACAAGATGAATGTAATACTTGAATGGGCCCCAGGCCACGTCGTACAGGAAACGTTGGTCCCCGAGGTAAAAAATATGACGTCACATACAGTATAACATTAAAAAAAAAAGACGAAAAGTGGTGCAGAATATTATATGTGGGAATGCCTCCGGGCAGTAATCAGATTGGTGTCTGAGATCCGTGCAAAATGTGCGAGGTCCCACCGGGATTTGAACTCGGATCGCTGGATTCAAAGTCCAGAGTGCTAACCATTACACCATGGGACCGGAGGATGGTGCCAGTGGCCTTACACTCGGTCCTCATAGACGTCTGTGAACCGCTGTAAAGGAACTGTCGTACTACACGTAGCGGGAACCGAACATACAATTATTGACAGAGATAAACACACTATGAAGGCTTTTAACACCGAATTCACGATTTTTCCCAACATAACGCTAGCATTTCTTCACATTTCACTTCCGGATTGGCAAACAACACGTGACCGCTTCCGGTATTTGACAGCGCTTTTACAAAGAACTCGTATTGTACTGGTATTGTTACTTTATTTCGCCCTAACAACCACACACATCGACATAAAATCGAAGGAAACTGCAACGGTAAGGGGGAAAACGTTCGAAGTATAGAATATGTATTAATACACAGTTACAACGGGGTTACAATGGTTGTGATAGCTAACTGTCGCCGCTTGGGGGCAGCAGATAGCACACAAAAATCCGCCTTTACTGCAAGCGCATAGAAATATACACTATTAATTTATGCTGTCGTACAAGGGTTTATGTAACACGTTCTGATTATTGTGGTTGTAGATTGGCTTCCTAAGGGGGTCAAAACATAAACAGCTCAGTAGGATGCTAAAATGCTATATTATCACAATGCAGTATATTCACTGTATCTCAAGCTCAAGAGCCAGGTGAGGTGAAGATACCTTAAACGGATGTCCCCCAGATTAGTCTGGACCACCAGCAGCAGCTTAATGGGACCACACACACACACACGCACACACACACAAAGGCTTTATGTTGCAATCCCTAACATGTGAGTAAAAGACCCCTGCCACTTCAAGTCCCCCCACTGCAGACCCTTTAATGAGCATGAAGACTGGTCCATCAGTGAGTTGGACTTTGGGTCAACAGGAAATGGAATCAATACTACAAATTGGTCAAGCACACCGAGGGGAACTGATGTTACTATACTCAAGTAGAGAGTTCATGAATTCATTCTGCTGACGTCATAAAAACCCTGATAAGTTGCACAAGGGATGTTTGCAGTTTCTTAAAAAAAACTGTCCAAAAAAAAAGTTAAAAGCAGTATAATGAAAGCAAAACAAAGTAAAAACAAACAAAACAATCCTGGCATATGGAAAGAAAACAGGAAGGTGTTTGTGGAGTGATCCTGTCACCTAATGGTGTTTTTTAGGTACTGATGGCGTTAATAAAGTCTTGCAAGTTTTGCTGACTTTAGACAGCATCAAGTTTGGTGTGACTCTTGCGGCATATTTTCCAGAAAATGTCAGTTAAACTCCAAATTGTACGACTTTTGAGGCATTCCCCCTCCCAAATTCTGATCAAATCCCAAACTGTACGATTTTTGAGGCATTTTTTCCCCCAATTTTTTTTTAAATCAAATTCCAAATGGTACAACTTTTGAGGCATTTTTCCCCAAAGTTTTGATAAAATCGCAAATTGTACGATTTTGAGGCATTTTTCCACCAAAATTTTGATCAAATCCCAAATTGTACGACTTTTGAGGCATTTTTCCCCCAAAATTTTGTTCAAATCCCACATTTTTTGACTTTTGAGGCATTTTTCCCCCAAAATTTTGATCAAATCCCACATTGTTCGACTTTTGAGGCATTTTCCCCACCAAATTTTGATCAAATCCCAAATTGTACGATTTTTGAGGCATTATCCCCCCCCAAATTTTGTTCAAATCACACACTGTTCGACTTTTGAGGCATTTTTCCCCAAAAATGTTGTTCAAATCCCACATTTTTTGACTTTTGAGGAATTTTTTCCCCCAAAATTTTGATCAAATCCCACATTGTTCGACTGTTGAGGCATTTTCCCCACCAAATTTTGATCAAATCCCAAATTGTACGATTTTTGAGGCATTATCCCCCCCAAATTTTGTTCAAATCCCACACTGTTCGACTTTTGAGGCATACCTTTCCTGAGGGTTTGTGCTGAATTCCAAACTGTACAACCTCTAAGTCCTATTCCTTAATACCGTTTGCCTCCCACCCTTATTATACACATTTTAAAGTATTAATTTAGTAGTAGGTTTATGGGTGCTAATTATTACAGAAACAGTTTGTCAGATAATATTACCAATCCTAAATACTTTTGGAAGCAAATTGATTCTTTGCTTGGTAAATCTGGGAGTAATAATATTAATATGACTATCAATAATGACATTTCGAATGATCCTGCTACGATTTCTAATGCTTTTAGTTTGCACTTCTCCCAGTCACCTCAGATCCAGTCTCCTATGCCACATCCCTGGTCCGGGCTCCCGAACTCTCAAGCCTCGACTAGTTCATTTTCCTTTACACCAATCAATGCACTGGATGTTCAACAGGTCATCAGTAAGCTTTCGGCTACTAGTGGTCCTGGCCCTGATGGCATTGAGGGTAAGTACACCAAAATGGCTTCACATGTTCTTCCACCTCCCTTAGCTGAACTTTTGAACGGGTCCTTAAGCACCAGTACAGTGCCTCTGGCCTGGAAATGCACCAAAGAGATTCTTTTACACAAAGGAGGTGACACGCAAAAGATGAATAACCACAACCGGACCATTTCAATTATGAATTATGTTGTTAAATGTTTTGGGAAAAATATTTTTCATCAACTATCTGATCATCTTTCTCAATATAATCTGTTATCTCAATGCCAGTCAGGATACAGGAAATATTTTTCTACCACTACAACACTTTTAAAATTCACTAATGATATCTTTTTCAATTGGGATAATAATAGATGGACTGGTGCTATTTTCATTGACTTAGATAAGGCCTTTAACCTGGTTGACCAGTATCTGCTTTTAGATAAACTGTATTCTGTTGGTCTCAGTAGACCTGCTCTTCTTTGGTTTAATTCTTACTTTCATTGTCGCCGCCAGTGTGTGTCTTAGAGGGGCAGTCAATCAAACCTTGCGTCCCTCAAGGTTCCTCTTTAGGACCACTATTATTTTCAATTTTTATTAATGATCTGCCACTCTCTTGCACTGATTGCAATATTCATCTGTATGCAGATGATGCTGTTATATAGTGTTCCAATGGAAAGGTCTCGGACATCACTAATTCCTTTCAACGGGACTTTGACTCAGTCCAGCGTTGGTTATTATCCAATAGGCTTCTCATTAATAAAACTAAATCATATTCAATGTCATTTCAAAAGAAAGGTAAGTCTAGCTCTAACACCAAAATGGAATTTTATTCCTTAGATAATTCCCCCCTTGAGTCTGTTGAGACATTGAAATATCTGGCCGTTTGGCTTGATTCTGACTTGTCATTTAAAACCCACGTCACTTCCATCACAGATAAACTAAATTACCGTTTAAAAAGATTATACCAATCAATCAATTGTTTTAATCTCCAAGTTAGAAAGAAAATGGTCTGTCAATTGCTACTTCCCATTTTAGATAATGCAGATTCTATCCATCAAAACTCCACAGCTTCTTGTCTTCACCCGCTTGATGTGGTTTACAACAGTCTCTGCCGGGTCATTCCACGCTGCCCTTATGGAACACACCACTGTGTGATGTATGACATGTGTCGTGGCTCAAACCTTCCGACAGAAGGAAATATCCCTGGCTTTGGTTTATATTATTAAATGTATTAATCGGGATTACCCTCCATCTCTCAAACAATATCTTGTTCCTTACGGTACTTCCTATAATTTGCGCCACACATTAATTTATTCTTTGCCGTGAGTCAAAAAAGAGCTTGGTAAATTTGCGTTTCAGTTTAGGGCCCCTCATGACTGGAATATCCTCTAATTATTATCATCTAATTATTATCCTCTAATAAATGTCGGTCTTTGTTTTTGATTTTTGTTTGGGGTGGGGCTCTGAGAGCTGGTGTGTGTGTTTGGATTATTATTATTTTTTTACATAATGTTTTATATTATGTTTATTATGGCACTGCTATCTGCGGCCAAATTGTTCAACTGGAGGACCCCCTTGAAAACGAGATGCTGCATCTCAAGGGGCTGTGCCTCTTTAAAACGTAAATAAATAAATAAAAATAAATACACCGGTGTGGGCAGCACAGGAGGCAAGGTGGGTGAAGCGTCTTGCCCAAGGATGGAGGAAGAAGCGAGAATCGAACCATCAACCTTCCTCTTTCTGTTGTACAAAAAAAATTGTAGGCTTTCTTATAGTACAGTACCCTATTTTCACATCTGTATACATCATTACTGAATTATGGGGAACGAGGTGGGTTTTCCGTGGGGAAAAACATGGTCCATTTTTGGATAAAAAAAAATTAATTACAACTTTTTTTTTTAAAACCAAAATTCCACAAATTTGCACGGCAGTGAAGGCTGAATTGCGAATGTGCTCGACTGCATATCCAGATAGAGGCCGAATTCAGCAATAAAAACATTCAATATAAGAATTATAACCAAGTAATGAAGAGAAAAAAAAGTCTTACTTTTGTAAGGGGCGTCGCAGGGAGGGCGAGACAGGCTTTATTAGGAGCAGGAAGTCCTAATAGTAGTTATCAGCGTCCATTTCATAGTAGAAGATCCTTTCATATGTTCAAGGATGCCATAATTATCGTTGATAATGGCTTGGACCTGGCATGCGGTTGAGGTGAAAAAGTTAGGTATTACTCCACCTATGTATTCTTCTGCCCATGTAACTGGTTGTCTTTTTCCTTTTGCAGGGTACGGTACTGATAAATAAACGAGTAGTGGAAATGGAAAAATGAGCTCCACTTGTATACGATTAGTTAAACGCACCAAAAAAGGAAGGAGAGGAGTCGTAGTTTGAGCGCACAGAGGAAAGAACAAACAGCCTTGTGAGCGTCAAGCCGTCGGATGCTGCAGTGATGATGCATCTGGGTTGAATTAGCAACAACATTCATTTGTCTTCGTGAGGTCATAGTCAATGTTATTAGACGTAGCCATCAAAACAGGAATGCTCGGGGTTTTTTTTTTTCACAATCTGGACACCGCTTTGCGTTTGCGGTCTGGCAAAAATGTCACTTTTTGTTTCTTTTTGCGCAGTTTTGAGCTGTGGAGAAACACAGTGTAAACAAGTGTTTCTCACGGTAATAAAAGCCATTTCGATTGGAACAAATCAGCATAATTCAGGGTGTTGACTGTTTATTAGTGATAGCACAGTGCTCTTTTAAATAAAACAATGCATTCATTCCTGAGCATGGTTTCGCTTGCTCTCGGCATCGGACATTACAATTGCAGAAAGTCCAAATGGATCAAAAGCGGTTGAAAGACAAAACGGTGACAATGTGGGAGGACAGGAGGAGCAAGTGCAGCCCTGGTTTAGTCTGAAGAGGAAGCTAATATCTCATTATGGTGGAGAGACGCAGGCGGCTTATAATTTTGCAAGGGTAGAAATGGAGCGTCTCCTGACATCCTGTCCTGATTTTTGACAGATCTTCTTTCAGATCAAGAAATATTAGCGGAATGCCAGGGGTAGGACTTTTTAGACATGTTTTGCTTGCCAGACAAATTCCACATTTTTCAAGCATATTTACCTTGAATTCAAATGTTTTCCCAAATTATGATGATAGTAATAATACTTGATTGGATTTATATGACGCCTTTTTATATGACCCACTGAAAACCAACTATTCACTCTCCCCAAGGTCCCACACCGGTGGGGGTAAGGTACATCTGTAGCCCCAGCTGCCATGAGGTCGACTGATGCAAACGGGTTTGCACCAACGGCCTGTCTGACCACCACCAAACATTCATTAACATTCACTGTTCAATGTTTGAAGTATATTTTTCCAGAAAATGGTGGTTGAATCCTAAATGGTTTGAAATGTATTTGTTACATTGTTTTGTTTGAATTCCACATTGTGTCAAATTGTAGGTATTTTTTCCATCCATCCATTTTCTATACCGCTTATCCTCATTAGGGTCGCGGGTATGCTGGAGCCTATACCAGCTAACTTTGGGCGGGAGGCGGGGTACACCCCGGACTGGTTGCCAGCCAATCGCAGGGCAGACAAGCAACCATTCACACTCTAATGGGCAATTTAGAGTTACCAATGAAGCTAACATGCATGTTTTTGGAATGTGGGAGGAAACCGGAATACCTGGATAAAATCTGCAAACTCCACACAGAGATGCCCAATGAAGATTTGAACCCTGATCTCCTGGCTGTAAGGTTAACATGCTACTCACTCATCCACCGTGCAGCCTTTTTCCCGACTTGTACAATTAATTTTACAATTAAATCAAAATATGTTGGTTGAATTCCAAATTCTACCACCATTGAAACATATTGTTCCACAAAATGTTGGCTGAAAATCACAAATACGACTTTTTAAAGCATATTTTTCTGAACTCAAAATAGTTTTGAGTCATATTTTCCCAGAGCGCGTTGGTTGAAATCCAAAGTGTTCAAGGGAGCCTTAAATGAGTATCATGCGATTGTGAAGTGATGAGCAAGCACCCAAAGGAATGATTCCATAAACAAGAAACCACCAAAGTGCTCTCACCACTGGGGGAAAATGAAATGTGCGGTTTGGGTGAGATCAATAATAATACAAATAATAATCATGTAGTGATAGAAAATGGATGGACATTTTCCCAAAAAGTTTGGTTGGCTTTTAAGGCCTTTTTTTCTAGAAAATGTTATTTGAATTCCAAATTAACCTTTGGAGTATATCTTTTCTAGCCTTAGTCTTTAGGGTATGGTTGTATGACTTTTCAGACACAGTTGCTTCAACCATTTTCTGATATTGTGTGGTCAAATTTAAAATTGTTTTAAAAACATTTGGGCAGGTTTTGTTGCATAACAAATAGGAGAAGCTCTGAAGTCATAGTCCAAATTCATTTACAATAATCATTTTTTTTTGGTATTTACAGTGTTTACGTTTGATTCCTCCAACATCAATTTGGGGCTCGGTGATCCGGGACAACAACAATCATCCATCCATCCATTTTCTATGCCGCTTGTCCTCATCAGGGTTGCGGGTATGCTGGAGCCTATCCCAGCTGACTTTGGGCGAGAGGCGGGGTACACCCTGGACGGGTCGCCAGTCAATCGCAGGGCAGACAAACAAGCATTCACATCTCAGTCGCCAATTAAGCTCAGAGATGCCCAACGGAGATTCGAACCCTGATCTCCTGACTGTGAGGCCCACACGTTACCCACTCTCTCGCTCTTCTCTTTGAATAGGGGATCGAGAAACGACATCAGCAACTGGCGGACCACTTCCTGTTGTTTGCCTGCCCATTCATAAGCAGAGCCGCGTGACGTGGATCACAGCATCCTGCAGCACGTTGAGCATCAAACGGCTGCAGGTACATTCAGTGCACGTGCATGACAAGAGGTGGGTGGAATTTGTTTTCATTGCCTCTCTCTTTCTCCCTCTTTACCCCCCACCCACGTATATGTATGTATATGTATATTATATACACATGAATTCATATACATTGTTCTTTTCTTAACGGCCCGCTGGATATTTCTGCTGCTTTGTTTGACCTGTCGATGATTGTGCTTGGATCTGGTTTGCATAAGAAAAAAAAAAAACAGCGGTGACCCAGACCATAGTGCCTTGGAGCCAGAGTTATACATAGAAAATTACACACTGGCCTTCCAACCTCCGTCGGCTGGAAAAACGGCAACAACACGCACACAGTGCAGACACGTGCATGCATGTGTGCAAATACTCGATGTAGATACTGAGTAGGAGTATTTCTGTTATTGACGTGATCGGGTTGTTGGTAGCGGTGGGGGCTAAAAATAATTTCATCTCCAAAAGGGGGGCGCGGCAAAAAAAGTTTGGGAACCAAATGTTGTATTTTACGCTGGCCACTAGGTGTCACTAGTAACACTTGATTGCAGAAACAACAGGCTTTTATTGCATGTTTGAAGTAGCGCACAACAGGCACAGATATAACATATTAATATTATTCATAATCGTAATAACACCACGGGCTACTGTCATAATCCTGTTAACTTTGAACGTCACTTCCTGTCCCCGCGCGTAAGACATTTACTGCAACACACACTACCATTTTTCTTATTTAAACGGTTAATTTGATCTCATCATACATTGTATATTAGGTAGTACGACATTTACGGAGCCCCTAAAGGGACACGGAGGGAAAAAAATGGATGGGTAAAAAAAAAAATTGCTAAATTTGCGTTCCCTCGCAAAGGTTTTTCCAAGGGAATGCAAAACTATTGTGAGGGAACGCAAAACTTATTACACTTCCGTGCAGCCTGCGTAGACTTACATGTTTGTCCGGAGTATTGCAGTTGGTTCTTGATTAAATCAACCAGGACAGCAAGATCCAAATACGCAAATATCCGAATACAGAGCACTCAATTGCTGCAGAACCTTTTTAGGTGTCTGTCACTTACATCGAACCCGTGTTTACTGCACTGTTTTTTATATCGCTGTACTTCAGGTTCAACTCTGAATAACACTCAAGAAACTTTTCCCACTCAATTTTCGTATCTGTTTTGTTTCCGGTGTAAACACAAAAGTCTATGCAGACTATACAGAACTGTAAAAAGTTTTGCCTTCCCTCGCAAAAATTTGCCCTTTTTTTTTCCCCGTCAAAATGTTTTTTATCCCATGTCCTTTTAGGGGCTCCGTAGAATGTAAAGGTGACTATAGGGGTGTTATTTTATGTCTAGAGGGCTCTAGTAATGTTAAAATTAAATGTAGGTTGTAAACAGCTTTTCTATGCTCTAATTATGAAAATATTTCATTTTTACATTATTTAAAATTCCACATTGATTTATAATTTATTTGATTGAAAATGTATATATTATACAGACTATATATATTCATTCATTCATTCATTCATTTTCTATGCCGCTTATCCTCATTAGGGTATGCTGGAGCCTATCCCAGCTGACTTTGGGCGGGAGGCGGGGTACACCCTGGACTGGTCGCCAGTCAATCGCAGGGCAGAATATATATAGTATAATATATATATAGATATATATATATATATGGATATATTTAATATCTCTAATTTCTAAAAATATTTTCTATACATTTTATAACGTTTCCACAAAGTCTCTATAAATAAGGAGTCCTACTACATGGAAATGTACGTATCATGATGGCGTCTGGGACCAATTAAGCGCAATAAATGAGGCGTTACAGTCTACGTAAAAGTTGGATAAAGTTCTCAGTGGCACTTTTTGGAGACCCTCCCTCTGTCAGAGACAAGTGTAGACAAACTAACAAGTCGGCGTTACAACAACAGACACACAAAACGGCAGGTCACAGTCGGGCTTACGAAAAGCAAAAATGTCAGTAGTAAGGCGAGAGTGATACTTCCTTTCCATTCCCTTCAAAATAGCTGAAAAATACAAAAATGTGGGTAGGGATCTTTTGATTTGTACAAGACGAGAACCAGTGCTGTAAATAACTAAATATACCACCAAATCCATTTTGGCTAGAACTATGTGTACTCCTGCAAACCACATTTCACAAACACCTTAGTAAAAAAACAGGTTTGCGACATGCATCCTGTGCGCCGTTGGTTGCAAACTGTGGTCGGTATGGTATTTTTTTAAAACAACAGGAAAAAGTCAATGAGAGGAAAGTCACTTGAAATGTATAATTTCAGCCTTCAGTAAGAGTGAATCAAAAGAAGACCAAAAATTCCTTTGAAAAAACAATTAAAAACAAACGGTGGACGCTGCGGAAGAGAAACACCCGGCATAACTTGTCTGCATCATAAAGGACGAGCCCACTCCTTTCTCCACATCGTTCTAGAAGGTTTACAATGAAACTCGTGCTGTTTCCTGACTTCACGTCACATCTCTCGATCACTCCTGTTGTCATATCGCCGCGAATGTCTTTTGGTAGCCGTGGAATGCTGTCGGATGTTTGCAAACATTGGAGAATTTATCAGAAGCTCGGTTCAGCCCGGGACAAGCCCACTAGAGCAAAGGTCAAAAGCAACACCAGGGAGAAGCGGTTAGTGGTTTTAGTGGGATGAGGTGGGGGGGGTGGCGATGGTTAGTCTGCAGCATAAACAAGCGGCCGCAGAGAAAAAGGAAAGCACCATTGTCAATGTCACTCTGGCCACATGACGTCCAGCCAAGGAAACGTCCACTAGAATGAACGGCGCAGGGAAAGAAAACAAAAGGAGGGACGGGGGATGCTGTTGTGCAACAACTTCGCATTGATCGGCCGCATTGCATTGTCCCACATGTCTGCAAGCCTCACCCATCTGTCTTGTCTTGCTTCCTCGCTGGCAGTGCTGCCGCCACGCAGCACTAATGAATCCTTGCCGGGTGTTTTTCCGTAGGAGGATGCCGGGCTTTTCATCCAAAGTCTAACAAAATGTCTGCATGGCAGTTACCAGCTTGGAAGCTTAAAATCTTTTTTCTTTTTTTTTTAAAATGAAGTTTGGTTCACGTTCATTTAAAAAACTGGCGTTTTGAGACTGTAAAAAACAAGTCTGAAAAGGGACATTTTTGAAAATGATGTTGTTATTGGGCTGCACGGTGGTCAAGTGGTTAGCACATTGGCCACACAGGCAGGGGATCTGGTAGACCAGGGTTGGAATCTCCGTTGGGCATCTCTGTGTGGAGTTTGCATGTTCTCCCCGTGCGTGTGTGGGTTTCCTCCGGGTACTCCGGTTTCCTCCCACATTCCAAAAACATGCATGTTAGCTTCATTGGCGACTCTAAATTGTCCATTAGAGTGTGAATGTTTGTTTGTCTGCCCTGCGATTGGCTGGCGACCAGTCCGGGGTGTACCCTGCCTCCCGCCCCAAAGCCAGCTGGGATAGGCTCCAGCATACCCGCGACCCTAATGAGGATAAGCGGTATAGAAAATGGATGGATGGATGGAAAAGTGAGGATGTGCATGCGTGACCACGTCCAATTCAAACGGAAAATGTCAACTTTTTGATAACTGGCATCAAAGTGGGGTTTTAAAAAAATGATCATGTCGTCACACTTGTCTAAACATTTTCAGTTAAGGACGTTCACATGCGCAACTACCACAAATTCTGAACCCAAATACACGTACTGTATATAGTCCGATATGCCATTTTGTCTGTAGGGGCTCCACTAGGGGTTCGTGGTGAGCGGATCCATACTGAAATATCGATACTCCAGATACCAGCTGTTCAGGCTCTAGAATTGAATCTCAAATAAAAAAATAATATGGATACTTTTAATAAGCCAGTCATAATTGATAACTGATATCAGATAAGTGATCACAAACAGAGCCGTGTGTGAATTGTCAATAAAGTTTTCATTCTTTTAGTAGTTCTTAATAATGAATACCTTATTTTAATGTTTTTATTGTATTACACATTTTTTTGTTTTTGTCCTGGGCTATGTTGTACCTCTGTAAAACCTTCTGGGTTTTCTGAATTAAATAATTCATGGGCTGCAGCATGTTGGCCTCACAGTCAGGGGATCTAGGTTCGAATCTCCGATAGGCATCTCTGTGTGGAGTTTGCATGTTCTCCCCGTGCGTGTGTGGGTTTTCTCCGGGTACTCCGCTTTCCTCCCACATTCCAAAAACATGCATGTTAGCTTCATTGGTGACTCCAAATTAGCGTGTGAATGTTTGTATGTCTGCCCTGCAATTGACTGGCGACCAGTCCAGGGTGTACCCCGCCTCCCGCCCAAAGTCTGCTGGGATAGGCTCCAGCATACCCGCGACCCTAATGAGGATAAAGTGGTATAGAAAATGAATGAATGAATAAATCATTACAAAATGTAGTTATGAAAGTATTTTTATTTTATTACAATAAAACAATAATGGGTTTATATACTGTATATATATTATAAAAATACTGTGTTTTTACATCATGTATGTATGACAGGAAGGAACGGAACACGTTAAGATGGTAATGGTTTCTAATAAATTCCTTTTGTACAGTAAATGGCAGGAAAAATACAACTTCCGCTGTAGAACTTGCTTTATATTTCCTGAGACAAAAATGACATCAGCAAAATGGCATGACATTTAACTAAAAGCATAAACCACAAGGAGAAAATCAAATAAATGCCACATGAACGTCAGCACCAGGTAATAGTTCTTGCTGGTCATCACATGAAATGCGTGATGCTAATGCTTGGAGGAACGTAAAACAAGATAGTGCTGAGATATGTCAAATTATGTGTGTTAGTTTTGTGTTCCCAGTGGACTGGTCACATGTTTTTTTTAAATTGTTGGTACCAGATGTTCTGGGATTGAGAACTTCCTCCACGTATGTGTTGAATCAGTCCGACCGGTGATGTCTGCTGTAAAATACTTAGAAAAAACCCCAACAAAAAACCATTGCAATGTTGTTGAAGTGGACTTAATGGCGACAGCTGCAGGGTTTGACTGATGGAATGATCATTAGCCACGGTGAGCACTGTCTTTGTTCTCCCTTCAGCGTGCTTGGTATGTAACTGCTGCTGAGCGCAAAACAGCATGCTGGTTGACTTTGAATTGGTTTTGTTTGGATTTTGATGAACACTTTCTCCTTGGAAATAATGGGAATGGGAGTCGCCTTACACAGAGATACCGTCCTCTTCTGTTACAGCACTGATACTACCTTGGAAGGTGGAACATTTCTGGGTCGACATAATACACCGACATTTAAAAAAAGTGGAAAGAAGGACTCGTAATAAAAAAGGGTGACAAAACATTTAGCTTGCACAGTGCATGAGTGGGTAGCATGTTGGCCTCGCAGTCAGGAGATCAGGATTCGAATCTCCGTTGGGCATCTCTGTGTAAAGTTTGCATGTTCTCCCCGTGCGTGGGTCGCGGGTATACTGGAGCTTATCCCAGCTGACTTTGGGCGGGAGGAGGGGTAAACCCTGGACTGGTCGCCAGTCAATTCCCTCTCTAATGGACAATTTAGAGTTGCCAATGAAGCTAACATGCATGTTTTTGGAATGTGGGAAGAAACTGGAGTACCCGGAGAAAACCCACACACGCACGGGGAGAACATGCAAACTCCACAAGGAGATGACCAATGGAGATTCGAACCTAGACCCCCTGACTGTGAGGCCAACATGCTACCCACTCATCCACCGTGCGGCCCAAAAGGTCCAAAATAAACAGTTTTAGGAGCGTCGACCTGCTACATATCAGGATCAGATCTGCAAAGGCTCCTTTTTTTTCTATGGTGGCTCCAGCTGGCCGGCTGGCTCTTCTGATGCCCTCACCAGCCTTTTAAAGTTGCGCATCGGAGTCGGCGAGTGCCGTGCAATTCCCTGCCTGTGTGCTAGGGGCAGTGTTTTCCCATGAGTCAACTTGGCGAGACTCCATTTCACCAAGGCAATCAAATCAAAGCGTGGCACTGGAACTAATCAATGTATTACAACACTTTTATTGCGAATGTGGATCCAAAATCGGTGGAGAAAGCTTCAGAAAAGGCTGAAGAAACACGACTAATTGCCAGGGGGTCAAAAATGTGGCTTGTCACGCCGCCAGGAAGACAGAAAAGGAACAAGCCGATACGCTTAAGGAAACAATATATGTTTAGGGACCAAGTAGGTTTTGTGGCTGCAGGTGCGTTTTAATTTGGCGGAAACCACCAATGGCTCTTTTGATGTGAAATTTCCCTATTTAATACAATACTTTTATGTGGCGGTCGCGTCAGTCGCCCTTGTTTACTACCACCGAGAGCTGGTTGCGGTTGATGGCCCTGTCAGTAGAATATTTGGCATCCATCGCCTTTCCCGGAGCAACCTGGCAGACACGGAGCAAGACGTGGGAGGATGTCAGCGCCAGGGTCTGGTGTGACATACAAAATAGTTGTCGGGCTGTGACATTGGCTTCCAACACAGCAGGGCGGCATTGCCCTGATATTACCGCAGGAGGTGGAAAATTGGCGGGTGGACGTAACCCCCCCCCGCTTTGTGTTAATGCTGTTTACACTGAACAGTAAAGGTGGAAAAAAGCTAAGCTAAGCCAAACGTGTTGTGCTGGCCAGTATTACGTGACTTACTGACCCCCTGCTCTACTCTTCTGTAGCTTGGAGAAAATTGGACAAAATGAGGTGAATTGTTGAGAGTGACCAGGAAGAAGCGACATGAGCGAGGAGGGTCGAAACGGCTGTATGGTATCCGTGTGTGTGGGCCTTAGCTCTGGAGAACGTTTTTTCGCCCGCCGCCCCCCTCTCTCATTTTGATTGTAGCTGAGGAATCAGTGTAAGGACTGCATTCATCCAAGTAATGGTCTAGTCATGTGTGAGAGGGGGCGGGCCCATGGAGAGGCCTGCATGCTTTGGACTGTTTGCTTTTCCAGCTGTTTCCACAACTCGAGGAGAGAGCGTTGTGTGTCTTATGCGGGTGGTTGTTTGCAGGGTTGTGAGCCAGTGCGGGGGTATTGGAGTGAGATGGAGGGGTTCCAAATTCACAGAGAAGCTTGTTGGTGTTGACTTTGAAGCGGGGGGTTTCCTATTCTACCGGAGTTTATTTGCACTGCAGGATGAGAAGGATGTGGTCCCGTGCGCGTGTGCGCATGCTCCTCACATCAACACGCCCATATGCCTGGCCGCCCCCCCCCTCATATAGGCTGATCCGCCTCTCAGACACAAAGCCACAAGGGATGGCCTAGATTCCAACACATGCACACACAGGCAGGCCGCACAGACAAATCACGCAACCTAACACTTGATGACCGTATAGTGTGCATGTTAAAACCATCAGCACCCTTCCATTTAAGTCCATTTTAGAATATGTTCTGTAGATTGTTACGGGTTGCTTAATGTTGCATGTGTCACAAGACTAGCATAAACATGAAACATGCATGTGCCTTTTACACAGAGCCCAGAGCAGGGGGATCTCGCTAGGGTTTTGCGTGATGCATAATATATTTGACGACAGGATAGGAGAAGTGTCCGCGAATCTTCACTCCCATGTCCCAGCTAAGTGGGACTGCCCTGCACACAGGCGTCGTCTCACCTAAACTCCCCAGGTGAGGATGTGTGCATGCACGACTATGTCAAAGTCAAACTTTTGATAAGTGTGTGAAAACAGTCGGGTTTTCACCCATCTATAACCAAAAATATGTCACATTCAAAACAATAATGGTGGAAGTCAAAATAGAATTGTTTTATTATCATCTGTCTAAACAGGAGGGATGCACTCCCAGTTTCCCCTCCCACAAAACAATAACAAACATATTTGCAGTGTGGAACTTAGCTGTCGACACAAAAAAAGCTTAAATATGGCATTTGGAAAACAATCGACGCAGGACGGTGTGATCCGCATTCAGACAGCAGCCATGTGGCTCACACTCTTGGCGTGTGCCAGTCAGAGGGCTAAACTTACAACCCAAAAAAGAACTGAATTCATCGGACAGGATGAGCAGCCTTTCTCAGCAGTGGGAGATACCGAGTCACCGAGTGCCTTCTCGCGTACCTGGAAGTTCCACCACTGTACTCTCACATCCAAAGTCAAATATGTTTTTGTCTAAATTAAGGTGATTTTGGGGTTCCTTTTTTTATACTACAAAAGTGGTACAGCCAGGAATTGTGGTTCCCATGCAAAAAATAATCATCGTGCACTCCCTTTATTAATTAATCACTACTTTTATTAGTGATTACCTATTTTTGGGGTATCTTGATATAATAAATTGAAAATAAATTGAAAAATTAACAATTACATCAAGTGTCAATATTGAAAAAATATATATATAGTGAGAAATACTTGCCTTAAATGACATTATATTATTGCATTCAAATATTATCTTATTAATATTTTAGGAAATAAGACTGTACGGTTAATTTTACATCTGCCTAATTTTAAAAAGAAGTTTTTTGCACCGTCCACATATGTTGTGGGTTTGTCACTGATATCAAATTATTTTAAAAATGCAAGATTATTATTTTGGTGTGAATCACAATATGGGGGGTACTGTGGCGCTTTCCAAGTGTCCACGTGAACTCAAGGACAGAATGCACTAAATTCAATGGATTTCTACTTCAAAACATATACAACAAACTTTTTGACTCACGGGCCACATTTGGTCGGTTCCAGACTGAAAGAGACTGTATGCAGCAAGTTCTTCCAGGTGCCATTTTATCCTCCTCTTCCTGTTTCGATTACGCTGATGTAACACATGCACATGCACTTATGTTTGTTGTCAACTAATGATGTTCCTATGTTTTTTTGTTAAAATACATTTTGAAGTGAGTTGCATAGTCCGTTTATAAGCAAATGGCAAAAAAATAAAAATAAAGGTCATTATTTCACTTGCAACACAATCCAGGTTTAAGGCATATGCGGTATATGCCTCGGACACTTATTAAATGCATTTTATGTATAACATCATCGGTACTGGGGTGTCACAAAATCTCGCGAGATTAAAACATGACAAGGGTTCCCATTCAGAAAAAAAATGTCTCATGGGAATTAGGCATTCGTTTTGTTGGTTTGCAACCAAGATTTTGCTCGTTTACTGGTGTGTTTGGGGTAATTGTCTTGTTGAAACAGCCATTTCAAGGGCATGTCCTCTTCAGCCTAAGGCAACATGACCTCTTCAAGTATTTAGACATATGCAAACTGATCCATGATCCCTGCTATGGGATAAATAGGCCCAACACCATAGTAGGAGAAACATGCCCATAGCATGATGCTTCACTGTCTTCACTGTGTACTGTGGCTTGAATTCAGAGTTTGGGGGTCGTCTCACAAACTGTCTGCGGCCCTTGGACCCAAAAAGAAAAATGTTACTCTCCTCAGTCCACAAAATGTTCCTCCATTTCTCTTTAGGCCAGTTGATGTGTTCTTTGGCAAATTGTAACCTCTTCTGCACATGCCTTTTTTTTAACAGAGGGGCTTTGTGAGGGATTCTTGTAAATGGATTAACTTCACACTGATGTCTTCTAACTGTCACAGTACTTACAGGTAACTCCAGACTGTCTTTGATCATCCTGGAACTGATCATTGGCTAACCCTTTGCCATTATGATAGTTCTCTTCCGTTTTTTGCCACGTATCTCTGGTTTTGCTCTACATTTTCAGGCATTGGAGATCATTGGAGATAAACAACCAAACATTTTTTGCACCTCATGATGGGTTTTCCCCTCTTTAATCAACTTTTTAATCCAAGTACACTGTCCTTCTGTCTTGAACGCCCCATTTTGCTCAGGCTTTCGCCGAGAAATGCATGTTCAACAAGTGCTGGTTTCATTATAGGGGACACCTGATTCACACCTGTTTTTTCACAAAATCGATCACTGATCACTGTTATTTTTTTAAACACTCCTTTCAACTAACTGCCCAATTGCACAGCCTTAAGAGCGTGCATATCATGAATGCTGGGTTTGTTTGTTTTCTGAGAATCTACTGCACGTACTGGTAACTTGTTTGCCATAAAAATATACTAATAACAGTAATGGTTAGTCACATTGGACTGCTGTCGCTGTACTTTGAACACTAGTGCATGCTCACATGTGTGCTGGTGCATGCAAATGTATTACCACATTTTTATACATTATTTCTGACTCAGTGAATGACATGTGTTTTCTGGCGGAAAAAACTTCAGAACACCCAAAAAAAAGTCAAGGTTTGCCTTTTCTACTGTATGCCCGAGCAAGAACTGGTAATAATATACCGTAAAATAAAATACTTGAGGTAGGGCTCTAAAATAAAAAAATAAAAATCCAAAATGTAAAAAAATATATCCCCATTACAAAGTCCCAATAATAAAACATTGGAGGTTTATCAAACAGTATAATGTGGTAGGGCCTTGTGTAGTAACCTAATAACCTAATAATAAATGTGTACAAGTATACATTGTAGATGTATGTTTATTCTGTGTATAGGCTATGGGCTACTATCAGTTACCAGTTGTTGCCAACAGAGAGAGGGGATGCTGCAAATTTCATATATTATGTATAGGTAAATCCTACATAATTTATTTCTGCTATGCTGAGTTTCAAAACACATTTAACATTCAACTCAAATGCACACATATTTTATATGCAATTTAAGTTAATCAAAATGATATCAATATAATGTGCGCATTGCTCTTGTTAGATTATGTGTGTTATTATTATTATTATTATTCATAATATAATGTCTTTTTTGTGTCTCAGATACTCTACCCGGAGCCTCGCTGTTTGTGACGTCACGACACACCCCTATTTGGAAGAGTGGACAGCTGGCGGCACAACCTAGATTGAACAGTCCCTCGACCAATGGGAAAAGCGATAACGCCAGAGTGCCGAGCCGTGATTGGACGCCCCGGGATTATAGATATGTATAGATATGTCTTGTGGCTCAACTGAGGGGAAGGGGTGTTCTACTGGGAGAGAAGCGCTCGTCCATGTACGTTGATACGTGCAAGAAGACTGGATTAATGCTGTTTTTCTTATGGACAAATGTAAGTTACTTTACTCGTTTACGTGTCCTCTGCAGCCGGGTGGTATTTTGACCCTGCGGGTTGACGTATTTCTCCATCTTCTCCCGGTTGTGTTGAGAAGTAGCTTTAGCCAAAGAAAGTACGCTAGCTAGGTCTTATTGTTTTTTTTTTTGTTTTGTTTTTGTTTGGACTGACATAAAGCACGCGAGGCGGTAATTCACGTACACATGTTCCTGAAAAGGTGTCCGTCCGACTGGCCACCGGAGAAGGTTACGTGTGTGTAAAATTGTCGCGTGCCAGCTCCCTTGTTAGTTAGCTAGTTAGTTCGGCTCACACACACACACACACACACACACATGCGCTCACGCGCGCCAAACTCCGTTGAGAAAAAGGCAACTTTTAGTCACCACCGCTTGTTTTCACCCCCAATACCACCACAGTGCGGAATTGATCTCCACGTCTTCTGAACGCCGGAGACGCACTTGTAAATTCGGCTGGCGAGTTTTGGACCGCCACGTTGCGTGATTGTTATTATGTCAAAGGTGAAGTGTTGCGTCATGTGCAGCGCGTTCGCCTTAGATGCACCCAAACCCCCAACATGCGATTCCTTCCGTGGTGGCCTCAGTGGGTTGGTTTGTGTTTTTTTTACCCGACGTGTGTGCATACATGCTGGACAATACTGCCGACCTCCCTTCTTCCTCCTCCCCTGCGATTGACCGTTACTCTGCCTTATTCGCTGCCCCTTTCCCCCCCACCCCTCTTGTTGACAGTTTGCACCGAGAAAAAGTTTTTCACCGGGGAGGATTTCTTAAGCCTGCCTCGGGGAATTTGCCCGCCTCGGCTGCAGCATTTTTGTCCTCCTCCTGCCACTACCGCACAAAGTGAACGTTGATATGCCACATCAGGTAAGACGCAGTTGCATTGAGACGCACACGCACACATACAAATAGCGCATGCGGCTGCTGTGGAGCACGTGGTGTGTACATCGTCACGCAGGACCTCCGCGCTCTCTCCCCGTCTTTGTTGCCCACCCTCTGAAGCTCCTTTTGGGGTACACAGCGAGGGAGAGCACCCGTGTGATATTTCGCATTGCAGATTGCACCCTTTGCAGCTCACACTGGGCCCCGTAGTGGGTTTTTTTTTCTTCTGCTGGGTGTTATTGTTTTTGTATGTATGTGAGATAGCTGCTGCATCCCTCCACATTCCACGTGTGTGTGTGCCTGGTAGAAAATGAAGACCCCCAACAGGAGCATTGGATTAGCGTGCATTTGTGATTTAGACATGTGATGAAAAAGAAGTCCTTGGATAGGAGAGCAAAACAAACATGTTTCCATGGACATGAGGGATTCTCTGTTGGCTTTGGTGTAAAGCTTGTTGTTGTTGTTGTTGTTGTTGTTTTTTACACGTATCTTTCTTATAGAATATACAAAAATGTAGCCTTTATCGGTCCTGCAATGGGAGTGAATTCAAGTTCCTCAACTGCAAAGTAGAAGCATAATAGAAATCCTGAAATATTGATGTACACACACACACACACACACACCTTGCTCTGCAACAGTGTGCATAACTGTGCACAAATAACAAATATTATATATGCAAGTGACTCTGTCACAAAATAAATACAAAATATTAGGGGTGTAGGCAGTACACGTTTGTATTCCAATCCTACACAAGTGCACAAGTGCGGCTAGGTTGACTGAAAGTGTAGTACATTTTGGACTATATATTTATTTGAGAATTGTATTTCTTGAAATATAATAATTAAATATAATCATATATACTGTATAATATTAACAAATCAGCCATATTGGATTGGCTACCTTGCAGTTTGGTGCTGGTCCAAATGAGAGTTGTTTGGCTTTGGCCCAGGTCTGTGTCATTGTAACTTATAATTGTGCTAAGAAATGTTTTTCTTGCACCCAGAAATGCATTCATTTAAAGTAATGAAAGGAGAAATAGTCTGCAGGATCACTTTTCTTTTATTTATGGGCAGTGTGCACTAAACATTATTCATTTCGGAAGTTGTATTTCATTTTATTCATTATAGAATTTACCTGCATTTCTATTTATTAACAGTGTACATTTTAAAATCTTTTATGCCAACATTGCGGTGCCATCACAATCCATATTTTTCTTCTTTTTTAAAAATCCAAGAAAACAACAAAACACATCTGATTGAGATGCAGCTAGTGTGACTTTAGAGGTTCCACCATACAACACGGATGTTTTGCCTCGTACTGTTACAATGCAGTGGGCACTATTGCCATGCCTTATTTGTTACTTTTGCATTGTTGACAATTGAACAGTTTTTTTTTTGGTTTATATTCATCAGATGTTCCACTGAAGTATGAGAAATCTGAAGTTTTGTCACATCAATGTAGTGTCCTACAATGGTTCCTCATCCATACCATTACCCAATGGGAGGATGGAAGAGCATGTGTGTTTTTTTTGCCTTCTAATGAGGTGCTTAGCCATGCATTGTGTTGCTCAGGAGGTTTTTGGACTTAACGGCATTACAGACACGTTTTAAAATGATAACAGATGCATGCGGGGCCTCACAGTGCAGCACGCTGTTTTGATATGTAAGCGAATTCCCAACAGTGTGTCGCACACTTGTGCATCAATACTGGACCTACAGCACATACAAAAACAATGTTTTGCAGCTCGCTGTGTCTCTTGTTCACGCAAAAATGATGTCAGGAAAATACAGATGCGATATGACTTCGCTTGTTGCTTAGCATCATCTCTGACTTGCTACAGATGCAGTGATAGGTGGGTGTGATTGTGTGTGACTGATTTGATGACACCGCCTTTTGTCAAGCCCATGTGACAGGATTCAAAGGTTGTTTGAGAGGTCTATTGTCGTGAATCGGTGATTTATTCAGCTTTAGCTTAGAGGGAGGTGAGGATGTTGTCACTGTTGTCCAGGCAAAAGATTGCATTACACTTGATTTAGGTCCGTCTGTCATATCACCCATCCTTTACAAGCATTGACTCGTGTTTTGTGGTGTAAACGTCTGCTTCCGAAGAGTCTCGCGGTTAGTGGCAATTTTCAATGCTGTTTTAACCGTAAAACATGTCCCTGGATCAGGCGTGCTCACACCTTTTTAGTCTGCAAGTTACTTTGAAGATGTCCCAACGATCTACCTCGTGCAGTCCTACTATAAACACAGAATATATACAGTTTATTTATCCATTCATCCATTTCCTATGCCGCTCATCCTGCAGTATATCCAGTTATATTTGTAAATATGAGTTTTTAAGGACATCTTACTTGAGGGGGCTGCTTCAACCTTAAGCAGGGGATTGGTTCTCAGCAGGGAAGCCCAGACGTCCCTTTCCCCGGCCACTTCGAATAGCTCTTCCCAGCGGATGCCGAGGCGTTCCCAGGCCAGCTGAGAGACATATAGTCAAAGCTCGTGACCATAGGTGAGGGTAGGAATGTAGATCGACCGGTAAATTGAGAGCTTTGCACAAGAATAAATAAAATTAATCACACAATAAATGAAAATGAACTCAATTTTGCCCACCTCAATATGTTGCCATGCGCATTCTACCTGTTTTCCTTGTCTCTCGCCTCTAAACGGCCAGGAAGAGAGTTCACTCTGTGCATTGGTTTCAGCACCTGCACGTCAATTTTGATGTTTTTCTGTATCAGATTTTTCATGTCAGTTGGAACAGCACAATTCAGATTTTTTTTCCAAACGCGACTCAGATCTCATTCATATGTGGATATAAATGGGATATGTATGCGATGCGACTGCAGTTTGAATGCTCAGGTGGCGCAAATCCAACATATACATCACGGAAAGGCGTGTTTTGCCGTGTTTACCGAGACCTTAAAGGCAGGCAGTCATGGAAAGGCGTAGTTTATCATGCAAGACTTGGATAAATGTACTCACCGATGTAGGCAAAAGTTCTTCTCATCCGAAAATGATTTTTATAAGTTCACCCCTCCTCCAACATGCACCTTGGAACAGACGTGGCAACAAGTTGTCCACAAACTTCCATACCAAAATTCTTCCCATCTTTCTCCTAATCTTCTACCCGGAATCATTTGGTTGGGAAAATATGGACTCCCGTTACACAAGATCCTTGAATTTGCCACAAACGCCTTAAGGAGAGCATGCGGATAATGTGCCGATACTGAAATCTCGATATCTCCGATACCAGCTCTCCATGAGCTAAAATCGATTCTGAAATCAAAATAGTGATACTTTAGATACTTCAGGTATATTATTTTGTACTTTGTTTTTTCTGATGTTGTATATTAGCTTGGCTATATTGTAAATCACCCCAATACCTCAATATACTTTCAAATAAATCAGTAAATGTCTTGTGTTCTTGATTTGAAATCATCTCTACACTACGTTTTAAAATATACATATTGGACTCATTAGCTGAATTTGCACATAGTATTGAATTGGTATCTAGCCTGAATTTTGCCCAGTATCAAATCAGAAATTAAATCAATGGTATTGCACAACACTGGAGCGCACACCGCAGCATTCTTGACTTGCTTCTGCGCATGCACAACACTTTCCAGGCGCATTGCGTTCACATTACAAGTCGCATGTGTTTGGTAACATACAAAACCGGATTTTAAACAAAATATCCTACCCTGCAGTGTGAACAATAGCCTTTGTCTCCATGGGTGGAGGCGGGGCTGGAAGCATCCGCACCGAGTGCGGGAGAGTGTGACGTAATATCAAATAAATAAGTTGCAATATATTGCCATATACAGTATAGTTTATTTTTTTTTTCATTTCTTAAAAGTAATGTTATAATCTTGTCTCGTCTTGTAGACACAATCTCAGAGCTGTAAGTTTGATCATTTTATTTTTTTGCACCATGCTAAGATAGCCTGATGTTGCTCTGACTACGTAATGCTAGCACTGCAACTCGCACGGGTATGTTAGTGCATTAAGGTTCGATTTTGGACAACACACCTCTTTGTATGAGACGCATTCATTGACATCCTTTCTCTTGCTGTGAAAACCCCAAACAATGAAAGAGGCAAAAGCTCACAGTAGTAAAACGAAAGCAAACTTTTTTATTTGTTGCTCTTACCCCCGGTTTGTGGAGCAGAACAAAAACCACAGACCGGAAACACTACAGTGGCTATCGACTTTCTCGAAGGTAAAAGAGGAAGTGGTCAGACTGTAAACCAGAGACTGCAACAACTGCGGTTGCAGGGGAACCGCAGCCTTTGCATTCAGATGCGGCTATTTGTAGAGCCGGCACTAAACATCACAAAAACAACACAAGATTGAATTTTTGCTGTGGCCAATTACTGGTCTTCGCGCTACACAACAGCATAAGAATGTATTTATTCAACTTTATTTTGACTCGAATTTCCACTTTGTTCAAGATATCAAGACAACATGCTGCAGCGGGAAGCCTGTTCACATATGTAATTTCTAACACCTTTCACGACACGGCCATGTTGCAAAGTATAAACCGGCACCCAAGGAAGTTGGAAAACACATTATTTTAATACCGCTCTATTGCGTTCACATGTGACTGCTAAATCCGTCATGAACAGGCTCTAATGGGTTCCTCATGGGATGTATTTTGCACGGTCACAATTTAAACGTAGCAGCGTTGCGGCTGATGGGATTAGGTCTGGTTTCAAACACCGCCGCCGCCAGGGGCTTGGAGAGATCAGCTGAAACCGAGTCTCACCTAACCGTTTAAGTGGAGGACTTTTGGAAACTTCAGCTTCAACAAACACAGCGTGGAGGGGAACAATGCTAAAGACTTAGCTTTAGCCTAAGTGCTTCAGCTTGACGCTCCGTTCCCACGAGGCCAAGAATGCCTTCGCCACAAAAACCTCTTTGGCGCGCTCAACAGGACACACACTACTGTCTTTTAAGCACCGCTGCTCTGCTCCGAGGTGCTGAATTTCATGCTCAATATTTTTTTTAATTCCATTTTAATGCCTCCCTTTAGAGACATTTGGTTTGCTGGGAGGAATGGATTCACATATGTGATACAACTATGGCAATACTGAAGTAACAATGTTTTTTTAATCCATTCTGTGCTTTTAATGATCATGCCATGTCCATGCATGGCATTGATTTCACATCATCGCGGATGCAGAGAGGTGCAGTCACTTCCATGTGAATGTTCATCAGGTTCCTTTTTATCTTTCAGAATAA
Organism: Oostethus manadensis; assembly: GCA_024372805.1. Classification (NCBI taxonomy): domain Eukaryota; kingdom Metazoa; phylum Chordata; class Actinopteri; order Syngnathiformes; family Syngnathidae; genus Oostethus; species Oostethus manadensis. The sequence continues at coordinate 298,119 of QODF01000047.1, read as the reverse complement.
CCTTGAACACTTACCCACTATTCGAGCATAGAACAAGAGATTGCCATTGCTGCATTTGCAGAGGAAGAAAATGCGAGGAAAGCAGTTTGGCACTCAAAAAAACAAAAGCCATCATCCATCCATCCATCCATCCATTTTCCTCCGCTTATCCGGGTCCGGGTCGCGGGGGCAGCAGCTTCAGTAGGGAAATCCAGACTTCCCGGTCCCCAGCGACCTCTTCCAGCTCCATCGGGAGGACACCAAGGCGTTCCCAGGCCAGCTGTGAGACATAGTCCCTCCAGCGTGTCCTAGGTCTTCCCGGGGGCCTTCTCCCGACTGGGCATGCCCGAAACACCTCACCAGGGAGGCGCCCGGGAGGCATCCGGACTAGATGCCCGAGCCACCTCAACTGGCTCCTCTCGATGTGAAGGAGCAGCGGCTCTACTCTGAGCTCCTCCCGGATGGCCGAGCTCCTCACCCTAAAAGCCATCATAAAACCTTTAAATTGTATGATCAGAGTTTTTACCTTCGATTTTGACATCCATAACTGTCTTACATGCAAATGTGGTTATAGGACAATTCAGCTGGAACTATTTGCCCTTTTTGAAGTCACCAGACAGACTATTTTAGAAGTAGTTTAAAAACAAGCAGGCATTGTCGGATGGTATGTTTATTCCTCATCAGATCTTTCAGTATGGAACATTTGGTACAGCACAGAGGGGTACCGATTTTTCCACATGGAACACATTGAGCGGGAGGGACAGAAAGTAAAACAAGATTTTTTATTTTTATTATTCTTATTTTTTTAGAATTGTTCGATTTATCGATTATCGTGACAGGCCTGGTTAGCCATATTAGCTCCTTTGTTTAGCAGCCAGATGGCATTTGCTAAATAAACAAAGCTGCCATTCCAACGAGAACGATGTCATAACATTGGAAAACTCGCAATGACTAATGCAACAGTAGATCATAGAAACATTACGGATTGCAGCACATGAACGTTCATGAGTGTGTTATTCGGCGTTTGAAGGACTTTTTGGGTATATTAGAATCTTTTGAACTTTTTAGTCCACTCATAATGGAAGCTACGTTTGACTCTTTGTGCTGTTGTGAAGATAGGCTTGAAGTCATTAACTGGGCGAGCTACAGTGTGACCTATTTCCATACCCATACTAAATTAAAAACTAAAAAAATATACTAAATTCAGTTGCCACAATGACAGGCTCTTTCACAAGTTCATTATTATTGATTTGTAGTTCTAGTTCTTTGCCTTTTATTCTGTTCCATCCATCCCTCTTTTATGGCACTTAGCCTCATTAGGGTCGCGGGCATGCTGGAGCCTATCCCAGCTGACTTTGGGCGAGAGTCTGGTTGCCAGTCAATCGCAGGGCAGACAACCAACCATTCACACTCACATTCGTACCTTTGGACAATTTAGAGTCAGCAATTAACCTAACAAGCATGTTTTTTAGGTGGAGAAAACCCACGCATGCATGGGGAGAACATGCAAACTCCACACAGAGATGCCAAGCGGGGAGTGGAACCTTGTTCTGTCGTTTTACCAGTCCAATTTACGAATGCGATGTAGCGATAGTCGAGCCATGAATGAATCGTTCGGAACCCGCAACTTCTTTACTGGAACTGGGACTCACGGTGACTCGTCTGTGAGTTTGTTCACTGACTCACTCCTGCTCAGGTAGCATAGAATGAATTGTGCAACAGTTACACAAACTGCATTTATATAAATGTATTAGCCCGGTGGAAAAAGTGACAGATCTGTTTTTGCCTCAGATCAACTCTCCTTTTTCCTTCCTGCCGGAGCTGAATCACCGGTGCATGGCGAAGACTCAACGACTCCTCCACCAAGACCTGATGTCGCCGAAGACTTGAGTTACAGTGATTTACACTAAGTAGATGTGAGTCATGGTATCCTTCAAAGAACTTTTCAGATATAGCTGCTACTTGTTACCCGGTTCTTCCTCAGGGAGCGGAGTCACCATTTTTCATGCAGGAGGTGCGCCTCGCAAGAGTGGCAGAGAATTGTCCAGTTTGTCATTCAGAAGTGCACAAGTTCTGCACTATGGCGGTCTCCAGCAATGAGATTAAACCGGAAGATACGCCGGCATGGTTTAAATTGAAGTGTGGACTCATTTTACTTTGTGTAGTGTGGCTGGGAGAAAGCTGGAGGATAAGGACGGCATGCAAGAAGAAAACACACGCAGCGGCGCTACCTCGCTCGTCACCACACTCGCAAAGAACACCGTGCCTGGTTGCAGAAATGTTGATTTTTCTATTCAAAGCCTAAGTGTTATTCAGCCACATGTATCACATTAATAGTGCAACCCAATCCCATTAATAGACTAATCACATTGATAGGTTTGAAATGAATGAGTTTAAAATAGAATCAGTGTTTGTCAGACACCTAAAATAAATTGCAGTTATGTTGTCATTGTTTTTGCAGTATTGCTGTTAATACTCTGATTTAAACTATTCAGAAAATATAAACTATGACATTAATGTTTCCGGGTTTGCATTATTGCCTACTATTGCAATATTGGTGTATTATTTTAATTGTTAGCCATGTATCGTGAATTGTATCATGAGGTACCCCGAGATACCCAGCTCTAATTCTTTTTCATGACTGTGTGTAATTTTATCTTTTGTATTCATACATTTGCATGAAGCAGGATTTGTTGCGTGAAGCAGCATTGCTGAAGTCAACAAACCATCGCTGTAATATGATGCCTCATGTAGTTATTACAAGGGTTGTCAAATGATTACAATTTAAATTTTATCATTTTTATATTAATCATGATTCATTACCATCAGCAACTGTGTCTGGAAAAATGCCCATTTTTACTTGAATTAACAGAACAATAAGTGACAGTACTGTATTTGTATGTATGAACAGCTCTAAATGAACTGAATATGTAAATTAAGCTAAAAGAGACTACACAAGTTTAAAAATCTAGACATCAAATTTACTCGTTTTCAGTGTATTTTCCAGCATTTTTAGACGTACGTAAATAAATTGGTAACCGCCATTAACGTGCTATTTTTGACAGTCCTAGTTAATACTTTACACCACTAGATGGCGGCCATCTGTAACTTCAATTTGAGTAATAAGTGTGGCCGTGCTCCTATGCAAAGTTTAGGAGCTTATAGACTTTGAACCCTGCATCGCCATAACAGTCCACACGTAACATACCTGAGTCGATGCTTTGCTGGACTGTGTTTGGGGTGGCAGGTGGCAGATAGATATGACCTGAGAATGCAATGACCTGGATAATTGGGAATATACACAGGCATCGATAGTTTATATCTTTCTAATAATAGCAGTGGAGGCAGCAGTGGTGTAGATCCCGCTGTAAATGATGATGATAGCTGGGTTTTCTTGAGAGATGAGAAAGAGTATCACAAGCAGCAGTGGATGTACACCAGCTGGTGGTTGGAACCCAGCTCGGTGTACTTGTTGCCCAGTTACTGGTGGCTGTGTCTCACTATATTGATTAACACAGGTGTTAAAATAGCTGGCTATTTTTCGGGCTGCTTATTGGTTAAATTGCACATGGCGTGTTTTTTGCAAATGTGCATATTTGAAAATATCCGTGTTTGTGTGGACGTAGCCTTTGTCTCGGCAGGCTCAGCGTAAGGACGCTTTTGCTGATCAGTAAATCCTTCTTCCTGCACAAACACACACCCCGTTCTTGCTTCATCCTTCATTTTCTCTTTCCTGAAGCCGATGTAGCACAGAACAAGACAGCGAGAGACAAGCGCACTGGGGGGGGGGATTGGTTCTAATGCAACAGGCCCCCCACATGAATCTCCTCCCATAACGTCCTAGGGCAGTTAGCCACCCACCAGGGATGTTGATGACTGCCCTTTCATCTGTGTGCACAAACAGCTGACTACAACTACTGTATATTTTAAGGAATAGCGGTTGCCAACCTTTGAGCCCATGGACTGGCTTTTGCAGTGTTCATTGAGTTTGTCTCTTCACGTGTGCACTGGCCAACTTTGACCCTGATGTGACGTCAGAGTTAAATAAATTGAATTGTATTTTATATTTCATTCATTCATTTTCTATGCCACTTATCCTGATTAGGGTCGCGGGTTGTATTTTGTATTTGTATTATTAAAGTAAGTAAAACCTGCAATTTGATGTAGTTATGTACAAAATAACTGATAAGTTAATAACTAAGTGCAACCCATACCTCTGCAAAGATGTTTTGCTTGATGGCGGCCATGCTTTCCTTCACTCTTTCTACAGTTTTACAGGCTTATGCTTGTCCGTCCCCCAAATGTTGTGGTGGTTGGGACCCCTGATATGGAAAATTTCCCTGCCACCCACTGGGATGATCATTCAGTACACCTGCACGCTTGTCAAGCGTTGAGTTTGTAATGCCTTGTTTGAGATTAAGTTATTTGCATCACAATAAACTCCTCACGATAGCTTCTATTACAGCTCAAAGTGCAAGGACCACAATAAAACAAAAGAGCAACAGATTAAATTGAGGGCGGCTGCACTTCACTGTTGTTAAAGGTCATCCAACTCCAGCTTTCAAGTCAACATTTGTGGATTACTACAACCTGGGCTGGAGGTAGTAAAAATGCCCCTTTTTCTCTGTAGTTGATAAAACTGAAACACTAGGTTGGTTAATCTTATGATTGACAAAAGCAGTGTTCTTGATTTTTGGACACTACAGTCTGCCGTGACAGCACCCGTGTTACTTGTCACAACACACGTCACCTGCCGTGGAATTAACACATACTGTTGTGAAGCTAATGGATACAGCATCTGCAATTGGCTTCTCAACGTGGCTGTAAACAACATTCTACAACATCAGAGAAATACTTGCAATTGGGCATGGCGAAGCGTGGCTTGAGGGACACCACAAGTTTGGGGACTCCCCCGACTTTCATGATAGAAAAGGGCTGATTATTCTGTGCGCTCCAAGATTTTCCCAATGATAGGTACTGCCCTGGGAATTGGCTTCAGGCATGGTTTGATGAGGTCATTATTTGTGTGCCGGAGTATAAGAGAGCCCAAAGGCCTACAGTACAGTATAAGCAGCATTTTTTACAATTGGTTTTCATTATGGGGAAAAAACCTGAAAATAATATCTACCGATACTACAGTTCATTTTTATGTCAATATCGGGCCCTTCTTCTTCTGTTCTTTTCGGCTTGCCCTTTCGGCTTATCCCATCAGGGGTCGCCACAGCGAATCATTTTGTTTTGTTTGATTCTCATGTTTTGATAAGTTTGGGTGCGACCGGGATGGACAGGATCAGGACAATATCATACGTAAGATTACTATCCCTAATTGAATGGAGGCTCACACACAGGTCAATGCATTCTCCAAAATACCCACTGTAACTTGTGTTTAGCCAAATCACCACCAAATTTGCTACACACCTTTTAGGGGACTGACAAGCACGGTTGAAAAAGGCGGCTCCCATCTAGCACGTTTTTGAAGGGGCACAGGCGAGATTTTGCAACTAATTGGCCATGCGTCGTTAGTTTGAAATCTGTTTTACATACACAGTATGCTAGCATGTCTTAGACACCATCATGTGTTGGTGGGCACCCGTTGACACAACCACCGCCAGCTGTGTCCTTGGTTGTTGGACGCTATCTGTTTAACAATTGCTTCTTTGCACATGTGGTGATTTGATCACGTTTGTCCTTGGATTGTCCGAGGTAGCGGTAGTATTTCAAAAAGTTTGTGTGTGTGTGTGTGTGTGTGTGTGTGTCTTTCTGGATCTTATATGTGAGAGCCAGAATGTGAGTGAGAGAGATACGGACAAGAACGCCTTCTTTTATGGGCCTAAACAATAACACATTTTGAAAGCCACGGTGTTTCTTCTTCCCACTTGGATGTTATCGCGTTGTCTTACACTCTTCTGCAGTATGTCTCTGTGACCTTATAAAGTGGCGCACTCCGGTGTTGGTCTCTTCAAAATAAAACGTGGACTATTAACATCATAGGGGAAACAGTGGAGTTAGTGCTTGCTTGGGTCTGTTTGTTTTATGGATGCCCTAATTTTAATCTTTGTTCACTTTGTGCACCATCGTTGTAAAAAGTCTATCGTGGTCCAGCCGTGCTTCGTTAGCACAATCCGGTGAAAGGCTGCACCTTTCTGGCATTCAGTAATAGAGATTAGTGTTTGTGCCTGCTGCAATAGTGTATTGGAAAGGTGTTGTCTAAAATCTGGTCCTGATGCTGGAATTTAGACCGCTTAATTGTGCTTTTAGGAATAGGTATGGTTTAGTTTAATTCCAGCCTGAAGTACAATTTGCACAGCAGTACGGCACATGTTGACTGTACACTTGCCTCAAGTGTTAGTAGTAAAGCCCCATGAATCTGTTCCAAAAGGTCTGACTCCAACTGGAGCGTAGTCCAACCGAATCGATCGTTGCCAAAAGTAATAATGTCAGTCCAGTTCATGTGTTCCAGAAAGCAAAACATGTTAACACAAAACTAGAATTTTATGTGCAGAAAACACTTCAAAATCCATATAAATGACAAATGAAAGTGATACGATCTGTTTTCTTTTTTTTTTTTATTCGTTTTTTTACCTTTTACCTCACTCTTTTTGTGTCAGTGAATGAGTAAATCATGGGACAATTTTGCCCAGTACTTCAGAACCGCATGTGGCTTGGCCAACTTGTCTAATGTAGGGGCTGTCCCGATAGAACTTTTTCACTTCCGATATGATATCGATATTGTAGAATTGAATATCAGTCGATACAGATATTGATATACGCTTTTAATATCAATTTAGTAGTTTGTAACTTGGGAATGTTGGAAAAGCACAAATCATTCGGGCCCTATGAAATCAGTTTTTCCGAAATTTTGCTTTTTCCGTTTTCTTTTTTTTTTTTTATTAAGTGTTTTACATTTACGCTTATTTTTACCAGCATAGAGCGTGTGCTGTTTAGGTTAGTGAATAACATGTTTGTTAAATAAATGCAAAAATCATTGTTATACCTCAGTAGACAATTTTTCCCAGTAATTGAGAAATGGATGGAGCCTGGCTGACTTTTTCAAAGGGATGCACACATTGCTACAAAATCTTCAACAAACTAGAATGTCATAAACAAAAGCTGGTAGCTAGAAAAAAATCGATCTACTTTTCCTGGCATCGTTGGAGAGATTCCTGGTATTTGGGGAAAGTGAAAGCACGTAGAAGGATGTTTGTGTTCTAACAGCAGCGGGTGCTCCTGAGACGCCCGCCCCACCCCCGAAGCAGTCACAAGCCGTCAGTGTACTCTTAGCGCAGTGAAGCTCCACGCATCCATGAATCACGCGAGGTGCGACGCCACCAGAGTGGCCTCTTTTATTTATTATTTTTATTTTTTTATTAACAGAGGGGTATCTAAAATGTAAATGTTTCTTCATCTTCGTTAAATTACCGCTCGTTACACCCCAGCCTCATTTGGACTCAGTCACTTACCTGTCAATGTGTCAGAATGTGTGATGCGTGTTGTCTGATTGGATGTAACTATTAGGGAGGCGCTGCCACGATAAAACATTAACCTTTTTTTTATTTTTATGACGTGATCAAGTTTATTTGTAGTTCCGAACGTAATTAAGGTGTTTACTCACTTTTTTGTCTCTCCCACAATGGTCTGCCTTTTTTTCTACCGTGTGTGTGTTACATCATGTGCAAAAAAATATGCAAATTAGCCAATGACATCATCTGGCAACTACCAGGACATCCAATAAGTACTTTTCTTACTGATGAGTTGGTGGTCAGTTATTTATGGGCAATTAGATGCGTTTAAGTCCTGCCCTTGACAGCGTGATTGATGGCGGCGTGATGCTCAGTATCCTGTGAAACTATATTTTCCAGCACCTAATTTTCGATTTACTGGTATTGTCAGCAGTTCTTCCCGAAAGCTAATGCCAGGTCACATCTTGCGTAATGGTGTCCTGCTCCATTTTCACTTCTGATACGATACCAATATTGCAGCCTTGAATAATTGGACGTTACCAATATTTATATGTCAACGTAAATCATACCTACTTGAATGCAACGATCAGACTTACAGCTCCTAGCTGACTGACGGATGGTTGGCAGAGCTCCAGGTTTCATTTTAAGATGTGTAGCAAAGCCTTTTTTTTTTTTTTTACCGTCGTGTACTCAGGGCAGGCTTACTTCATGCTTGAGGGTAAATAAGGATGTAAAAATCATAGCACAGGGGCGCATGTTTTGACAAACTGAGTCCGTACCTTTTTTGATAGCTTGGCATGCAGAGCGGCAGAAATCCCAGTTTAAATACCTCCATCCAGTTTTTTTGATTGACAGATTGAAAGCATAATTGACTTTCTTGTGTTGGTTGACATGTGGACATGAGGCGTGTTTGTTTGTGTGTGATTTTCCTGATCAGTCAAAAATAACTGACAAGAAAAATGTTGTCACCTTCACAAACATGGTTGTGTTTGTGCTAGTCCGGGTTTATTACGCTTCCTCCGTATGCCAGTAAGATCATGTAAAAACGGCAAGATTTTTGACTGAACTCAGCTGTGGGTGTAGTTTATGAGCCCTGGATGAGACTATTAAATTTTGAGGCACAGTGAAAATAAAATACATGTTGTTTTTTTACATCAGCTACTGCCAAACATCCCCCCCACCCCTCTACAGGGGCCAGCAATAAAAGTTGTCACAGAACATCCAGTCATTTAAACAAACCCCCCCCCCCCATAAAAAAAAAAAAAACCTGGATTAGTACATTCAATCAACCATTTGGATCATTTATTTTTGTTCAAAAAGCCAAAGAAAGACCACAAGTTGATTTAAAATATTTTACACCAAAACAAGTTGGCATGATCAATGTGACACCATTGTTGTGTATAAAAGGAAAATCAGAACCAAGCGTGACAATTGGTAATTCATGGGTATGCTTGACTATCAGTTTTTAGCGGGACTATTCCGTTGACAGGCATCGAGCGTTTTTACCAGTTCAGACGTGAATGGCAACGTCTTCAATGTCATGGTGGGAAGTTCTGGGTGGGTAGTTTTTTCTTTTTAATCCAAAAAGATGAAACGACCAACTTTTCCCTGCAGACAACAAATACACAAGTGGTTTGGCCTGTTAGCCTTTAAGTTACACGCGTGAGTGACATGATTGCACGCGCCCAACTAGTAAAATAAATCTCTTTGAGAAAATAACCACCTGTCAGTGTCAAGTCTTGCGTGTTTTTCATTTAACATTGAAAATTGACTGCACAATTTAGCCTCGGTTTGCGCTAATTGTCTTGTTTGCGTACAGTATGGTGCACATCTTGTCCTTGCGTGAGTCCAACTGTGTTCTCAACGTTTCTTTCACAAAACCCTTTACAGTATTGAAGACGCAACTGTTCCCAAACATGTGGCAGGGTGTCCAACCACCACCTTCCTGTTTTGACATGAGTTATTTCTTGAATTCACAATTCAATGTACTTTATTAATGAGCATTTCAAATTGTCTTCTGCATGTTAAACTACAATTGTAAAACTCTAACAACATTCTTCTTATGCAAAATGTTTTTTATTTTTAGAGTTGGACCTTCTGGAACAAATTAATGATGCAAAGCAAAAGTTGTTTTTGTTTAGATTATTGCCACTGAAAGGCCTGGTGTTTGGGGATCCCTGATAAAATAGTCTGGCTTTTTTTGCACTACTACATAACAATCATGGTTAATTTGTTCCAGACCTGACAGCCATAAATGAATTTCTGCAAAGCAGATTTCGATATTAATAAATAGAATGTTTTAGCGTCGAAAACCTGTTTATGACATTCCAAATTGTGGTTTTTACCATTATTAAAGCCCTCTAGACATGAAATAACACCCCTATGCTCACTCATAGTACCCAATATAGTAGGTGTGATAGAAAATAATCTTAGATATACATCCCACACTTAAGCAACAACAGCGTACTTTTTGGTGGCTATTGTCTCATCAGTGTAACGTTAGAGGCCGAGAGACCATTGTAGAACGGTACTCGACTGCCGCTGTTTATGGTTCAGGAAAGACTCACTTTGTATCACCACTCACTCAGAGCTTTCATCCATCCAATTTCTATGCTGCTTATCCTCATTAGCGGGGGTATGCTGGAGCCTATCCCAGAGGCGGGGTGCACCCTGGACTGGTCGCCAGTCAATTCAAACAACCAGTCACACTACCTACCTGCCTGTGGACAATTTTGAGCCGCCAATTAACCTAACATGCATGTTTTTGGAATGTGGGAGGAAAGCGGAGTACCCGGAGAAAACCCACACACGCACGGGGAGAACATGCAAACTCCACACAGAGAATCCTTGACTGTGTGGCCAACATGCTAACCACTCGACCACCGTGCGGCTCACTCAGAACTCCAATCGCTTTATTAGGGCCCTATGAAATCCTTTTAACTTTTTTCCCCAAATTCCGTTTTTTTCCGCTTAAATTGTTTAGAATTCTGTTTTTTTACATTTTACACTTATTTTTAGCAGCATAATGGCTGTGATTTTTGGGTCAGTGAATAAAGGTCAGTTAATAGTATGCAATCCCTCCATGGGCAATTTAGCCCAGTAATTGAGAAATGGATGTCGCCTGGCTAACTTTTCTAATGGGATGTCAGCCTCTGCACACATTGCTACAAAATCTTCAACAAACTTAAGTCCGTAATTGTGATTAGGAAGATATTTTGACGGCCAGCTCATTTTGTTTGCAGTTACACACATGTCAAATCACGCTCTTATTTTGATGGCGGAAGGATGTTCTGTGTGTGAGTTTTTTTTCTTCTTCCCCAGCTAACAAGCCAGGTGCAAAAATAAAGCTGCTTCTTATCTTTTTTCACCCAGAACCTGGGCCCAGTCATTGGGCATTGTAAAACGAGTCGCGCACACAACCGCAGCGGCTTGCCTTCACGGAGTGTGAACGGAAGGAAGCTGGCGGAAGCGAAGCTAAGAGGAGGTTCTGCCATCTATCGCCGGCGTTTATTGTCATTTCAGCGTTGGAGCGGTTTAGTGTGATGAGATTCCGCCACAGCTTAGCTGATGTCACGCACCTCATTTCCCAGGGCCTGCTTCCGGTCGCAGGCATTTGCATTGCACGTCATGTCACGTCTTTTGAATGCCTTATATTTGTGTTTTTGTCCATTTAGCGTCTGTATGCCTGCAAATACTTCATGAATGCCACACATATAGAGTATATACAAACCGAGCATATTCAACCATGAAACAGCAATCCTTTTTGCAATAGAACGAGGGCGCCATGTTCAAACCGCAGTGTATCGAGGAACGACTGTACATCCTTAAAAACAGAGTGCTCCGGATTTAGGGGGTCTTTAAAAACAGAACCCCTGACATCAATTTTAAGACCTGTTGGAGAATCTGCAGTAGTTTACATTTTGCACTGTTGGAGCTTGAGGAGGTCTCGCTACCATTTTTGAAGCTCCACTTAGCACCTCCTCCAGATCCAACAGTGCTCGCAATTTTTCAAATGGTCTTAAAATTCGGGTGAGTGTACAGGAGGTTTTTCCCTCGCGTTTTGCAGTGGGTCCTTGAAAATAGCAGCGCAATCCTGGAACGGTGGTTGTTCTGACACAGATCAACCACCGTTTGAAAGTTTAAAGCTAGGGTTATTGCCAACATACTTCATTATTTTTGAGGAACGATGCACGGCAATTTGTACTTGAAAGCTGACTCTTTCCGAAGGTCTTTTATTCCCACAGTGTCACGTTTTTCTTCTTCGACCTTGGAGCTTGAAGCTTTGAATGGTGTTGGTATTGGTTACATATTGTAATTCCATGAATGCCTTGAATCACAGCTCCATTTTCCCAAACACAATTTCCCCCCACTACTACATTTTTATTCCTTGTTTTTTTTTTCTATTGAGGAAACTTGGAACCAAATCTGTTTGTGCGCTGATGGACTGTCTTGCTGTCTACTTATTCTGCTTGGGCCCTCAGTTATAGGCCTTGTGGTCACTTCATGTTACGACGCATTGTTCGTGTTGTCATAGTAATGGGAGGGAGTCATAGGGTTAGACTTAGCTATTGACGATGTACTAAAAAGGCATCTGTGTAAACTACCAAGCGAGCGCGTAACATGTTGTCTTTCCAGAGGCTGCCTACAGCGTTTATAGTTGCCGTGTGCGCGGGTGTTTGAGCAAATGTGTGTGTGTGTGTGAAAGCAAGAATGCGGTTTTAGAGTTAGTTTTAGACTTGTTAGTTTACACAGAAAGGGAACAACTTGCAGCGTCTTCTACCAGTTACAGCAAGTACTTTACACTCCCTCCTGGTGTCGATTTGCTTGTGTTTGCACTTTGTAATTCTGCGCGTGTATACCGATTTGGGGGAATTCATTCATGCGGCTGGAAACATGCACAGTGGATTTGAAGACGTGAACACCTCCTCCTTTAAAAGGTGCCCTCTTATGCAAAATAGATATTTTAATGATGGTCTAACCGTAATATGTGTCCCCAAAGGCTTTTTATTAGTGTCAAACAAGGGAAAAATTGGTCATCTCACTCATTCGAGGCACTCAAACTTCTTCTGTGTCTGCATGATGTCGTGAAGGAAAACCTCCTTCCTCATGACACTGCCCCTGATGCACCCCTAGGTAGATGAACCCTATGGGAGACATCTGTGTTAAAAAAGAAAAAAAAGAAAAATGGCTTTGCTATGCATCTTAAAGACACCAGAGTCGTTTTGCATTGTTGTGAAAACCTGTTGTGGAGAGTTTACTGTTAGCAGTGGAGCTCCCGTAGCTATATAATGTTACATTGTTGTATGCGATGCATGCCATCTGATGTGTTGGGCAAATACATATACAGTGTACTGTATATGCAAAAGGTGGATAAAGTCCACAGGGGCACTCGGCGGAGACACGCTCTCTGTCAGAGGCAGGCACGGACAAACACACCTCACTAGCATTAAAGCTGCAGACGCGCAAAGTGGCATGTTTCCAGTAGGGCTTGCAAAAAGGCACCTTTAAAGTGTCAAAATCCCAGCATCAATGCTCGATTTTGATCCACGTGCTTTAAATACACTACTGTGGGACCTCTGGGACTAAAATTGTTGAAAAATACTATAATGTGGAACCTTTTAAAATGTAGGCTGTAGATGATTTAGATTGGGTTCACACTTGCCAGGTTTGGTTTGGTTTAAAGCAGTTCTGGAGTCACTGGTCAAGTGTCAAGCCCATCATCCGGACCCTGGATTTTTGGAGAAGCAGAAAGAGTGGGCAAATAAATGTACAATGTACACTTTACCCCGCGTGTTTATGGCAGAAGCTGTCATTTAGAATCCGATTCTGTTTTCCTATGTGGTGATCCAAACCACTTGTTTAGAAAAAGAAAGCAATGTCTCTCATGTTTACCAGATGTGGCTGTGATGGCTTCAACAGAGCGTTTAAAAATTATATTTCCATAGTTGGAATATTCCATGGTGAAAGTTATGCCTGGTAATGTTGGTATGTGCTTCCTTTTTGTTTTTTTGGCCAAAATGTTGTTTTGTTTTTCTTTTTAATTCCTTGGTTTTTGTTTGAGCCACACAAAGAGATAATAGTACTGGAAAGTGTTCATGGATTGTGTGACATCTTCTTTCAAGACTATGCAGGATCTTTTCAGGGAAAAAGAAATAATTTGAAGACTCAACATAGTTCCGTCCTGATCTGAATTATTCAGTTATTCTTCTTGACCTTCTGTCTGTCCCAGTATCATTCGGATTTTATTCATGTTGTTTATCATTGGTAATTGATGCTGCCATTTCTGACGTGTTCCTGAATCTTCTGTGGATTAATGCAAATCTGAGACCACATCACTGTCATCATAATTGATGGTTCCAACATGGTCGTGGATCTGTGGGAACTAGCTAGCTATGGGAAGTTCAACAGCCCCAGGGACCTTCTCCAATAATGGAAACAGGAATTCAGAACATTCAAAGAGCGGTTCTTCCATTATGTTAATCATATGTAACCAAGCCACACAGCTAGTTCTGTCCATTTTTGAAGATTTTGCAGATTTCTATTAGAAATGTTTTTGTTTTTTTCTTCCATGGAGAACTTGTCTTTACATTTTTTTTAATGGACAACACAAATTTCCCTGCAGAAGATTGGGATGGATGAAGGCCATGGCGCCGATGAGCACAAAGTAGGGATTATTAAACCGGCCGAGTCTGTAGTCTTGTGGTGAGCAGCACTTCTCTGCAGGGGTCTCTTAATTACACACACACACACACACACACACACATGCTAAACATCATGACAAGCAGCACACTATTCAAAATGACTAAAACCATACAACCTCTGAGGCCTGTCCACCAATTTCTTCATATTTCAAAACAATGTTTTTTCCTATCGTAAATGTAGTACCTTGAATTGAACACTTGCCATTATAAAACTCATTTTTCAATATTCTTACCTCCTACGTGCATAAAAGGAAGTTCATTACGATTATTCATACGACAAACAATCTGTGGGGCCTTTCTACTTAGCCATATTCTATTTGTTCAGTCAGAACCTGCAGGTCGTCATCAGGCATTGCAAAACGCTCCTTGCACTAAAGCAATGAACAAGAGCGTGAATGGAAGGAAGAGAGGCGAGGCAAAGCGAAGAGGAGGTTCCGCCAACTTTCGCCGGCGTTTGTGGTCAGTTCAACATTAGAGCGGGAGGTTTGGTGTTTGTAATGAGATTTCGCCACACTTAAGTCGTCCGCCGGGTGTTTCATTTCCACACACGGACGTTCCTTCTCACGATGACAGCATTTCGTTCACGTAAAGTAAATTCCGTTTTTATCGGCCAATTCTGCGATTCCGCCCGCGATTCTGTTAACGCGGAAATCATAGTGCCGTACTATTTGTATTGTTTGTGTTTGTCAAAACTGCCCTCCACCTAAAGTGCTATTATGTTGGTAGTACTGGATATTGACCATATTGTACTGAGTAGCCAGGGTAGCGACATGTGTAACCTTTTGGTTGCCTTTTTTTTTTTTTCAAGCTGTTCCTAATCATACATCATAATTTATTATCATAACGATCTTCCACCATCCCAGTTGTCCTTTTGTGGTTACAAAATTAAACACAAATGGCAAAGAAAAAGCAAAACACACTTGTGGGGTTAATCCTTACTCGTCCGAAATTCCTCAATTGGTTATCCCCAATGGTTGAACTGGGTGACTGGATGCTTGAAGACTTGTCACCTTCAATTACGTGTCACTCTTCATATGTATCGAGGCATTTGTTGTGTTGCATGGTTTATGCAAACCCTACAGCTCCCCACTATGAATATTCGTTTGTTGTGCAACTGAGGTGGTCAGATTTATTTATTTTTCGCTTTTGCGTAATTCATGTCTGGGAAGCAGGTGTTGCTGAATGTTTCTCCGTGATAAAAACGCTGTTTTGACACACGTATGTTTGCCCATGTTGCTGTAATCCAATGCTGCCAAGAGACTTATGTTTTTAAAAATAACAATTTCACACTGTAGCACTTTTTCCCGTATTTTAGCATGTTAGCGTTGTGTGTTACTACCAATCCAATTGCCAGTTTTAATAACAGAAGGCTGAGTGCTCTGTGTGCGTGTGTGTGTGTGTGTGTGTGGCAATTTGAAAGTGTTGTTGTGCACAGGATGTGCTCGGGCTAGTAACTATACAAGTGCGAGAGAGACGGAGGGATTGAGCATGATGAGTCATTTTCTCTGTAAGAGACTGTTGTTTTCCACTAATTTACTTTCTCTTATTTATGGGTGCCAGGTAGTGGGTGGGTGGTTTTGTTGTTTTTAACATTTGGTGTAACTCAATGCGGGGAACTGTGAATGAATATAGAACAATAGCAAAGACTAGTCCCTATGACACCCTTTTTTTTTATGTGTACCAAAATGCTTTGTGAAATGACTCGGCAGAAGAATAAATGCATTTTTTGTAATGCAATCATGCATTGACAAGTTTTTTTACAAAGAAAACCCTCACCGGTCCACTTCTAACTTGCAGAACTTTTGCTCGTTCTCTCGTGTAGTCTTTGCTATGCAGGGCCACCTCCTGCCAAATCCCCCCGCATTCCCCACACCACACAATAATATACACACATACATAATGATTACTATAGGCCAATCTAGGGTTTGAGGTGCTCATTTAAAGGTCCCGCAGACACTGCGTTCCAAAGTATTATGCAAATCGGATTTTAGTATCAGAAACATATACTGTATTTGTTTTGTTTTGTTTTTCAATTAAATTCATGGAGGGCTTAGTTAGTCTGCCAGGTGAGCCCAATTTAAAATAAAAGTACCTAAAAATGATGCTTCAAATTATTAGGCACGCCACGCATTTCAAGCACTATGGGAAAGAAAAAAAAATCTCTCTGCTGACAAAAAAAAGTGTCAAATATTGCAATGCCTTGTACGAGGAATGAAAACAATCAGTAATCCACCAAAAAAATAGAGATTAATTTTCAAACAATCTTGTTTACTCATGAGGGTTGTGCGACCTTGGGTGGTCCGGATGGATGACGTCGAGTGTGGCCAGCATATCTCAACAAGGCTGTGATGTCAGCAAGGAAGAGCCTGAGTCGTGTTTTGGATCAGAATCTTTGGAAGAGCGCTGGTACGCCCGTTATTATCATTGAAGTTGTAAAAAATGACCTCAGCAAAATACAGTATCTAGAGTTACGGACCACTTTCTTCCATGGTACAATATGAACAACCGTACCTTCTGTAGCAACATGACCTTCATGCATGCCAATGCACCAACTCTTGGTGCAAAGAATACCTCTCTGTCATTGGCTACTGCCCAACTCGTCCCTGACATCAGAAGAGTACCAGAAGTGCCCACACACCACCCAGCGGACATGCTTGCGAGCGGCTTTGGGAACGTAAACAAAGGCGAGGAAGGAGGTGAGCTCAAGCTAACTCCGCACAGACTCCCCTTACCGAGCATTTCCCTTGCAAACGTGCGGTCTTCAGTGAATATAATGAACGAGTTATGAGTCCACATAACCCACCGTAAGAGACTTGTGGACTGCAACATTGACCGGGACACGATTAAACAGTGGAGCACCTAGAACCCCCGAGACCAACGGACTGTGCAATCTATGTGAACTGCTTTCTGTCCCAATAAATAAAAAACTTTTTTAGATGGAAAAGGTTGCACACTAGAACTGTTTATTTGTAGGGATTATTAGCAATCTTTTTTTTAAAAAATTAAAAAGACAATATTTGACTTTTGGTAGTTTGTTGACTATGGACTAAGACTATGAAAATCTTTAGTCCCAGTGTTTTCCCATAGGAACTTTTGAAGCTGTGGTGGTGGCCTGCATTGGAGTGCCAATTGCTGCCGCTGTGTCGTGCCGCTTCTGCGTCTGCAGTGTTTTTTGATGATGACAAATTACAATGTTTATTATTTATTCATTAACTTCTTTTTTTTCATTCAGCAAAACCTGAACCGAGAACATGGCATGCATTAAGAGGGTGACTTACGTCATTTTATTCTTTGCCCAAGTCAACATTTTGGATTGATTGGCAAACCATGACGACATGATCTTCAATTTAGCCTTGATGGCAAGGTCCCGTACGTTCTTTTTTTGTGTGTGTTTCCCAAAACCTTCAAATTTGACTCAGGCCATTATTTAAAGTGCTGATTTATCAGCCTGACCTTTTATGTGTAGAGTGCCCTGAGATAACTGCTTTTGTTATTTGGTGCTCTACTGTATAAATGAATTGAATTGAATGAAATGTGCTGAAGGTTAAGGAGTGTATCCAGGCTGTCAACGAAACAGCCAGGAATATACAGTGCAAAAACCGAGAGGCATTCTGCAGCAACCTTGTTAGATGGCAACACGATTACGAATGACCACCTGAATCTGGTGTTTTAATTGTAACTCATTACCAAAGTCATCAGTGCCAGGTAATTACACATGCAGACTCGCCAACTTGTACGCATTTTTTTTATACACGGAACACATTTTGACTCTTGAACACGCTTTGGTGCTTTCAGCGTCTTTGTCATATGACAGTGAGGAATAACAACACCTTCACTCTCTGCACGTAGCGTGACCTGTGCCTTAACGTTGATTGTTACGGCTGCGATTGGTCGACTTGGAGAACCCCCTGCACTCATAGCATCAGGGATGCTGAGGTGGGGAAGTTTTCTTGTAGCCAGAAAGTCCAAATTAAATGAACTGTTGAACGTGCACTTGTGGTGGCGGCATCTCTTGAGGTGTTTAGCCTTGCTCAAGAGTGCATTGGCACCTTTGGAATCTTGTCATTTTTACACCGTAGTCTTCTAATGATCTTTTTTGTGATTGTCTAGCATATATATATAAAGGTTTTGGTGCTTCAAGAAGGAATAAAAAAAGCAGCACGTGTGAGTGTTTGGATGGGTGGGAGGACGGTGTTATAGCTACACTCGCATGCATACAGTCCAGACGTTTTAAGGAGCCGCTGTATCACGTGACTTGTATATCCCTGGATTGGATTTATGGTTCATCTTTATAATAGCTCAACAAAAGTGCAGGCAGATGCATACATAACCTTTCCTGTGCCAAATACTACGTAGAGGAAAATGATGAAGTCATGTTTCCATTCAGGATGACCTAAGTATGTATTTACGGCTGACATAAAGGTGCCGTGCCACTTTGGCTCCCAAAGTGGCACCTTTTGAACCAACAACTCAAAATGTCTATTTTGTCGCAATTTGAAGTTAAATAAAAAGAAATGAATGGCTTGAATAATATGACTGGTGTTTATGGCTTTTACTCGTTGCTGTCTCGTATAAACATACACGTGCTACGCACGCACGATACACAAAAGCAGCCGAGACGCATTTGGAGTTACGGCTGCTTTCACACTGCAGGTCAATTCCGATTTGATTTTATATGCGACCTGTATCTGATTTTTTTTTTTTTTCATGTCCGTGTGAACAGCACAGTTCTGATTTTTTTCCCCAGGTCTCATTTGTATGTAGATGCATTGCTTCTTTCAATGATGTAATAGTTGGATATACGCGGCTGGCTCGTTCATACTGCAGTGGCATCGCATGCATGTGGGATTTATATCCACATGTGAATCAGACCTGTGTCGCATTTGAAAAACATCGGAATTGTACTGTAGCCCAGGTAGCGGCTTTCTTTTTGGTCATCTTCCAGAATAACAAATAAGGACACATAAGGGGCGAGGACCAAAAAGAAAGTCCCTACCTGGGCTACAGTACAATTCCGATGTTTTTCAAAGTGGTGCTATGAGCTTTTTGAATGACCTGCATGCGGCGCAGGTGTTTGATAAATAGCCA
Organism: Oostethus manadensis; assembly: GCA_024372805.1. NCBI lineage: Eukaryota > Metazoa > Chordata > Actinopteri > Syngnathiformes > Syngnathidae > Oostethus > Oostethus manadensis. Next base: position 278,891 of record QODF01000047.1, on the reverse strand, counting down.
TATTATTATTCCTCCGCTTTATTGCCCCCAGCAGGCACTGCTTTCTTTTGCTTGTTGGGCTGAGTGGAAGTTTTAATTTCCTCCAGTTTAGCTGACACTGCATCCTCTGTTGGCTATGTGTAAAAATCCACTCCCAAAGCAGCATAAGGCCCCCAATATACAGCCTGTCTTTTTCATTTTGGGGGGGGATTATTCTACTTTGACGCTGTGATAAATGATCTTTCAGTCTAGTCTGGCTTTACCACTGCCAAATATTTACTTCAGTCTCTCGAAAAAGATGATTTTCATCACAAACAACTGAGAAAAGTCAGCATGTGAATTCAATATACTCCATAGCCAGTCTAATCTGCGTTGCAAACCTATACCCCAGTACGTGAAATGTCATCAGATTATGCTTGGTTTGGCAATCTCTTGTAACGTCTTGGCTGCAAATTCTTTCCTCCCCATTTTTTGATTTTTGGTTTGTTACTTATTGTCTAATGTAACAATTCCTTGTCCCTTGTCTTTCATGCACATTTTATGTGCTCTCTAGTTTTGCCTGCTGCTGGATTGGTGTCGTTTGTTCCCACCCAGCTAACCCTGTCGATCAGGTTAAAAATTCACTGTCATTGTTGGCCCTCTGGCCTCATTCCATGTAAACACAAACAAAGCGTCACGCCAGTTTTGCACGCCGCATTTTGCGAGCTTCAGGTAAGATTAGCGGGAAGACAATTTCTATCGTTTACTTCATATAAAATATCAATATATAGTATTCTGTATTAGCATCTGATATATAATTTAATGTTTTTTTTTTTTTTTACTAAGCAAACAGTGGCTTAGTAGGTTCTAAACTATTTGGACATGGTCAATAGCTTCCCATATGGCAATTTTTCTAATACTTTTTAGCCCCTTAACATGGAGGTACACGCCATCAAATTCTTGATTTGGAAAATTCTTGAATGGTAAAGGGTTTGGTGGTTTTTTCAAACCCCTTAAATCTAAACTGAAAATCTGCACTTTAATTTCCTCTGTTGTTAATAAAAAAATCCAGTGTTTTGCCTTTTGTTTAAAGGCAAAATAATAAAACCTCTTGTCAATGTCCTAGTACTTAATAAACTAAACATTCTACTCGTACTTTGTCAAACCATGCAACCCCACTGCCTGTGCTATTATTTTTCTGACAAATACACCATGTAGAGGTGCTATTATTTGACCCCCCACTAAGTTGAAGGTTGACATTGAGAAGAAGATTGAAGTTTCTCACATTGCCCAATGTGCTCTACATAATGCACTTTATTATGGGAATGACTGATCCCGGGTGGGACCAAGCAACTAATTGTCACTGACAGATGAGTTCATTGACCGTTTGTGTAATGATGCTCAAACGTTGAGGATATCTGTATTACGCATGTGCTCGTGTGTCTTCCGATGCGTTTGCACCACGACTCAGCGGGGGCAACCCAAATATTTTGTTTTTTGCTGTTCCTTCTCATGCATTTAACTCTGTCCTTTCAATTCTTTCTGCTTTTTCTTTTCTACCCTAACCTTTCCTTCATTCTCTTTTCCTTGCATTGCTCCATTCACTGTCTTCACAAGCCACTTTTTTTGTACACTCACAACTCCCTCCCCTTCTCCCTGTCGACCTGCCAACAGTCCGACCGGCTGTTCGTTTTCATCCTCTACTTGGAAAACAAGGTCCAAAAGTTCAAAACTTGTGTTGTGGATTGCCAAGGAGAGAGCGGTAGCACAAGGGAGGGAGGCCAAGCTTGGGACAGAACACATTGGAATATTATCACCAACTAGATGGAATTTTAATTGAATTAGACGGAACCCCCTTGTCACTGAAATGAAATATAATTGATTACTCGCTGACCTTTTGCGGTGACTAAATTATTGACCGTGTTCCAATAGGCATCCAATCATTTGACAGTAGGAGGGGGAGTAGAACTGGGTAAAGTAAATTACTTGTGGACTATAAGCCTATACCTTTTTTCACACGCTTTGAATTTTGCAGTTTAAACCCTGAAACAGCTCATTTATGGCTAAAAGAACTGCAGTTCTCATAATGCGGAGTGCAGCTTCAGGAACTAGTGAACTGGAGCCGTGAGGTGAACGCTAATATTACATTCTGAATTCTTACGCAGCGTCCGTGTTTTGATCCGGAAAATCCGTGGTAAGTTTGATCGAATGTAGAACTACTGCAGCTTCTGCTTGGGACTGCTTGAATCGCTGCATGTGTTGAACTCTGGGGAAAATAGTTTCTTGTTTCACTCATTGGAGCTGACAAATGACGCTGGGAGTGTAGGTCGGATTGCAAGGTTTATAGTGTGTATTTCTGTGAAAATGTCCCATTTTACAACATGGACACCTGTGGCCTATATTCTGTTTATAAACATTTTTTTCTCTCTTTACATTTGCTAGGTGCCGCGTTAAAGTCCATTTGCAGTGTCGTGTGGGCAGGGGAGGCGGGCGTTATGATGAAAAACTGAAAAAAATCCGGAATAGTAACTGATAGTGATACTGATTACAATTGTTTTTTGTTTTACATTTTCTTAATTAGAAATCACTAAATTTCTTGATCAAATACAATAATAATAATATATAATAAAGAATCATCTATTATACACCATGACTTTCTAATGTATAATGTCCTTAATGTAAGTTTGACATGTTTATCATGGATTTACAAGCAAGTCAAGTTCAATATATTTCTATGCTCTGCTGAATGATTGAATGAATGACTGACTTTTTGGGTTTCAAGCAGGAGTTGTCAGAAAAGCGTTCATAGCGATGTCGCTTTATGATCCTTCGATGTCAGCTCTTCCTATCATTGCGAAGCAGAATTCACCAAGCGTTGGATTGTTCACCCACTGATAGGGAACGTAAACTGGGATTAGACCTTCGTGAGACAGGTTAGTTTTACCCTGTGTTGTTGCAATAGTAACTGCCAAGATTGAGGATTATATACCCAACCCGAGGATTATGCACCCAATAGGGTGCATGTTCTTCATATATAAACAAAAGGCCATGTTTTAGTTAATAAAAAAGAAATGGGACTAAAGCCGTCATTTTTTAACACCCACGCCCCCTCGAGCGCCCCTTTTTCATGCGGTAAATTTCCGCTCCGTGCACCTCCACATTCTTGTAACTACGCGGACGGAGACGTGCGGAAAAAATGGCAGAAGAGCCGGAGATCCTCGCATTTTAAGTACAGAAATAGCGGCATTCATATGACTCGTCGTGCAACGACCACCGGGACAGCCAAGACGTGTCCAACTCGCTGAGAAAGATCTGGGAGGAAAAAGGGATGATGTGAAATAGAAAATGCATGCACTATAATATGAGGCACAGTATTTAAAGCATAAAGAAACACTGAAACAAGTCATTTGTACTTGCATATATAGTATTTGATGTGCATTAAAAAGAGTGTTTTATTTCCACGTCAAAGTGTCCCCGTGATGGCAGGAAAGTCATTTTGAGCCGCAATTGCAGCACGAGTCGCTCGTGCTTTGCATCTCGCCTCCTCCTATTCAAAGGACGAGTGGACCTTTTCTTGCTTTTCTGTCGCAGCAGCAAATAAAGAAATTCCTCTTCTTCAAGATGTAGACGTGCAAGTGTAGTCGTGGTGGAATTTGAGTAATGGCAAACTTCTACCGCTCTGGTTCAGTACTGTCATGTGTTTTAGATATACTGCCCTCTGCAGTTTGGGAGCAGACTCCGCACGGAGTATAAACTCACGCGGATTTCCGTGCGGAAAGTATAAGCAGCCTAGAAGTATCTGAAAACATGTTTTTAACCAAAGTGAATTATTCCCCTTTTTTGTTACTGTATCCTCTTATTGCACAACCTGTATTAACTTCAAAAGGAGTCAGTGCCTCACCAGCCGTGAACCTCACCACGTGTCATTGTTCATTTGTGTTCTTGTCACTTCTTGAAGCAAGGAAGGGTTTTACTATTTGTCAGCTGCCTGCAGAGGGCACACTTAATTCATCCCCAACCTGTTAGGTACTGCAGTGTGTTTTTGGAAGAAATGCATGCCAATAAATACACGTTCCTGACAAAGTTAGAGGATTACGGGCATGAGGATCCTCATAAGTGACCGTTTGAGTTGTCACAGCGGGGAGCGTGCGTGCTAAGCTTTGGCGTGGCTGGGTTGGAGTTTATAGCGGCAGGCCGTTAGTGAGGCCCTCCGAGGCAGCCGGTGGTAAAAACGAGGCCACGCTCGCCGTCACTCTGCCTATGGAGCCTGCCTCCCTATGGATTCCATTGCCTTGTATACTAAGCTGTGTACAGTCATGGGCCTCCACTCTGCCACTAAGCTGTAAAATAAAAAGAGTCCCAACAAACCATCCATTGACTTCAACTGGTTTGTTTTATTGTGCTACACTTAGGAGACTGACATTCGCATTAAGATCAATTCCAAAAGGAGCGACTTCTTTTGAATGTTTTTAGAATGTTGTCAGATTGAAGTCATCTGTAGGACTACCTTGTGTAAAACTCGCTTCTATATAGCATGTTTAACTGGCCAATGAAACTGTTGGAGCAGAGTATGCAGAGTATGTTCCAGTCCTGCTGAGAGATTCTGTTTGCACTCACTTTGCCTTGCATTGCGGTAAAAATGTGCTAATTGTACTGATACGTAAGGCCCTAGGAAATCTTTATTTTGTTCCTAAATTCTGTTTTTTACTTTCTGTGCTTATTTTGTGTTTTTGTGTCATTGAATAAAATGCAAAAATCCTTACATTTATTGATGCAATACATCATTGGACAATTTTCCCCAGTGTTTCAGAAATGGGTGTAGCAAATTTTTCCTTGCTACAAAATCCTCAACAAATGATCATATCAGTGGTTCTGGGGAAAGAAGACATTGCTGCAGATGCAAATGTAATAGCTTTATCAATGCAAGCTATCTTTATGACACACATATATTATTGTCACTTTTAGACAGGATGTGTGAAGCGGCGGACATCATTCCTACTCCCTACTAGAAACGCTATCTCTGTCTGGAGACGCATGCACATGGCAGTATATCGAGGCCGGCAAAATTACCGAATTCATTTTCATGTATTGCATGATTGATTAAATATTGTCCTGGGCCTCTTGCCCAAGAGCCGAATTTTTAATGAGAAATGTTACCAGGTTTTTATCTTGTTGTTTTATCTTGTTGTTTTTATCTTCTGACATGAGGTCTTGTGACAGCCCTACTGATCACTCATGATGCTGATACAAATGCAACTACAGCCATCCTATGGAGTTAATAAAAAACAACATCAGGGGGTTTCCCACAGCCACAACTGCTCCTGCCAGTGTTTTTTGGCCCCCTGCAACAGTTATTTTCCTTTGTTGACTATGCACCTGACCGGTATAGGAGACTCTGTTCTTAATTAAATACATTTGTTTACAGCGTTTTTTTAGAACAATGAGCTCCCACAAACAAATGAATGCGCCGTGGTGCTATCTTTGCGTAAACTTAAAATGACTAAGTATGCACATTTATCTTAGCCGGCGAGGGGACTGAAGCATGCGATTTTTCTTTAAGTGTATGTGCAGAATACTGATTTATGATTTACTGACATCTCCTAAAGACCGCACACTGTAAACTCCCTAAACCAGCTGGAACTCAGGCATTCATTTGATATCTGTCTATTTTATTATGTAATTATGTAAAAACTCTATCCAATAGCTGTGTCATTACACCAAAAGACAATTTGAACAGTGAAATTTACAAGCTTTAATGTTTTCAGTCAGGATATCTTCCATCCAGATCAGAGGCCACAGTTAATTACTTGTCATGCACTATAGGTCTCGTCCACATCCTGGTGCCTAAGCCATTTACACTGTGGCTATTTGCCGGGGTGGCTTTCAATTAACTTAGTCCTTCTTTGACTCAGAAAGCATGGTAACAGGACAATTAACCAGCAATTAGAAGTAATTGAGTGATTGACATAAGATTTGCAAATGCATCGTAACGCCTCACCGGACAGACTAATTGGTGTGCTACGCTAAATGGTAATTGCTGATGGTGCTTGTGCCGGTAGTCAATACATTGATTGGCCGACCTTAAACAAAAAACCCACTGATCTTAACTGACAGGAGGTGAGTTGCATAGTAACACACGAATGGTATTCTGGAGCATGCAGAAGGATGAACAATGCAAAGCATGTCTGTCTGACTTGATGTAAGGGGTGGTCCTAACGCCACACTCAGCATGCATTTTTCATCGCCGCTCCATCTGTTGGATTGGGATTTCACCCCTTAAGTTTATTGTTGTTTGCAGATCATACCAAAAAGCACGGTGTAAAGACAGAAGAGCAGTACACTGTGTGAGACAAAAAGGCCCAGATTGAACAGATGGTTTCTGGGTTCCTGGGTTAAAGACCGTCAGTCCAGAGAGACAAGACTTTTTGGTGCTGCAGCCCTCGCTACCGAGTCTGCTCATGGGTCGGATCGTCAAATTTACGATAGCTGTAACAGCAGACAGATTCAAAGCTTGATGGTGCACAGCGGAGGGTTAGGTTGGAGAGAAATGAAAAGAGGAAAAGCAAACCGTGACAAGAAAATGTCTCCCGTCACATGGATTCTTTTTGCAGTATTGGCATTTCTTGTGTGTCAGAAACCAACGATTTCAAACACGTGCAACACGTGAAAGATTGCTAGAGCTTTGGCAAGTGGAGTCCAGGTGGACTTCAATAACTTACTGCCCATTGCTGTCCAGTCCACATCGTAGGGTTGCCAGCCTGCAGTGTGGACTTGTACTGAACGTACGTACATTTAGAAATAAAATGATTGATAAATCAGTTAGGTAGGTAGTATTAGGTGCTGGCTGGCTGGATGCAAGTGAAAAAGGAAGCACTTCACCAAAGAAGTATTTTGTGTAATAACAAGCAGAAATATTTATATAGCCTTGGATGAATAAAAGTTTGGAAGCCCCGGTTGACACCAACAAATAGCTGGATATTTTAGGATAAATTGAATCCGTTTTTTCCACGAAGTGTCCCGGTAATGCAAGCTAATGGGAAGGGCTGGTTATTCTGGTGCTTCACTATTTTGTTTGCCTCCATTCCCTTATCGAGTTTTTGTCCTGGTTTGACACGCATCAGCAGAAGCTCTGATGCATGTCTGCTGTATCCTTGCAGCCACGTGACCACTTTGCACGCTAAGTTCCTCGCGTGAATCCCCCTCCTCTCTTTTGCCCTTGTTCGGCCGTCTTCCCCTCACGTGACTCTTCCCTCTTTCACAGGCACAAATTATTCATGTTGTTGTCAACCTGTCAGGTTCCTTTCATGTGACTGCAGCCGTACGGTTCTTGCAATTGTTTTTCACTTCGGCTTGTCTTCGTCTGAATTCAAACAATTGATTTGACATCATTTCATAATCATTACAGGGATATTTCAGAGTAAAAAAAAAAAAAAAAGTTTCATGACATCCCCATCATCGGTTCTGTGAGTTCAGTTCTAATTGGATTTTGGTGAGGAAGAAGGTAGATCCAGTTAGTTGCTGGGGTCAGTAAAGTAAAGAAGTTGGCTTCTCAAAACAATATGCATTCAAAATATTCATAGTGATAATAGTGACGCCGCACGGTGGACGAGTGGATAGCACATTGGCCTCGCAGTCAGGAGGTTCAGGGTTCGAATCTCCGTTGGGCATCTCTGTATGGAGTTTGCATGTTCCTCCCGTGCGTGTGTGGGTTTTCTCCGGGTACTCTGGTTTCCTCCCACATTCCAAAAACATGCATGTTAGCTTCATTGGCCGCTCTAATTTGTCCATTAGAGTGTGAATGTTTGTTTGTCTATATGTGCCCTGCGATTGGCTGGCGACCAGTCCAGAGTGTACCCCGCCTCTCGCCCAAAGTCTGCTGGGATAGGCTCCAGCATCCCCGCGACCCTAATGAGGATAAGCGGCATAGAAAATGAATGAATAATAATAATAATACATTTACATGACAAACATGTAAAAACCCGTAAAAATCAGACCTCTCGAATCGCTCACACCGCAGCCATTCTTATCACATACACAAGATATTGCAACATAAGTCCATATTGCGCATCAATAAGATGGAAGAGGAAAGGAAAGCCAAGGGATTTGTGAGGTCTGGTATCTTTCGGGGAGGCATGTCAGTTTTATGAAGACAAACTTTTTGCTTAAGTAGCCCCAGCAACTAACGTGATCTACATTCTTCATCACCAAAATCCGACTAGAACTGGACTTACGGGAAAAACTGGGTTGTAAGTCACTGTTGATGTACTCAAATGATTTCATGTAAAAAAATAAAAAATCCGAGCTATCCCTTTAGGTCAGTCATTACGATTTACATTTTTTAAACAGGTGTTTGTGCTTTTAACCTGCTGACTCATTCAGGAAATAGCTGCTCGGGTTAGTGAGAAACTGCCTCATGCTAAATATGCTGATAGCCCAACACCTGTTTTTTTATAAGAGGACACCAGCTTAGGAGCACCTGACCAAGCGCATGTTTGTATTTTCTCCTACGAAAACACATTGAGAGGTTAGTGACTTCCATAGGCGGGGATATGCACGATTTGATCCTCCTGCTTGTAAAGAAGGAAATGCAGAGATGAACAATGAATGGCTCTGAATTTGTTTCCGTTTGCTCTCCTTTGGTTTCCGCAGTGATGGAGCCCGTGACGGTTACTACGTCGATGGCAGGACCAGAGGAGTTCGACCGCAATGCCCCTCGGATCTGTGGAGTGTGTGGCGATAAGGCCACCGGCTTCCACTTCAACGCCATGACTTGTGAAGGCTGCAAGGGCTTCTTCAGGTCAGTGTGACGCTTTGTGTGTCATCTATCATGTCACATCATCTATTATAGCAAGGGCATTTATTTAACTTAATGGCAAAGAGCAAGGAGCGTTAATTAGAAGCAGATGATAGTTGTAGAAAGGCTGTTTTGAAATCCTATTGTAGTGTACTTTGTATAACAAATACATTTTTGTGCGATAATGCTCTGGAATGCATGAAAAAGTAGCTCTTTTTCATCACATTTTATTTATTAACAAATATAACAAGTATTGTGCAAAATACAACAGAAACAGAACCAACGTTGTAATAGCAGAATTATAATTACTATAATTGATATAGCAACTCCTGAGTTTCATATCAACAGTTGAATAGTGACATTTTAAAGCGCATGCAAAGGTGGGTAGGTAGCTGCTGGTCGCTGGCTGGCCGCTCAAAATACTTCAAATGCAGCTTCTACCATCTTGTTAATTAAAAATAACTCAGGAGGTTACCGACAGCCACAGCCATTGACCCGGTATTAATTAGAGATCCCTGTGATTATTTACTATGGTAGACCACACACCCAGTTATCTGAACCATAAATGGTATTTGACTTATGTTGCATTTATTTCTATTGAATGAGCACACAAATCGTTTCTATTGGGGATCGGCGTCAATAATTAATTTCTCAACGGATTGTTGAAAAAACAACAGAAAAGGCAAAATGGATTGCATTGCTTGGCTGGAACCAGCAGAGGCACTGTAGTGCTTTAACCATGCACCTTCTCCAGGCAGCAATGTTCTGCTCAATTCAACACAGGCCTTGGAACAAGATTTGCGATCTTCCCGTTAAAAATATTACATTTTGAAATTGTAGAAAATGATTGCTGATTTAACCATTAACAATCAAGAAGATGTAGTATGCATGAGACTTACTAAAAATAGTCAAGAAAAAAATGGGACTAAAGCCGTCATTTTCGCACCCACGCACCCTCGAGCGGCCCTTTTTCATGTGGTAAATTTCCGCTCCGTGCACCTCGACATTCTTGTAAGTACGCGGACGGAGACGTGCGGGAAAAATGGCAGAAGAGCCGGATCCTCGCTTTTTAAGTACAGAAATAGCGGCATTCATACGACTCGCCGTGCAACGACCACCGGGACAGCCAAGACGTGTCCAACTCGCTGAGAAAGATCTGGGAGGAAAAAGGGATGATGTGAAATAGAAAATGCATGCACTATAATATGAGGCACAGTATTTAAAGCATAAAGAAACACTGAAACAAGTCATTTGTATTTGCATATATACAGTATACATATATACTGTATATATATATATGCATATATACATATGTACAGTTCCCTGTGGCGTACAATATTGATGGATAATGATGCATTCCGCTGCCTCTGTCCACTAGAGAGAGCGTAGGCAGCGGAACAAATCTTTCCTGGCAGCCATAGCCAATAAAATGCTTCGCTGGGACAAAATTCATGATGGGAAGCCGTAAAAATAGTCGTCTTCTTTTATTGGTACTTGTACATTTCTTGTCTATATTTTGAATGTCAAGTTGCCGTGTGATGAGTTAAGCGTTAACGACATCGTGAGTTCGCGCTGTTAGATTGAGTGACAGTTGATTGACAAGCGCGTTGTGCGTTTTCTCGTAGCTCGTGATTGGCTCCTGTCAAATAGGAGCTACCCAATCCTCATGGACTAGTGCACGCCGCAATATGCCATTTGATGACATTTGTACAAATCTGTTTTTCTGTCTAACTTTAGTGAGTGCGGCTTAAACATCAGTGCGTGTCATACACCGGAAGTTACGGTGTTATTACATACTAACTACAGTTGATGATGGCTAGTAAAAGAGCCCCCCTGCTTGACTTACTTGTTTTTGTAAAAAGATCTGTGCGTGTTTTTCTGCTCCCTTCATTAACATGCATGCCCCTATTCAAGTGACATTATTCATCAGTGCCATCAATAGTTGGGTTCCTTTTTTTGTTTTTTAAGGTACAGTGTGTTTACACGCAAATGTCAGATTACATGTTGTGATTAGTTGCAATTTCACCAGAAGATCAGGATCCGTTTTTTTGTGTACATAGAGGAGGTAAAAATTCTATAACCATCTTGTTTTTCCAGTTGTTTAGTGTGCTTCTCCAGCGGGGTTTCCCTGCAGTGGAATTAAACCGCAGCCTCAGGTAACAAACGACTGAAGAGTGTATCTGATAGCGTGTTTGACTCCTGCAGGCGCAGTATGAAGCGTAAAGCCTCCTTCACCTGCCCGTTCAACGGAAGCTGCACCATCACCAAAGACAACCGGCGTCACTGCCAGGCCTGTCGCCTTAAGCGGTGCATTGACATTGGCATGATGAAAGAGTGTGAGTACGCCTATCGGACTTGTTGACGCAGTAGTCTTGGACGAGAACACGTCCTTGCTGGCTTTTCCGAAAGAAATGAAACCACATTAGGTCATGTTTATTGTGTACAGTCCTCCTCAGTGTTTTGAGTTTGTGTGGCGCTTGAGTCGCAGCGAGTTCATGTGGCCGGGAGGGATTAGCGGCACTTTGGCCCGCAGGAAACTGCGTGGTGTTTAATAGTTAAAGACATTCAAAGGGATCTTTCTCGGCAGAATCAAAGGCAGCGTGTAAACGGATCCAATTTACTCCAAGGAGACGGACAACAGTAGCTGTGAAATGGAAAGTCCATACCATATGGCCAGCAAAGAGGAGCCTAATAACATCAAAGAGTTTATCTAGAAGTAATGAATATATACTGATAAATGGGGAAAAATAAACATTTCATAGGGCCCTTCATATACGATAAGTCAGAGGTCACCCTCTGACCCTCCCCTTTCGTATTTATCCAGAATTTTTCAGCACTTGTATTTTTTTTCCTATTGAAAGTATTCTTAGAACCTTCTTGTCCTTTTAACCAACATAAATGGTTACTTTATATAGCACACTAGCATGCATGAACATGCCTCAATAATCCAAGTTCAAAAACCAGTTTTTAACGTGGTCCCATTTAGGTAAATGTCACATTAGCACTGAAAAATAGATAAGTAAGCAGCCCTTTGTGCCGGTTCCCTGCACACACGGGGATATTGGAGAGACGGGAACATACCAATGCTATGCACCAGGCATCCGTGGTCGCGTCTTCAGGCTGGAACAAAAAGCACATGACAGCTGGTGAATGTGTTTTTATGTGGACATATGTGTTTTTTTTCCTTTCATTTACTGTGTGGGCAGCATTTTTGTTACATCGGAGTTAGGGATGTGCATTAAAAAGTGCACTTTTGGAAGTATCTGTGTTCTTGCCCGTTCGTTCCTGCTTGAAAAGTCAACTTTTTGGTAGTTTCTGAGGCCGTGAATGTGCCCTGACCGCTGACTGGATGAGCCAGGAAAAAAAAGGGAGGGGCGGAGGCGACGGATATATGACTATGGTTGTTTTGGCGTAGTTGTTTGTTTTAAAGAAGCGATTGTTGATCGACCACCTCTTCGTCATTCTCTCAACACCAGGGCAAAAACTGACAGAACAGCAAAAGAATGTCCATTTCAAACACTGCCAGTGAGTTCCACAGAAAAGACTAAACAGAATGTAGAAACTGTCAGCTGACAATGATTGGCATTGAAAAAAAATGGAATCCATCTTTTTAAATTGTCAGTATTTTGTAGTTCGACATTGCACTGACCTGTGTCAGTGTCAATGCCACATTTTCTCCTGAGTTTTTTATTCTGTACCAAAACTTAATTCTGGTGCCACTACTGTTTCAAATCAAAATAAAAACACTAGTGAGCATGCAAACAGCTGAAAAGTTTGCAAACCTGATATATCTTATTCTGATTCCGTCAGATATGTTTAAGCACCACTGGCTGACCTTTCTGAAGGACTCTTTCTGAACAAAGGAGTCTTTTAGGGGTAGCTCCATCCATTTCCCAATTTCAGAACACATACAAACAAGCATTCACACTCACGTTCACACGTATGGACAATTTAGAATCTCCAATGAGCCTAACATGCACAAAGCTGGAGTAGATCAATTACATAACTAAATTAATAATTCAATTTTGACCACGGCCCCCGCATTGATAGCCTGTTTTGCACCAACATGTTCAGGAACTTTTGTTACCTTGTATTTGTTTACCCAGGGAAATATTTGTGAAATCAGCGCGGTGATTTGGACAGCACCACAAAGTTCGGCAAAATGTATCGTGTCGAATTCTAGTGAATCTGGAAAGTCCTACCTACCCTTCTGCTAGTTGCTCTTTTCTCTGGGGGAAATTTTGCTGGAATGGTGGCAAGCTTTTTCAAAATCCCGGGTAAATGATCCGACTTCCTGTGGTGAGAAAGGGGCCTTGCTGGGTTCCTATTTCTTGAGAAAATGTCTTGCGATGAGAATGCCGGGGTGTGTATTCAATCTATGACATTAAACCAGTCAATATTCGGGTTAAGGTAATTATTCCGTTTTTTGAAGCATTTGGAATAACCCGTGTACATGCGTGAGCCAACATTCCTGTACGCTGTAGGATATCCCGATCAAAACAGCGACGCACGGACAACATGTCAACAACATGGAGAGAGCACACAAATGAGTATTGCTGCATTTCATAGGGGTACACATGATCCAATATTCGGGCTAGAAAAGGAGTAACCCAAGGGTAATATTTGGTTTTTTTTAACGGGAATATGAGCATGTTTGGGTTTTTCCAAAGGGATGTTGGTGTGGCCGTGCGCATATTGCCAATATTCCGGTTATGATGATAGGGTTATTATGAACTGTGAATCGCTTCATGCCGACGATGTTTTGCAGTTTGTTTCACTGTTGAATCAGATCCAGTCGGGGCTACTGGAACTTTATGCTGGTTCTTTCTGGTTGTATTTCCCTCGTTCGCCGTGGACCTCCGTGAAGCTCTGCCCGTTGAGGCTACCACATTCAATTAGTCACTTTACAAAATATAAACTCTTGTCTTGCCAAGTGCTTTGCGCCTGCTCAAGATGTTTCTAAGATGGTTTGGTTGTCTGTTAAGAGCTGCCTACATAATGCGGCTGGTAGTGTTCAGTCTTGGCTCAAGCGCTGCCGCCTGGAATGGGAACTTTGCCGCTGCGTGCCAAACTGTGACCAAACTGTGCCTATTCACCATTGTTTTTTTCCATGCCACACAATTGGATGTCGTCGCCACAAAGGAGTGGCCTGAGTGTGCTGCTGGCCTCGGTGCGAGTTGGAACGGCCAGCCGGAGCCTAATTAATGAGGACAAGTTAAAAGGGACGCGAAACCAAATAAGCTAAGTGGCTGGATGCTTTCAGGGGCCTTTTTACAGCGTACAGTGTAGCCAAACTGTTGGTGTTCCTGTTTTCACCATGGACCGCATTGTGGGGGTTATGTAACGCTGCGCCTCTGGTTGCAGTCCAGAGTGCAATCATTCAAAAGCCACTTCAAACATAGTTGTTTACAGACTGCAAGCAAATGACCAGCGTCGAGTAAAAATAGCACCACCTGAGCACTAAATAATTGTCACCCTTGCCAGCTCAGTGCGAGACCAGATAGTAATCCTGTATACGGACTCCAGTTGCACGATAACCTAAACAAATACGTTGAAATAAATGTCAAGGCCGAGTACGTTGCCTTTAGGTGCCAAACAGTTGTACTGGCCACATCATATCTGTGCAAGCTGTGACCCGTGGCTCTGGGCCTTGCTCTTTTTTGGCAGTGGTGCTCTGTCTGGCACTCGGGCTGTCTGTCTACACAGTTGAGCACTTCACGGGTAATCGGTCACTGTGGCAGAGAGTCAACATGGATAATACGGGCTGAAGCTTTTCGGGGTCAATTGCGACTACTAGAACCATCAAAACAGGAAAAACAGCAAACTATTGCTTTCTGTGTGTGTGTGCGTTTGTATATATAAATATATATATACATACTGTATATGTGTGTGTATATATATGTATAAATGTATATACTGTATATATGTATATATATATGAGTATATATATATATGTGTATGTATGTATATATGTATGTATATATACATATATGTATGTATACATATATGTATGTATGTATACATATATATATANATACATATATGTATGTATACATACATATATGTATGTATACATACATATATGTATGTATACATACATATATGTATGTATACATACATATATGTATACATGTATACATACATATATGTATACATACATATATGTATGTATACATACATATATGTATACATACATATATGTATGTATACATACATATATGTATACATACATATATGTATGTATACATACATATATGTATACATACATATATGTATGTATGTATATATACACATACGTATGTGTATATATGTATGTATATATGTAATGAGAATAAGAATAATGAGAATAAGCGTTATAGAAAATGGACAGATGTATAAGTGTGTGTGGAGTACTACCCAGAAAATTAGAAGATCCTGAAAAGGTTGCTGGATTTTTGTAATTCAACTTAAAAGGTGAATCTGTATACAGTTGTTTGTCTTTGGATTTTGCTGATCAGGTCTTGCGGCTTAAAAAAAATCAAATTTTCTGAGATTGTGGGTTTGTGGTTTTTATAAGATGAAAATCTTAATCAGTAAAGTTACAACAAGGAACTGCTTTAGTTATGTCAATTTGCGTGTAATGGCTCAATACATTTTTTTGGTTTCATCTTTTATGTTAAATTGCCAAAATCAAACAACTTGTACTTGATATTCAAATTGTTCGGGTAGTACTGTATGTATATGTTTGTAAATTAATTAAATTGCTGCACCATTTATGACATTAGGCTGTTATTATTTATCCACATACTGTATGACCATGATTTAATTCCTAGACATGACTCAAAGTACAGATGTGAACTTCTTGCCCACATGTAGTAAAATGTAAACTTTGTTCCAGGAATGTATTGTGTTTATTTGAAGAGCATGGACCACAAGCCAGCAGGAATTACAATATTGCCAGAAGCTATACTAGCAGCAGCAGTCTGGTCACCACGTCCAACACCGCAAAAAAGTGGCTTTTAGTGCACGGTAACCCCAAGTGACAAAATAAATAATACAAAAAAACCTTGAAAATGGCGTCAAATTGCAGGATTTTGTACAAAACTTTATTTATTACTGAGCTCTCAGTGTTTTAAAATATACTCCTGATCAAGACTTGAAGACCAGTTGAAGTGCAAGACTTTACATTTTGCACTGTTGGATCTCCAGGAGGTTCTAAGTAGAGCTTCAAATTGCAAAAGGAAGGAATGGGTGAAAAAATTGATTAGGCATTTTATTGCAACCATTAAAGGGAAATAGGCTTCTCCTCAGCTGATCAAATCTTTTGGACATTGTCGACATCTCTGTGAAAGCACATAAAGCACTTCAACACAAAATGTTTGCATATAAGGAGATGAATGGTCTATAAGAGGGGTGGCCAAATATTTTGACTTAAAATTGGCCAGGGGGCCAGACTACATACAGTATTTGATACATGCATACAATTTATTCCTATAATCCTAACATCCACCTGGAATTATTTGACTTATTTTTTTTTTACACACCCAGACATTGACTTTTTAGGGGTATGTCAAGCTCCCTCCTTGTTTTATTCCCAGATTGTTGTTGTTCTGTTGTGTGTCACATGTGGGTTGACTTGTGCTTTTTTTTTGGCACCGTGGGTAAAGGTAGTGGTCTGGATGGTTGCATGTGAGAGGCAACTTAAACCATCAGAGGTTGTCTCAGACTGACTTTTGACTACTTGCGAGTCATGTTGCCAGCTTGTATGTTAAAAGTTTGTAGAACACTTTTGAAGCATCTGGCGAGCTGCATTCAAACACCTGGTGGGCCGGATGTGGCCCCCAGGCCTCAGTTTTCCCCAAACCTGGTATGTAAGGTTTCCAACGTCACATGCGGAAATCGCATGCAAAGCTGGTGATTTCCCCAAAGAGCCTAAAATAGTAACCATAAACACTGATTAAACTATTCGACCATGCCGGGTCGTGCCGCTCTTCCTGCAGTCTTGACTCTCGCAGCAGCATGAATAAGGCAAAAGGCACTTAAACACCACATGAAGATGCAGCAAAATATGACCACCTCATGAAATGTATATTTCTGACATGTTCAATGTAAAGCTTCAAATGTTCACTTTTGTTTTTTTAAATGAAATTTGCATTTTTGTGTGTGTTTGTGTTGTCAAATATCTGTATGTTTCACCACCGTTGGCATCTCCGTGTGGAGTTTACATGTTTTCTCCGGGTACTCCGGTTTCCTCCCACATTCCAAAATGCATGTTAGCTTCATTGGCGACTCTAAATTGTCCATAGGTATGCATGTGATTGATTGTTTAATAGTCAGCTGGGATAGGCTCCAGCATACTCCTGTGACCCTGGTGAGGTCAACACAGAAAATGGAAAATTGACGTACAGATTCTTAATGCTGTTTTTTCATTGTCATGTGCCACATCCCAGGGGATGTTTATTTGTGAGTATCCGAAAAACTGCACTTTAAAAAAAATAATTTTGCCAATCATCAACAATCCTTTTGTGAGATATATGAACACACATCTCTCTTTCCTGTGCATTCTAAAGATATAAAATCTGGCAGCTCATTAACGCATGTAACGGGATAGGCCAATTGCTCCTACAAAGCCCGCTATTAGGACACTTCTAAAAATCTCTAACACGTTATGGTTTTATGTACATGCTGTGATCAAGCAGGCACATTCAAGAAAACATGTCATGCTTACAGTATTTTTGCTCAATTACCAGAACTTCCTTCCTAGCTGCATTGATTTTACACCAAGCATTAACATTTCCAAACTCAACCAATAGCTGGCCAGTGTGTTGAGGTGTCACTACGTCAGCAATGTAGTTCTTCGGCGTAACGATGTTCATACAATAATGACAGCTATGTTGCAATAGTTTGGTTAACATGCTGGGCACATTATGTAAATGGAGCAATTCTGGAGTTGTTTTCAGAAGCTTTTATGGTGGAAATAGGCGCCGATCATTCTTTGCTGTCTGGTTGTGTCTGTTTTTATATCTTTATCATGTACAGAAAGACTCGGACGACTTGAAAGACAAATGGTCAATGATTTCCTGCCCCTGCAAAGACAATGTGCTTGATGGCGGCATGTCTTTAAATTACAGACGCTGGATGGGCCGATATCCCATGAACCAATATTGTCCAGCGCTTCATTTCCAATACTGATCTTGGCAGCGGCTCTTTTGATACTACAGTCAGATCTTCAGCATCTTATGTAGTGTCCCGATTTGTTTTACTTATGATGCGATAACGCTATTGTAGCTTTGAATATCGGCCGATACAGATATTGATCTGATATCAACATACATACTTTTATTACGTAATTTGGAATGCTACAAAAGTTTCCCGTGCGATGCTGCTTCATAAGGTTAGTCGTACTAAACTTCCCCAGTTCTGTGCCAGCATGGGACTCTCGTCCATGACAAGTTTTGCACTCAACTGCAACATTTCGCTGCCACACGGTTGACATTGCCCTGGCCCCTTGCGACTTTGTTAGCACTGTCGTTGTGGTCACATGGGTTCTCCATGGATGGACATGCTTGTAAGGGAGTGCCAAAATCGTTGCTTTGGGATGCAATCCGATATTCATCCATCCATCCATTTTCTATGCCGCTTATCCTCATTAGGGTCGCGGGTATGCTGGAGCCTATCCCAGCTGGCTTTGGGCGGGAGGCGGGGTACACCCTGGACTGGTCGCCAGCCAATCGCAGGCAATCCGATATATTTATATATTTTATCGGAGCGGGACATCCCTAATCTTGTGTCATAAATGAACACATTATGCGTGGCTCATTCAGCACCGCTCGGCCAATCAGATGTTATTTTGCTGCATGAACGAAACATATTAGATTGTGTATTAAAGGAAGACTCCTTACTCCCTCCATGCATAACCAGTGCTTTCAATGCGTAGATACTAACCAATGAAACTTGGAAATAGTTTCAGACTGTAGACATACTGAAGTAGCAAACACAAACAATTTCATTTTTATGCCAGCATTGGCCATCCCTACTTTTGCTCCCATTTTCCATATTTGTGCTTACCAGTCCTATCTCGGTATTTAATCAAATTTTGAGGTGACTAGGACAGACACACTAAAGTTTGTAGAGGAATTTTGAGTCAATGTGATTTGTGGAGTCCATCTTGGGGGTACACCTTCTAAGTAAGAGCACAGGCAACACAGACAAATGTTTTATAGAGCCAATTTATCAATGAATTATGATTTTATTTACTATTATAATTGACACACAATAAGAGATATTTGTTCCTTGCCTTCCAGTCATCCTCACAGATGAAGAGGTCCAAAGGAAGAAGGACATGATAATGAAGAGGAAGGAGGAGGAGGCGGCCAAAGAAGCGTCCAGGCCTCGGCTTAATGACGAGCAGGCCCAGATCATCACTTCCTTGGTGGAGGCCCATCACAAGACTTATGATGCCTCCTATGCAGACTTCTCACGCTTTAGGGTTAGTCACTTGCAACGTTCACCCCTCTCCCGCCAAAGCCGCTAAGTCCACGTTGTACCGTTGCAGCAAGCAACAATGTCAGATGAGGGTCCTTTTTAGCTAGTCGAGTTTCATCAATTGCACAAGATGAGGTCAAGGAAAGTTGTAGGCAAAGGAGCAGCATTATGACTTGGAAGTAAGCGTGAGTCACAGTCACATGAATCACACATTTTTTGCTGCTAGAATAAAAAATGAAACAAATGTGTGGAGTTATGGAGCTCTGTTATTGCAGCTACCTCTACCTCAAGGTGACTTCCTTTGTTCAGTTGTTATGACATCCTCAAGGCCAAACACGTTTGGCTGTGTAGTCCTGACAAAAGCGATACGTGGCAAGACTACACATTTGTTTGCAATTCACCATTTACTGAAAATACAAGTTATATAAGTCTACATACATCTTTAATTTCTAAGGCGGTTACGTAAGACTCGCACAATGCGGACACTTGTAAATACTAGGGGTGTAACGATTCCTTTTAACGATTTGATTCGTATCACGCTTCGTGGTTGCCGATTGGATTCAAGGACGATATTGGTTCGACACGATCCGAAACGATGCCGTAACTCTAAATCGATTCATTAACTTTTAGCCAAAAATTCAAGCAGTCGGCTGCACGGTGGATGAGTGAATAGCATGTTCGTCTCACAGTCAAGAGGTTCAGGGTTCAATCTCCGTTGGGCATCTCTGTGTGGAGTTTGCATGTTCTCCTCGTGCGTGTGTGGGTTTCCTCCCACATTCCAAAAACATGCATGTTAGGTTAATTGGCCGCTCTAAACTGTCCATTAGAGTGTGAGTGTTTGTTGTCTACCCTGCGATTGACTGGCGACCAGTCCACGGTGTACCCCGCCTCCCGCCCGAAGCCAGCTGGGATAGGCTCCAGCAAACCCGCGACCCTAATGAGGATAAGCGGCAAAGAAAATGGATGGATTCAAGCAGTACTGTCAAAGTTTCCAAAATTCCCTTTGTGTTTTGTAAGAGAGTCAGGTATACATTAATTATGCATAGAAACAAAAAGGTAAACAACAATTCATGGCAAATGCCTTCACATTTTATTTGTGGAACACTTCAGGTTGAATTAAAAATGAACGTTTAACGTCTTAATCATTCCAATAGCTCAAAAACACACATCCATATACTGTAAATCTTGTCGTACTAAAACATCACAATCATAAATCCAATGCTTTATTTCCTACTATCGATGAAATTATTACCCTTCAAACAATCACTAGACGTCGTCTGGAATGGCAATTTGGCGAACACCGATCGATGTAGTTGTAGTCATAGGAATATAAATCAATGCATCGATCTAGTGAATGAATCGTTACACCCGTAGTAAATACTGATGTTATCAATGTGGGACAAAAGTGTTTTTATTGTGTGTGTGTGCACAGCCTCCTGTGCGTGAAGGTCCAATAACGCGCAGTGCCAGCAGAGCCGCCTCCCTTCACTCTTTGTCTGATGCCTCCTCTGATTCCTTCAATCACTCGCCTGGTGAGTCCCGGCATGAGGCTATGGCTGTGTTCACACAGGGGAAAAAAAAAAAATATATATATATATACAGTATATATATATTTTTCACTTTGAATGTGGTTGGATTGTTGAGCTGCACAAGCAAGGCCTCGTGCAGCGCGCAATTGCTTCCGAGGTTGGTTGCAGTAAGAATCAAACTTCTTAAAACATCCCCCAGGGTTATGGAACAAAAGTCAAGTGGTAAATCCAAATAAATGACACCGGCCCTGTGCTGGAGTATCCAATTCTTGGCCCAAAATGAAGGTTATTTGTGCCGAGTGCAGCCCAGTACCAGGAGTGTGACCGGATATCTGGTTTGACAAGCAAGCGATTCGGCTGATGCTGTAGCGATAAGAATCAGCCATAAATCCTCAGATGAATCGATCGTAGAGATATGCTCCGTAGTTTATCATGACGGAAGATGGCTGTAAATAGTAAAAACATATCAGCAAAACAAAAACCTAAAGTTTGGAATCTTTGTGGATTGTACAAGGACAGAAAACTCGACAAAAGGCACACCATTTGTAAGCAACTGTATGAGCTCTGAAATCCAAAGGTAATAAATCTTCACCAGTCAGACCATCAGAGACCAGTCAACAAACAGAGACGAGGACCTTACTTTTTTCTAAGGGCTGCCACTTACATTTTTTTGTATGTAAGTTGTTTACTTTGAATTGTTTACAAACTTTCTAGTCCAAACCTATACGGGTCTGGGTCAAAAACCGATTGCCCCTCTCTCAATACATAAAATACATAACTTAACTGAGATCATTTGATATTTATTGTCTGGAAAAGGTTATAGAGCCATTTCTAAAGCTTTGGGACTCCAGCATACCACAGCAAAAGCCATTATACACAAAACATAGAACAGTGGTGAACCTTCCCAGGAGTGGCCACCCTAAGAAACTACCTCAAAAGTGAAGCAATGACCATCCTGAAGGTCACAAAAGACCCCACAACAACATCTAAAGAACTGCATGCCTCAGTTAAGGTCAGTGTTCACGACTCCAAAGATACTGGGCTAAAATGACCTACATGGTAGAGTTCCAAGACAAAAATCACTGCTGAACAAAAAAAAATATTAAGGGTCGTCTCAGTTTTATCAGAAAACATCTTGATAATTTGGGAAAATACTCTTTGGAAGGTGTGTGTCCCATGACATCTGACGTAAAAGTAACGCCCCATTTCAGAAGAAGGACATCGTAGCAGCAGTAAAATATGGCGGTGGTAGTGTGATGGTCTGGGGCTGTTTTGCTGCGGGGAAACTTTGCTCTGATAAATGGAACCATGAATTCTGCTGTCTACCAAAAAATCCTGAAGGACAGCGCCCGGCCATCTGACTGTGCCCTCGAGCTGAAACCAACTTGGGTTCTGCAGCAAGACAATGACCCAAAACACGTTGGCAAGTCCACTTCTGAATGGCTGAAGGAAAAAGAAAACAAATAAAGACTTTGGAGTGGCCCAGTCCAGGTCCTATTGAGATCCTGTGGCATAACCTTAAAAAGGCAGTCCATGTTGGGAAACACACACACTCCAAAAAAACTGACAAATCTGCAAAGATAAGTGGGCCATTTTTTTCCAGTACGGTAAGAAACTCATGCTATCTCAAACACTTGATTGCAGTTGTTAGGGTGCAATCACTTTTTCACGTGGGGCCGTGTAGGTTTGGATTTTTCCTCCCTCAATTATAAATCAGGTCATTTGAAAACTGCATTTTGTGTTCAGTCGTGTTGTCGTTGACTAATATTTAAATTTGTTCGATTCCCGCCCAAAGTCAGCTGGGATAGGCTCCAGCATACCCGCGACCCCGATGAGGATAAGAGGTACAGAAAATGGACGGATGGGTGATCCCAAGCATTTAAGTCTGACACTTTTTCACATCACTCTGTGTGTGAAATATAAAATGTTTTGACAAATTTTGACCAAGAATATATCAATATATCAAAGTGGCCCCCCTACATTATTTGATATTTCAGTATGCAGCCCTGGAAAATATTCTTTACTTGTTTGTACCTGTACTTGTACTTATTTGTACTCATCTTAGTTTAATTTACTTAGTGTGTGTGTTGCAATAAAACAAGTCATCACCTTGTCTAACCTTCGAGCACCTCTTGGCTATTTCTGTCGGTTTCAAATGCTTCCGTTTAATGGCTTTCGCTGCCTCCTGCTAATGCCGCCTCCTGTCGAGCAGAGTCGGTGGACACCAAGATGAACTTCAGCAACCTGCTAATGATGTACCAGGACGGCGCCAGCAGCCCCGACTCCAGCGAGGAGGACAGTAAGCTGTCCATGCTGCCCCACCTGGCCGACTTGGTCTCCTACAGCATCCAGAAGGTCATAGGGTTCGCCAAGATGATCCCGGGCTTCAGGTACACATTGCGTAACTGTGGCTGCTGCAACAGGCATTCTTTTCCTGTAGACGATGGTCACTTTTTACATTTTTTTCACTGGCCGGAGGAATGCTCTGCAGCCCCGGACGGGGCCTCTCTGATATTTAGTGTGTTAAGTCAACTTTTCATTTAACTGTACTATGCTGTTGGCGTCAAAGGATCCAAGAAGCGGCACATGTAGAAGGCCAGCGTGCTTGTTTGCTGCTCACATGTGAGCAGGAATGCTGGGAAAGGAGAGGCGCTATCATCACCATCGAACAAACAAGCAAGACTTTCCCAGAATAGGCCGGAACACCCGCTGAGCTGAGCGATGCGCTCGCTCAGCTCAGTCAAACACAGCATGCATTTAAAAAAGTGCATCTGCATGTTTAGGGTATACGTTTATTACCCCTGCTGTTGACTGGCCTGCTTGCAGCAGCACTGTGTCATTACCATTACAGACTGGATTTTTGTCTGTCATGTGCTGAGACAGGAAAATAATGCAATCATATTTCATGTTTCCCTACTGTTACAGATCTGTTCAAGAGCTGTGATGTCTTAAAAATGGCCCTTATTTTCGGGGCCAGGTCCCTTATTTTGCAATGCAGGTCTTGTGTGGTATGCACACCAGTGACCTGGACACATGCATTCGCAACAGAGAGTGCCGCTGGAGAAGAAATTGTCTCAAAGCTGATTAGCAAATTAGCAACATAGGAGGGATTTTTAAGATAATGGTGACCAGCGTGTTGCTTTTACGGTCGTCTTATATTTGGGTCAGTGCCGTATTTGAAAAGGTTACCGAGGTTTGTTTTGTTGTGGCACATAAGCCCATCCAAAGGCCTAACCGCATAAATACTTTATCAAAACGGCCTATCGTCCATACAAAGCCGGCGTTTTCGGGGCCTGTAAACGAACACTTTTGAACCCGGGACCCAGAGTGGAAAGATTTGAAGACGCCGTTTCCCCAGATTCTGTGAAAACGCTTGCGTCATAGCCCCACCCCTTTACAAACGCGCATGCGCTAAAACCCCAAACACGGAAACAACGGCCTCGTGCATTGTTTTTGTCCTGCTGAAGCTAGTGAGCCTATTGTCGCTATTGCAGCAAAATCTTCTTCTTCATTTTTGAGAACAACAACAAATGCTGGAAGACTTACCACTTAACGTTATTCCGGTTTTAGAATCCAGTGTGACTCGAAGCAACAGTTGCACTTCGTCGGTCCAGTTCGGGCACCCGTACTTGCCGCCAAGTTTTCTGTTTACAGGCCGTCTGCGCAACTGCGCATGCCCGGTGTTTGGTTGTCGGTCTGTCTCGTGTTTCCGCTTTCAGAGTGTCACAGCGCCACTAACAGGTTGGGCATATGTATTACATCCTTGCTTTCAGTACATTTGCATGGACGCACATAGTTTCTGACCCGGCTCCATCTTTACTGAAAATGTTTTGGAAATGAGGAGCGATTTGTCTTCGTGCGGAGATAGCTGGTGATGATAGATCATCATAGATAGATCAGGAGATAGATAGTGGATGTTCCAAAGCACTGTGACTAAAAGCTCAAGGGAGAAGAGTGACTTTGAGAAGGACAGCTTTTGAGACTGACTCACTTTGCTGTTGGCATTGGTGAAAACAATATTGACTTTATTTATAGATGTCATACCACATCTCCTCCTCCTCAAGGCTACTTTGTAATTTGGACCAACTGGATGGCCAGTGGTTTTGATGTGATGTCCATTATGATTTCTTAGAAGAAATACAACACTTTCCTGGCTTTTAGTGAGGAATGTCAATACTCTTTGATTTTGCAAATGTTTAAAAGCCCCATAATGGGCTGCACGGTGGATGAGTGGGTAGCATGTTGGCCTCACAGTCAGGTGTTCTGGGTTCAAATCTCCGTTGGGCATCCCTGTGTGGAGTTTGCATGTTCTCCCCGTGCATGCGTGGGTTTTCTCCGGGTACTCCGGTTTCCTCCCACATTCCAAAAACATGCATGTTAGCTTAATTGGCCGCTCTAAATTGTCTATTAGAGTGTGAATGTTTGTTTGTCTGCCCTGCGACTGACTGGCGGCGAGTCCAGGGTGTCTCACCCGAAGTCAGCTGGGGTAGGCTCCAACATAAGCGTGACCCTAATGAGGATAAATGGATGAATGGATTAAAAGCCCCATAATATAGTTATTTCAAGTCTCAGAGGTGGTACAATAGTACATTGGATGTGTGTTGTTCAAAATCTAACCTTTATGCAGGAATTTTGACATCTTAAAAGTGGCGTAAACCGTACTGGGAACACGCCATTTTGTGTGTCTGTAGCTTGAATGCAAACGAGCTGTGTTTGTCCACGCTTGTCTCTGACAGAGCGTGAGCCCTAGAAGCGCTATTGTGCACTTGATCCACTAGCTTAGGCCATTTTCTGAGGAAAAACAAACTGATCAAACTTACAGATAGCTAGTTGGCAGAGTTCTAAGCTTTGTTTTAAGATGTGTAACGAAGCCTTTCTTTTACGCTGTTGGATCATATTTCTCACAAATGGCGCACATAAGCAGACTGTCACATGTCATAGGTAGGACAGCAAAAAATCAGTTTTACATAACCAGGGACCTTAAACCTTGGCGGGATCTTGGACTAAACTTATGACTGTGTCTTTGTGCGTTTCAGAGAACTGACAGCAGAAGATCAAATTGCTCTGTTGAAGTCGAGTGCCATTGAGATCATTATGTTGCGCTCCAATCAGTCGTTCAGCCTGGAGGACATGTCCTGGAGCTGCGGAGGACCTGACTTTAAATACTGCATCAACGACGTCACAAAGGGTTGGTTTCGGCTCCATTTGCTTTTCTATGCAACCGTAAACGGCATCAATTAAGGTGCCTCCGCCCTAATCCAATTCTGATCTAATCCTGTCACTCTTTGGGCAAATCCAAGTGACACTTTGGTTCATTATATGTGTCCGAGTATTCTCATTCATCCAGGTGATTGTATCTGTATGCTCTACATACTGTATGCTCTAGTCAGACTAGTCTTGATTCTCCCAGTCATTGAGCATGAACTGATGAAGCCTGCTTGGACGGGAGGCGAAAGATCTTAAACAACCTGAACAGTCCAATTGCGATCGATTCAGTGCCCCGAGAAAGTTCATGATATGTGTTTCCCTTAGGGCTGTAAAAAGTAGCGCGTTAACGGCGGTAACTAATTTATTTCAATAATTATGTTATATTTTAGCATAGTTTACGTACATGCATCATGCCCATAAAGTCACACAAGAATCTTCAGCTCTTTAAAGACTTCCTTTTGACCTGAACATGTCAACAGCAGTGCAATTCCAACACCATGAATGTGTCTCCAACGCGTCCCTAGTCCGCTCAGCCTCCGAACGTCACATCCATCGGTGTTATGTGTGCTGTATATAAACAGAAAGTAAATAAGTGGATATTCTTCTTACTCTCTTACTGCGGAATTACAATTTGCTGTATCTAAGTATGCCATAAAATTAACTCAAAACATGTGAATTCAACTTAAATTTCGTGTTTGCTTCTTTTTAACATAATGCTTCATTGCCCATAATAGCAAGCCTAAAGTGCGATTCAAATGTTATGCTATTATTAAAGAAACTAGTGGTAAGTAAATAGATTTTCAGTCATGTGTGCTATTTGTACTTTTTTTGTACGTTTAGAGGTAACAATACATACAAATATATATAATTCTGTCTTTACTTTTCTTTCAATAAAATACAGTAAAACTGGCATATTTTAAACAGTTGCAAATGATGATTAATCATGATTCAGTATTTGACAACTGATTAATCTTGGATTAATTTCCCATCATTTGACTGCCATAGTTTTAGTGCAATGAATGGTAACATGAGTGTCATGCTGTGTAGCGGGCCACACTCTGGAGCTGTTGGAGCCGTTGGTGAAGTTCCAGGTGGGCCTGAAGAAGCTCAATCTGCACGAGGAGGAACACGTCCTGCTCATGGCCATCTGCCTGCTCTCCCCAGGTAGCCTCCTTTGTTGATGCCATGCTAATTGTGTCCGAGCATAACCAAACACATGACCTCCCTCTTCTCTTACACCCTATTGAGTTTATGCTTTAACAACAGATGTTGTTTAGTAAGCGTGATTTGTCACCAGACAGCCGCAAAGCTGGCAGAACATTTTTCCTAAAGTGTGTCCACGTGGGAAAGGAATGTGAAATTTAAGACATACGGTTGTTTAAGTCGGCACCAAGCCTTCCATCCATAAAGACACGCCGACCGCTATTGCACGCTTTCAGTCAAATTGCACCAAACAACAGCTGACTGTCTGCTGTGGCACAATAGCAAATAACAAGGAACTCTGTGAGGGTAAAAAGCACGCAATACTAATGTACTTGTCTTGGGCCAGTTACTTAAGGGTAATATGATGACCGATGCATAGATTAGGCAACACAGTTTTGAAAAGACCAATAATCTGGTTGATAGGTGGACTGTTATGTTATAAAGTATTTGTTTCTGTCTTCATTCTACAATCAGTTAAGATTGTGAGCTAGTGGGACCACAGGTCAAATGGAACACCTTTTGAACATCTCAGCCTCACTTTGGAAGAACCCAGTATAAGAGAGATTATTTAAGGACCAGTCCGTAACTCCAAACAAGTTACCCTCAATCCACATTTATCTGGAAAAAATATATGCAGATGTAAAAAAAAAGTTATTTTTTCATTGCAGTCAAAATTCCAGCTTGTTAGCCTTCAAAAGAGCCCACAGTCATACTTCTGCTCCGTATTGTTCATGAACGGCTTTGCGCTGGCTTGGGTATGACATTTTTAGGAGGGGTTTAACCCCATTAACCCCTTCTGACACTTTAACTGTTAATGTGTCGGTTGTTTTTAAAGTGTGAAGTCGCCATGCGTAGGAAGAAAGATACAGTGCATGTTAAAGGCAAAAATAGATAGCAAAAAGTTTTAGACTCGTGCAGTGAGGAGGTAGTGATTAACTTGCCGGGGAGGGAAGATGCACAGATGTACATAGAGTGTCATTTAGCTGTGCAAAGTGATTCCGTTATTGTGGACGTTTCACAAAATACTTACCCACGCTGCTGCTTTCATCTCATTTATTAATCAGTGTATTTTTTATGTATTCAGATATTTAATCATGGTAAATAATGAATGTATGGATATTCAGTCAAAGGTGTTTTAGATGTGAGAAAGCTTTGTCGGTCACAGTTATAATTGAGCATATTGTCTATTTGGTTTTAAAAAATGTGGAGGGGAAAAAAAGTTTTAGCCTGAAATCTTGGAACTTTTTTAATGCCGAATATTAACCACAGTAACAATAATAGCTGTGATATATATTCCACACTGAAAATCCCTGTTTTAGACTCAGATTTGAATCCAAATCCATGGCTGTTATCGCTAAAATGTATGGATTATTGATGCGATTAGGGTATAGGCACATCTTGTACTGGTCAACATGCTTCTTACCGTGCTTCTTTTGTTTTAAAGGTCAGAAGCTGCACTCCTCTCATACAACGGGAGAGTGTTTTTTGTTTTTCATTGAAGTTAAAATACAGGAACCTGTTAAAATGGGAGGCCACCAGGAAAGAAGGGCAAAATAGAGCCGTTTCCTGTTTAAAAAGGGAGGGTTGACAGGTAAGCGTAGTCATGACTAATGGAATAAAACATCTTTGTATTGTACTATTCTTGAAGCTTGGACAAAGACATTTAAAAAAAGGGTTAGATGAAACCCGCAATTGAAATGTGAATATGGACTAAATGGTAGTTTGAGTGTAAAATCAGTTCTTCAAAACATGTTATTGTTCAGCATCAACTCCTAAGGCTCTTCTAATGCCCATGATCAACAGTAGCAACAAAAAGATCTTGATGTTCTCTGATGAACTCTTACAATGATTTGAATCCATGAAATCTATGAAAATATATGAACCATTGATGCAAGTAGACTTTAAAGCAGAACGTCTCTGCACGGTGAAAATGGCGTTTAAAATGTGTGACTGTGCAAATGTGTGAACATCTCAAACACCTTTCATGCCTATCATCGAAGTATCAACCCCAAAAGCACTAATAGCTTCAATGCATGCGCTGCACTCTAAATCCCCGTATTAGACTACAGGATTTGAATGTTTATGTGGAATGAAATCTTGGACTTGCTAATATTTGATGACCTGTTGGTGACTCTTTCAATGTTATGTCAAGTCTAAACCAACTCAACTGCTGTGATTGATGTTTTGTTTTCATCCCCCACTTCCCACATTCTCTTCCTGTCCTCGTCATCCTCCTCCTCCTCCTCTTACCTTCACGGAAATGCACACCATTCCTTTATTACTTCTCCAGATCGCGCTGGCGTGCAGGACCACGCCCGCATCGAGCAGCTCCAGGACCGCCTGTCGGAGGCCCTGCAGGCCTACATTCGGGTCAACCACCCGGGCGGACGCCTCCTCTACGCCAAGATGATCCAGAAGCTGGCCGACCTGCGCAGCCTGAACGAGGAGCACTCCAAGCAGTACCGCTCGCTCTCTTTCCAGCCTGAGCACAGCATGCAGCTCACCCCACTCGTGCTGGAAGTCTTTGGCAGCGAGGTATCGTAGCAGCAGGCTACAGCAGCAAAAAAAAAAAAAAAAAGAAGAAGAAAAGAAAAACCCGCCACCACAATCTCCCCCATAACACACCACCGGAAAAATACCTTGGCTTTGATCATGTGCCACACTCCTCCTCCTGGACGCACTCTGATAACAAGTTACTGTTTTCTGGGACGGACCAGCATGGATGGAAGTGGCCCCCATCACCCTCATGACACTGCTCCATTGGAATAGAATCAGCGTTTATGCATCCAAACAAGCGTAGAAGAAGGCTTTGCAGGTCACAAACGAGCTTGACGTGGTGGGCCGAGGAGGGGGGAAAGAGCACGGGAAACGGAGAGCGATACTGAGGTTGTAATTCCTTGCTCTCCGGGACAAAAGGGAATTTTGCAGGAATGTATGTAAATGAAATGTATAAGCTGAACTAGAAAAAGATATATTCTAAAAATATATATTTAGGAGAGAGTTGGAAGGAAGCAACGCGTTGCATAGTGTAGACGATTTGAAGGTCGCTGCTCAGCCGTGAGTCATCTTTGAATGCTGTGTGTGTGTGTGCGTGTGTGTGTGTGTGTGTGAGAGAGACAGGGAGAGTAATAACAAATGGACCACAAGGGGGGTGTGAGGCCTCGGCGCAGGGAAGGACACAACTTCCCTGTTTTTATTTTTTCCCATCTTTCTGGACCTGTGAAGTTTGTCGACTGATGACGTCACGTTTTGTCGGCTAGCGACTCGGACTATCCGCCGTATTTGTTGGGCTGCTAAAAAGAAGACAGTGACGAGATGGTTTGCCTGCTGTTACCTCAGGGAAAAAAGTTTGATGGCGACGAGGACTTATGACAGCGCGATGATGGCTTGCGTGGCGTAAGCTAATACAATCAGAAGACGCGAGATTGTGGTCAAAGCTCTCGGCGCCACTGTGATTTCACGGACAACAGTTAACCTAAGCTACCGATTAGGGAACCACATTTGAAGGTCAAAGGTGAAGTTCATTTCCATCCACGCATGAGCTGAAGGTTTCGATATGGAGCCGCTCTCCAGCAGCAATTTTGGGTGCTCTCAACTGCATGCTGTAAAACGGGCGAGTCCAAAGACCGGCCTGGGGAGCTTTTTTGTGTGTTGGCCCTCTAAACCAACACACGAGAGTTGCTTTGTCAGGTGTGACGCAAAGCTGAGGTGTTCTTGCAAAATATTTTACATATTTGGTTCTGCACTGAATGGGTTTTAGGATGTTAAGTTACCAAAAAGTCTCCCGCATAATTTATTTTTATTTTTTTTGCATTGGCCCATGGTGGAAAAAGTTTGGACATCCCTGGTGTAAAAGCTGCTTTTTTTGTTCTCAAACACCATCAGTACATATCAGGCTTCTCAACACGGCGCGCAGGCCTACAGCTCCCCCTTGTGGACGAACCTTGTAAATACCACTTCATCAGTCTGGTTCTGTACATAGTTTAGAATTTATTGTAGGGTTTGAAAAAGTACTAGGAGAATTCAAGATGCAACAAGGACATGCATGTGTGGATGGGGTGGACACCTATGCTCACCATCGCCGACTGCTGATCCAAGTAGAACTAATCCATGCATTGTCACCACAGGGTGTCCGCTCCATCCATCCCGCCCGGGCTAATGGTTCTTTTCCCGTCTCTGGTCAATGGATAAGCTTTTTATCTCGGATTTGGGTCTAACTCTGTTGCTCTAATAGGGATTCTCTGCCTTGTGCTTGGCTTGCTTTTAGTGCAAGGCGAGGTGTACTCTGGAAACTTTTCCATGTTTCTTTGATTTCAACTGCGCAGCCATATTCCTCAGAATCCTCCTGAACCACCATATCAGCAAAACTTTAAGGGAAGGAGTGACACACACCCAGCAGAGCGATGGTCCACCCACGCTGCCTCTAAATGACTGGCGCACGAGCATTAGCCAATGGCAAAGCAGCACGGGTGGGCCTCCTCATCTTACTACTACTACTACTACCGTTGCCTCAATCATCTCAGCTTTAACTCAGCAGCCAAAAAGGTTCTGCTTCTTCTATGGTGCACCAAGGGCTGATGGGAACAGCTGCCGTGGACGTGCCGCTTAAGCCCGTGAACGAGTGTTTTCAATCCCATTCCCCCGACTTGCCGACATGCAACATGGACACCCCCCGTCCCACCCCCCCGAGACTTTGTACAGAGCCTGTGACAGGCAGCATATGCAGTCATTGATGTCAACCCAAAGTGGTCAACGTGACCTTTCTCACTACTCTGGCTCACTCTTCGAGAAACAAATGTTTGTCATCAACATCACCTGTTCTACTAAAAAAGGAATTCTCGGGGCGGGCGACTCGGAGGACCCGGAGACCGTTCATATTTTAGGCCTGTGAGGATAAAGCCTAAGTGTGACGTGTCCCTTTAAGATGAGTCTCCTGTCCCCTTCAGCCAGGTTGGCAGCTCCACCTGAGTCGCCTTACTTAAAGGGTGCTCGCACTCGGGTACACTTTGGTCCCTTTTTAATCGGAATCTGGTTTGTTTTTTCCCACTTGGTGTGGTCCATTTCCACGGTGTCTAGCTTGGTGCGGTCCCAAACACACTCAGGCGCCAGTTGGTTGGGCGGAGTCAATGCAAATGTTGAAATTAGGTTTGTGCTTGTGTTAGAAAATGGAAACGGATGAAAGCGCCAATCTTAAGCTGGGCAGACACTGCCAATCAGGCTAAATTTGGAGTTGCTTGACTGGGTTCCAATCGTAACAAAGAGCGATTGGTGATTGGTAAAGTACCACACGCATGCCGGTTCGGTTGAGGTGAGAGATCCGACTTCAATCCGATCAAACGGTCCAACTTCGAAATCAGGTTTGACCTTAAATGGCGGACGTAAACGGATCGGCTGGGGACTGAACAGCACAAGCAGGGCTAACAATATTTTCATTAGTCTCAATTTAGGGTTTGCAGACAGGCTTTGACCTGGAACAAAGACTTCTGGCCAGTTACTAAACTAGATCTTTTCAGATTCTGAAACCTTTTCCATTGCTGTTGAATTGCCATATGTTCTGGGTGCATGATGGTCCATCACCATCATGCACCTGGGCACCTTCATCAAGGGCTGGGAAAATGAGTTTTAGGTGTTAGGCTTTTCGCTCCTGGTCCATTGCGGGACACCAGTTGCTATCTGGCCAATCGGGGGTGGGGTTGGGGCCCAAGAAGCACTCAGTGTTGGTTTTAGCCTTGAGGAAGATTTTGCTGGTTTTGCCGATTAAGACTGTTACGAACAAGCTGAACGTACCATACGATCGATCGAGTCGTGGATTGGCCGCGACGTGCGAACTCGGCAATTTTAAGATTTGACAATTGCACGGCGTACGCCCATCTTGGCGGTCCTTCTCGAGCACACCGTCGAAAGCTAACATGTCTCACCTTTGAGACACTCGGCTACCTGCAAGTGTATGGAAGCTGCCAGATAATGCACGTAATCAACCAATTGTCTTCTTGGTGCTGATTGACTCGCTAGTCCCCACAGAGAAGAGAAGGAGCTCTGGTGTTTTGTGTTGGCACATTTTTGCTTTGCTTTAAAGTTTGCAAAAGAACCACAACCCAGGGGAAAAAATGGACAGAGTCTGTGAACTGGGACCAGAGAAAGCGTCCAGTGACGGCACCCTTCCAGAAACCTCACCCACTCATGGAAACGGATACCTCAATCATGTCACGGAATGACTTTTTCACGATAGCCTTGAAGGGAACCAAACATCAGCTCTTAAACCACACACACACACACACACACACACACACACCCTCCCTCTCCCTTTAAAGGAGAGTTGTTGTATCCCGATGTCAGTAGACTGTTTTTGGTGTGCGAGTGGATCCCAATGTATGGACGTTGTTATTTCTCGTATCGTCTGCAGCTTAGCTTTACTAGTTAGCGCTGCGTTAACCAAACTTACTACCTCTCCCTTCTGCACATAGTCGGTAGTCACGTGATTGTGTTTAACCCCTTTCCCCAATTGAACACTAACTGAAAGGTTTCAGTGTCATTTTCCTCTCTTGAAATGCTGGATGAGTTTACAAGTCAACATATCTCCACACAGGCCTGCGTCCCTTTAAGTCAGCCAGAAGACGTTTGTTTGTTTGTATCGTGTGATTTGGATGAAACATATAATGCACTTCAAACTGGACTGAAGCGTCACCCCAAGTTTATATTAGCTGTATTATCAGTATGAGGATATGTTTCATTGTCACCGTATCTGTGTACATACATGAGTGGTAATCAAGAATTCTATTTTTATTGTATTTATTCAAGCAAAGCTAATCAAACTCGGATATAATTTTAAAAGGAACATTTGTAAAAAAAAATAAAATAAATAAAAACAAAACATTTAAACCTGATCCTATTCCGAATCTGGATTAGAGTACTGTGGAGAGTTAGAATTAAAAAAAAAATCAAATTATGTATTCTTTTCGATGTATTTATTAAAAGTCAGTTAAAATAGGAATAAGGAGAATTCAGTACATGAAAAAGTTTTCAGTAAAAAAATGAAGATTCCAAATTTTTGGCCCCCATAATCTTTATAGTGAATATAAGGAATATAAAGAATAAGGGTGAGCCGCTATTAGGGCCACACCGAAAAGTAACATTATTAAAATTAACTTTTTCCAATGTTGATATTATGTTAAAGTTGTAATATTTTTTTTTTTGAGATCCATTTTCTATACCGCTTATGCCGGAGCCTATCCCAATCGACTTTGGGCGGCAGGCGGGGTACACCCTGGACTGGTCGCCAGTCAATGGTATTGTTGAGAATTGTATTACAATTAAGTGGAGAGTCCCAACAAAGCCCCGCTATGGGAATAAAGTCCTTTTCCCTGAAAACATTCTAAAATTATGAAAATAAAGTAGTCATTTTAGAGGCATTATTCATTAAAAAATTCAACTTATTTTCTGTAACATGTCTTTAGTGTAATCATTTGACTTTTTTTCTAATAACATTTTAACTTAATTCCCGTCATATTCATGCGCGATTTATTGATCGTTTAAGTTTCCCCGTAATATACTGTCATTTTTATGACTTTATGTACTGCACATTTATGTTGCAATATTTCAAGTGACTTTAACCGCGTAACATTGAAGTGGAATAAAATACTTTTTTGTAATGTGACAATCATAGTAGTGGGGCTTTCTTCTAGCAGTTTTATAACTTCAAATAAGTCAAGTTAAATACAAAAATGTCATGTTCTGATTGAATTTGCATAAAATCTTGAATTTTGTTTGAGTAATATTGCAACTTTATTCCTGCAGTATTTGTTTTCGGTGTGGCCAAAATATTCAGGCAATTGTCAGGAAGTTAGGGCCTACTCGTGTTCCACTGGAACCCGTTTAAGTCCTCACTGGTTACGTCGACCAACTCATCCAATCCTGGGCGCCGGTGTGATTTTCAGTACTAAAAAGCGCCCTCTTAAGCCGATGTCGATCCAAAGGGAGGGTTTCTATGAAAAATGGGTCCATTGATGTTGAAATCGTGGTTTTGCAGAAACAGATTTGTGGTTTTGGGAGAATCCATGGAGGCCACAGCACTGATGGTAGACTTTTCAACTGCCTTTTTGTCCCCCTCGCTGCAACTGACAGAACGACATGAAATCACCCAGTCTGTCCCTGGCCAGTCACCAGCAAATGTGCAAGCAACAGCTAGTTGGGTTTTTCTTATGCCTATGTTGACTAGTCAGCTGTCGACCGAAATGGGTTCCCCGGTATCGGCCGTCTGGGAGTTGCAGGTGAAAGTTAGAACGCGTTTGACTTGTCGAAAAGGGAACATTTGTTCAGTAGACATCCTCATCATCATCATCATCATCATCACCGACTGCGCTGCCCTCGGCCTTTCTCTCGTATTGCAACTTTGTCAGCGAGATTGTATCATTGGGATCCTCTTATGGTTTTTGCTACAAATGATGCCGTTCAGTTTCCTACCTGCTCCCTCTCCCAGTTAAACCACAGCAGCCGCAGCACAGCAACTCTTTCAGCCTTCTTTGTCTTACACTTGCTGTTAGCTGCTCGCGGCAGGAAGCCTTCACCTTTCTACTGTGAATCTCACACACACACACACACACACACACACACACAGCCTTTAGTCGGCATCACTTTTACGTCCTATGGTGCTCTCCTCAGGTTGAGTTGACGCTGCCGGTTCATCCAGTAAACTTTCATCAGACCGGCCGAGTGCCCCCGTTCTCATGGCCACCATCGGCTTTTGCGCCCAGCAGTGCGTTTTCACTTTGTCAGCAGACGCCGCGCAACGCCAGCCGACCTCACCAAGCCCTGGGGGACACCAAATACCGATGCAGTAGTGCAACTGCAATTCATTGGCTTCACTACACAAGAAAACGTCGTATAAAAAAAAAGGCAAATGAGTGTGAGTTTCTGCAGTTATTAATGATAACCGGCACCGTGCGCAATAGAAATGGCATCAATAATCCATCAAGTCAAAGTAGGCGCGCTCAAGCATGAGCACGTCACTCGTGTTGTACAATTCATGCGGTCGCTTCTTCCAGCAGCCGAACTTGATTGCCGCCTTGCATAATCAACAGACTCAAAATAAGCCAGAGGCTCGCTCACACGTGCACAACACAAGTGTCATGTCGTTCACGTGGCCACGCCCCCCGCGAGTTATTAGTCATAACCGCCACCTACCACTCTCCAAAATAGTCCGCAGTCAAAACCGGCACTGTGGGTTTTGCTCACACACGGTTCTCACGATACCCGACGCTTCGCACGGGGGAGATAAACCCAATGACTTGACATAATCCACAAAGCCAAACTCTCTGCCAACATAAAGGCGCATCTCCGTGAATTACAATCTCTGGGGGGGAATCATTTTAGCGAGACTCTTATTTTCTATGCATGAATTTGCATAATTCATGCCATCGGTCCTCCGGCCAGTTATGAATGATAACCACCACCCTGCTCGGTACAGTTCAACAGAATGACTCCAAATAGTCCGTCACAAGAACGCGCGCTGTACACTGTATTTTATGGGATGGCGCCGCCCGCTGTGTGTTCATGATAACCGCCGCCTTACATAATAGAAATAAGCAACGTTGCGGTTAAAGCAGCTTTTATTGCCTAATTCTGAGAGAAGCTTGCGAACAGAGCGGCCACTCGTTGGCTTTTTAACCTGAGGAGAGCAGATTCGTTTGGGGGTGCGTTTCTTTCTTCCACTACCTCCTTTTCGCTCATGCACTTGTACAGGACACAATCCAGCTATGTAACCCCCCCCACCCCCAGCGTGTACTGTTTGTCCTTCACCAGCAGTTCTTTGCCAACGATGCACTTCTCTCAACGCTTTCTCGCTCTTTGTCCTCCCTTTGCCAACAATCCCAAGACGATGCTATTGCTCAGCCCACTTGTACCTTGGTGTGCCTCGAACCCACAGCCTTATTTTGGGACAATATCAGGGGTTTGAATGCAAGACCATCTTGTCTGTGGACACTTTCTTTACGTTCTTTCGCCGGTATATCACTTCAGTATGTCTGCAACTTGATTATATACAATATCTATATATACATATATATATATCATAACAGTATTTTCTGAACTACCAGGAGGTCGTCATTTAACCAGGACAGTTATGTCATTGTTTAAATTGTCTTTATTTGTGACATTTTGATATAAATACAATTGATAAGCTCAGAAGACGGTGACCTCTGGTGAAAATGATTATTAATAATGTTTGGTCCCAAGATAAGTACCTTATGAACACATGCACGCCGCCATGCAGTAAAAACCCAGCAGACCTCATCGCGTTCTTCTTTCTCAGCATCACACAGTTGCCATGCCGTCACTCTAGATGACGCGCTCTCAAAGGAACTACTTTGTCCGTTTTTGTTTGTTGTTTGTGTGTCGCGCTTGATTTTCTTCCCCCCTTGCTGTCAATCTCTTGCACTTGGATTACATGCATTGTATTTAGCTACACAAAAAGTACTGATGATCACGATAATGTGTCGAGCAAATCACAAATAAAGCAGCTGTACATAATGATGCAAAAAAAAAAATGCTTAAGCTTTTTTGTTAAACTAATTAACAAAACAATTTTTAAGACTATCACATAACTACAATATTCCACATAACAAATATAAGAAATTCATGTTTGATGTTGTGCCATGACAAGAACGCCACATGACACTAATAAAGTGAAGCTGTCTAAATATTTTGTGCAGTATTCTGTCGGTCATTTGTGTTGCAAAGTATGTAGAAAAATATACGCACGGTGTTTTTATGCAGGAAGTTCACGCCTTTGGCCAGAGGGGGACGCTCACGTCTTTGACTTCAGTATTGGGCCTTCTGCATTGGGACAGGAGCACGTGACCTTTCTATTTTTCTTAAAAAAGCAAGGCATTGTCTACTCATTTGCACTTTTTCCGGGTTTTTATCCCTCGTCTTTGACGAGACTCCTGCCGACGTGGACTGCCGCTCGACGCGATATGGCTCGCGGGACGCTGCTGGGTCAAAGGTCAATGCGCTATCACCGTTATCGGCGGATGACTTGCCTTTCGCAGTTGCTAACGAGGCGAAGTCATGCACCGCGGTGTGTTTTCACGGCAGATGTTTACGTTGTGTCGCAAACACGAGTGACGCTCCTCCGCGTCGGGCTCCGGGGTTCAGCCGAGCGTTGCGCTTGAGGCAGGAAAAGAAAGGCGTCTGAAGTGTTCTCACATTCCTGCGTAATTGTTGGGAAACTTCACTGACACGCGGGAGGCATGCACGGGCGTGAACACACACACACATCTCAGTGTGACGCGTTGACGGTTACTGGAATGCTGCAGGATGTCGTAACACCGAAACAAATCGGGATGTTCAGATGCAATACTGGCCGTGACATTATCAAGCTTCAAGAATAAAGGTCACCACATTAGCTACACCTGTGGGAGGTTGACTTGGGGGTGTTATGTCATATTAGTCAGCTTCAGGCCTCCTGCAAATGGGTCTTTTTACAATGGACTCAATGTCATGCGCATGCCAAGCCAGCAGGTGGCAACGTCAGGATGCACACAAAATTGGAGTTTCTCAGTGTAATTGAAGCCACCGTTGGATAACTCAGGGGTCTCACACTCGTTCCACGGAGGGCCGAGGCAGCAGGTGACCTTTAATGACCAACACCTTCAATGTGAGGCCAGGAGCCCATCAATTAAAGCACCTGCTTTAGTGAAAGAAAACCTGCTGGGTCTCGGCCCTCCATGGCACGAGTCGGAGACCCTCTCAAATGCGACGTGTTTATTTAGCTAGCCTGTAAACACAACTGGGTGTCTAAATGGAGAGAGGCCGTTATAATAATAATAATGATTATAATAATAGTAAATATGATTTGTAGTGCATAAGAAAGTATACCGACCAGTCCCGCAGCAACAGAACCAATGTTGTAACTGCAGTCATCAGCTACCTGCTCAGTCGGCATGAATAGTGCCGATGAATTCATTGTAAACAGTACAGCAATTGTAACACACATGGATTGCACACCAACACTTTAAAGCGCATGCAGAGGTCGATAAAGTCAGAAGGTTGCCTACAGCCGCGGTGGTCAATGCCAATGTTTTTTTTGAGCGAGTGCTAATTAGCGACCCCGGTGGTTAGTCGTTGTTTGAGACGACGCCCCCGGTAACTGAATAGTGGCACTAAACGGAGCATTTACTGTAATAATAATAATGCTTATGAAACGAGGCGATTCCAAGAGGGCTGGAGAATCCACAAAGTCAGAAAACGTTGCGAAGTGATGGCCCGGATAAAAGGGACAAAGCCTGAATGTTGTTGAGTGCAGCCGTTACAGTGTGCAAAACTAAGCAGCCACACACGCACTTACATTAGAGCAGGGGTGGGGTCACTTGGGGGGGGGTGGGAAGAAGTTGCTGGAAACAAGGAGGATCATGGGACTGGAGAAGGGGGAGTGAGGGAGGGGTGGGATGGGAGTTGTGGTGTATCGTTGCTGACGCACATGCCGAACACTGGAGGGGAGGGATGGAAAAGGATTCTCTGGCTGAGATCACCAAAACCTCGAGACGAGGTCAGAAAGCCACTGGCGACGGGACGCCCCCCCTCCCCCCAAATATGCAACTAACAATTGAACATCTGAGACTCTCATTTGCCAAATAATTTGCCTTTGAGGTAATAACGACAGTGCATGAAAGATATTCATGCGAAAAATACTGACCATTTTCATTGTTTTTTTGTTGTTTTTATAACTTGAAAGTTTAAAAAACTCATTTAGTATGAATAATTTTGTGTTGATGTTTCTTCTTCTTTGCAGTATTAACCTGGAATAGTTACGATGGTGCATGATATGCTGCCGTGCCCCTCAATACAACTGAAATTGTGTTTCTTGTCAATAAAACAAAATTCCTACCGAGTGGTTAGCATGTTGGCCACGCAGTCAGGAGGTGTGGAAGACTGGATCCCTGTGTTGAGTTTGCATGTTCTCCCCGTGCGTGGGCGGGGTTTCTCCGGGTACTCCAGTTTCCTCCCGCATTCCAAAAACATGCAGGTATGAATGTGAGTATGAATGTTTGTCTTTTTGTGCCCTACCAAGGGCTGGCAACCAGTCCAGGGTGTACCCCGCCTCTCGCCCGAAGTGAGCTGGGATAGACTCCAGCATACCCGCAAGCCTAATGAGGATAAGCGGCATAGAAAATGGGTGGACATTATTTTAATAATGCCACAAAAATGATTTTTTAAGTGTTTGCTCGTTCGTTACTTTTTAATGGGTTAGTTTTAAAATTATGTTTAATGTCATTTAGTGTGATTCTGCAAACTTACATTTTCAATAAATAAAATTCATATCAGGTTAGGGAATAAGAGCAAACGCGGCAATGATATCAAAATGATTATCATTTTAATCATAGTGTAAAATCGATACCCTTCTGATGGGGAAAATTAGACCCTGGACCAAAAACCCCACCGAAGCCAGTTAGTCGTCCAAGACACACACCCAATCCCAAATTTAATTACATCCAACACACCTGCCTCACCTCGTTACCTGTATCTTTGTCCACACCCAGACAACCAAATTCCAACGTCTTCACCATGGGAAAGACCAAAGAGCTGTCTAAGGACACGAGGGACAAGACTGTTTCGATTGCTCTGTGTTCTGCAAATGAATGGCTAACTGAATTACAGCCGTCATTACAATACCCTTTAGGGTAGGACTAATGATTAGACATGGTTATAGATCAATATGTGGTGTAATTTAAAATATACGACTTATTTTGACAAACTCTCTTCAACGCATCGATGAGTGGCATTGACAGTCCTTAGTAACAACCAGCGGTGTGAGCTGCTGGCACCTTGACGGAACAGTCCGGGCACATTGAGGGGAATCTACTACTGTACTCAACAACTACTACATAGCCGAATATCCGGCGTGCAGCTTGAAAGTAGTTCCACCACAGTACAACGCAGACACGTCTGCATAGTGGTGATGCATTTTATTTTTCCTCGGAAGTCGAGTGGCAACCAGAAATCCAATCTCCCGATCTTCAACACATACATACAGATCGGGACATCCCTAATAAAAACCATTT